>CM039519.1:393318-457183 GCA_022433055.1 Begonia peltatifolia | reverse complement strand
AGAGAGAGAGAGAGAGAGAGAGAGAGAGAGAGAGAGAGAGAGAGAGAGAGAGCTCACTTGTCCCTGATTTCTCCGTCAGCTGTGAGTCTGTCTGCAGGAGAGAAAGGGCGAGAGAAGTATATGTAGGGAGTAGAGAATGCCAGAAGAGACAGAAACAAAGAAATGGCAGCGCCAATACATCATCGAGAGCGTATAAGAGATTAAAAAAAAAAAGGAGAAAATGCAGCAACTTGTTGGAGAAGCGCAGGAGGCCGGACAGAGAAGCAGTTGTTGGAAATCAAGTCTCAACCAGAAAAATCTATTCGCCAAAAAACAAACAAAAGACTGATCTCATTCAACATCTCTTCTTAAACTTCTCAAATCTAACTCCCAACATAAACGCCACATTCATGTCTCTGGGTAATGTTTTCTGCAAAATTGAAGACATTGTATTATAATTAACTTGCCCAATTGTTGTCAATAATCTAATAAATGTAGAGTGCGGATGGTCCATGTTTGTTTTGTGTGCCAAGGTCAACGTATTAGATTTGGAATGAAGTGAGATATAATATTGCCCCAATCAGGGGAGGCAATATTACACGTGTCAATGTTTTGTTGGTTCTTAATCTATGTCTTGGTGTACAGCACTATTTGGAATGATAACCTTGTATTTTTGCTCTACATTTGTTATGTGTTCAAATTTTCAATGACCTATTGAGACGTCATTAATGTCAATGTCCTGATGTGTTCAATTCAATTGGTATGTTATATTTAAAAAAATTAAATATTCAATCGTAGATTTTTCATGCATTGGTACAGATTCATTAAAAAAAGAGTTGATGTATTTGAAAATATAAAAAAAAAAAAAAAAGAATTTTTGATTGAAAAACTACGTGTAGAAGCCAAAAATATGTTTAGAGTGCAACTTGTAAACCATACAAGTGAAAACATAAAGAAATGCACACAACAAAGTGTTGAGAGCGTTGGAGGGACAATGTGGCGCACCATGCACGTGCAGACAAACGAGCGTGCTTGTTAGTGAAAAATCACACTCTAATGCAAGTGCACATGTAATTAACAAAACAATAAAGAATATGTATATGTTGAACACATGAAAATGAAATTATCAAACTTTAAACTTAATTAAAACAGAATTTATTAATGATTGATGATCGAGTGATCTGAATGAACTATAAATTAAAGCAATAAAACAGAGGGCAAATAATCAGAAGAGAAAATCAGAAAATGAAAATAATGGTCTGATCAATTTCTTTGTTACATGAATTCTCCGACAAAAGTTACAGATTTCAACAACATTCGTTCGAAAAGAAAAAAATTTGTAATAACCAAGGTTTTTTCTAATTGTTTGGTAGTTTGTTTGATTTTTCTCTTTAATTTAAAGACATAATGAAAATAATAAAAATCTCAATAACGTCTTATTCTATATGCTATACAAATTGAATAATAATAACTTCGTAAAATTCAATTCATATAAATTATTATGTATCTAACAATTCTTATTTATTTTATCAATAGGATAAGAACATGGACAATCAATTTTGCTCGTCGACATAAATAAAATTTAACTATAATCGTCATAATAATTTATTCAAACTAATGTAAACAATCAAAGCAAGCAATCGAATTCTTGTGACAAATACTCTTGAATTCTTGTAACAAATACTCTTTCCCTAACCAAAATAAAATCTTAGCCATTTTGGGTCTTTTGTTCGGCTCCCAATGTCCATTTTCTCTGTTCATTTTCTTCTATTTAAAATTTTTCTTTTTTCCAATTCTTTATATCTCTTCCAGCTTTTCCTTTTTCAATCTTTTCCTTCTTCAACACAATTTTTCCTTTTCTTTATTAATTTGAATTTCACAATTAAATCTTTTGTTCAATCTCTTCAATTTTCATAATATGTGTTGGCATCATCTACGTAAATACATCAACAATAATTTTAGTGCTATTATTTTGAAAATATACATAAATTCAATTAATTCTTTGAAGGAAATAGTGTTGCTAACAGTTGGTAGTAATTTACATAATTGACCTAAATAATTTATACTTCACTTAATTCATGTAATTTTTTACATACAAATATCAACTCAAAATAATTTTTTTTCAAGAGTTGTCAATACCCTCAAATTTGAATTATTACTCTTCCTCTAGTGATGTAAAATAAAACCAAGGAATAAAAATGATCTCGATCATGATACAAACATTGCAATCCAAAATTTTCAAGATTGCCTTCGACTTCTGATCAATGAAAGTCCTAACATATCATCAAATATTCAAAACAATATAAATCAATATTATTGTCAAAATATTTCTTTGTTGATTTCTCCTGAAGGCAGGTGCTATAAAATTTTGAAATATTTGCTAGAGAGTTTTTATGTCCTAATTTCCTGCAAATCAAATGAAACTAATATTAAAATGTTTAAAAAAAATATCAAAATAAAACAAAAACAATTAAACTTGGGTTACCGCCCAAAAGCATTTATTTAGTCAACAACCCGACTATTTCCCTTTTTTCTTCAACCAGGATCTCACAAAGAGGCAAAATTTTGTTTTTGTAATATGGATTTTCATTAAGAGTAGTCCTTAAAATATCATTTTCTTTGTTTGCCACTTTTTTAAATTTATTGAGTCTCCTTTTTCTTTGAGAGATTTCCTTTAAAAAATTTGACATAACTCAATATTTTTTACGCGAAAATGGAGGTTGAAATTGCTCAACTTGATTTTCTGTAACTGTTTGCTGCAGTGATGCTACAACATCGCAAATTTCAGCACTATTTTTCTGAACAAATGAATTTTCTTTTATTGTTTTTTTTTTTCAGAATTTTTGCGTTTTATTTCTCTGGACTTTTATTTTTCTTCACCATTTTCACTTCTCTTCCATTTCTCATAGTTATTGACTTACCATACTCTTTATCTTCTCTTATTAAGACTTCCATATTACTTGACAACCATATAAAATTTCTTATATTTATTATTTAAGCTATTTGATCTTCTTGATTTTCGAGATTTTTAATCGAAATAACTAAATTATGTAAGATAATATCTATAGGCCTCTTATAATCGGTCATGAGGTGCATGTTGGTCAAATTGCTCTTGGGCTAGGACTATGATGCATATTATCGTGCAAAATTATCTGGTTTACCTTGGGGCACTGCATTGTGTGCTGGTTGTGAGAAACCTAGAGGATAAACTATTGCAAGTTTTTTTAGTACGGTTGTATCTTGTTGCTATGAATTCCATTGGAAGTTCGGGTGATGTTCCTAACTAGGATTATAAGTGTGGGAATATAAGTTATCATTGTTGTTATAACCTATAGAATTCTTTGATTCTAGATTAGTACAACACAAGTAATAATCATGATATTCTCTACAAAAAATACATGAAACTTCTGTTATTGTTGAAGTTGTTTGTTGTGAAAATGATTGTTATCGAATCCACTTGAAATCCTCGTAATAAATTGATTTTGAATTTGATGGACAATATTAATATCGATGTACTCCTCTACAAAATGTGCATGAAATATTTGGTATTCTCTGTGCATGTCCCATGTTATTTGAATTAATCACATTAGTAAGTGATGAAACTCGAAATGTCAACTCCCACATCAATGCATCAAGTTCATGACTACTAGCAACTTGTTGTCTTGAATTCACTCTCTTGGATGACCATTGATAATTGTTATACACCATTCTTGTTTTACAGTGAGGTACCTTAAAAAGAAACAAAGAAAAGAATTATTTTTTTTAAATTTTTCACAAAGATAAAATTTTTTATAAAACTATCTCCAGCAACGATGCCAAAAATCTGTTAGTGAAAAAAAAAATCACGCTTTAACGCAAGTGCACATATCGCTAACAAAGTAAGAAAGAATAAATATAAGTCGAACTAACAAAGATAAAATTATCAAACTTTACATCTAAGTAAAACAAAATTTATTAATAATGGATAATCTAGACATATCAAGGAAATAAAAATTAAAATAATAAAATAATGCACAAACAGTCGGAAGAGAAAGTCAAAAAATGAAATATTTGTGATGGTAGATTTATTTGTTACATGAATTCCACTATAAAATCTACAGATTGCTACAACATTCGTTCGAGCAACAAAATTTTGTAAGAACCAAAGTTCTTTCGAATTGTTTGGTGATTTATTTGATTTTTGTCCAGAGCGAAAATAATAAAAACTTTAATGACGCCTTATTCGATAAGCCACACAAATTGAATAATAACGACTTCCTAAAATTCAATTCATATAAATTGTTATGCATCTAACAATTTTTACTTGCTTCTCAATACGACAAGAACATGTGTGATCAATTTTCCTTGTTGACATAAATCAAATTTAACTATAATCATTATAATAATTTAGTTGAACTAATGTGAACAATCAAAGCAAGCAATCAAATTCTGTATCAAATACTTTTTTTTACTAGCCAAAATAAAATCTTAGCCCATAAAAGTAAAAGTTAAATCATAGATGTCTATATTCAAAATTAGAAAAATATGATTAAACTTCTCTATGAAGTGTGTCATGCTGCAGCAATTCGCTGTTCTTCTTATCTGAATTTCCTTGAATTTCCTTCTATTAAGCCATTTCGACCTTTTAATCATCTCTCAATGTCTCCACCCTTTTCTTTAGCTCATTTTGCTTCTATTTAAAAAGTTTTTTTTTCAACTCTTTTTCTCTATTCCAACTTTTCATTTTCAATTCAAAATTTATTTCATTCTTTCTTAGGATTTTCTCTTCTTTTCCTTCTTCAACGGAGTTTCCCATTTTCGTTATTAATTTGAATTTCACAATTAAATTTTTTGCTCTATCTATTTAATTTCCATAATATGTGCATTCTAGTTGGCACCAACTATGCAGCACATACAACAGCAATCATTTTAGTGATGTCAATATTATATTTTCTAAAAATATAAATAAAATCAATTAATTTTTTAAAGCAGATAATGTTGCAGTAAATTTTAGCGATTCACATAATTTTGACCTAAATAATTTGCACTTTACTTGATTCAAGCAATTTTTCACAAACTCAAAATAACTCTTTTTCAAGAGTTATCAGTGTGCGACAGCGCACAGCGTGCGCGATGCACGGCCATTGGACCACTCATGTACAAAACCTTCCAAATTTTGATTTACTATATTTCTAGAGTTATTTTGGACTATTTACTGTTGTTTTAAGAGTTTGTTTGTATTCTATTTAAACGTCAAGTTTGTGCTAATTTGAAAGATGAATATAAAATGATGAGAACCAAAGATATTAAGAACACGAGACTCTTGAAGAGTAAAAAATGCATGGTTTATAAGTGAAGTTCACTTCTCTACCTAATACAACGTGTTTTGGGACTAACTCTAAGAACAAATCCATGCGGAATCTGATACAAAGCGAACAATATTGTACTAGTAACACCGGGAGATGTTACATAAAAACATCACATTTTTTTAATAAATCTTTACTCATATTTAAAAAATAATTGAATCTTTAATTTTTGACCTTCCATGGTTTGTATCAATAATAGTGTTTGTTTAGAAATAAAAATACATTGTATGTTGGATATAAACTATTGGGTATGACTTTCATCAAATGCAAGTATGTTTCCTATGATGTTATTGTGAGTGTAGAATGTTTCAGTGTTCTCATGAATTTAGAGGACAAGTCAATCTTTGTGTAACAAAATTGGTAATTGTTACACGTAAGTGAGTTGGTTTGTAAGCTCTAATATTTGGATAGATGTATAGATTTATATGATTATTTTTAGTACATTTTGATGCGAAGCAATGAGATATTATGAAACATTCATTATTTATTCCAAAATGGCCAATAAAAGGAAAAAGTCTAAAGAAGTCATATAAGCATTTAATAGATTAGTATAACAAACGAAGGCTAATTCCAAAACAATCGAGTCAAACGTTGATCTCGAAAAAAACAAACGATGTCATCCAAACAATTGAATGCGCTAATTAAAGGCTTTGGGCATGGTGTGCCCGAAAATTGATTTTATGATTTTGTATGGATAAAAGTTTCAAATAAAAAAAATGTTCTTAATACAAATGAAAGTAGATAGAGAAGTGAGAGCAAAAATACAGAACAAAATCAATGATGATGACTGCAAATTACAATTGTAAAAGGGCGACGACCACTTCAAGTTAAGGGCACTGCTTAGAGCAGGGTCAGCTTAATGTCAAGACTCAACCATTGAGGACTTTATCGCACCTTTATGTCTCATCTCTCGAGTCGAGATCAATCTTTGGCAAGTATTGTTTGGTCTGGATTGCAGTTCATCTTTTTGGATGATGAACCCTATTCAAAATCTAATCTAATCCAATGAAGAAAATGCCTACTTGTGATGAGAGAGAGAGAGAGAGAGAGTTGTTCTGGAGGTCGAAGGAAAGAGAAGACAAAAAATTATAGAAAAATTAGGATAGAGAGAATCTATTTTTGAATTTCAAAATTCAAACTTAAATAGAGAGAGATGAGGACCTTTAATAAAGGTAAGAAGGAACCTTCAGAATTGGGAACTTCATGTCAGTTTAGGTTCTTAGTCCTGGTATGGAAGCTATCCATGTTTTCCCTTAGAGTTGAGTATGATATTTATAACTTTAACAATGTTTTGGGGAGGTAGTTGCTCCAATGCGTAGGAAGCACAGAAATCGTTGAGGTAGATATTTTATACTTTTTCATTGCATTGCATGGTTTTTATGAAAACCTTATTTTGGTAATTTATCACCTATAAAAACCTGATTGGACCTGGTAGCCAACACGTCAGCTTTTTACGTCTGTGTACGATTGGTTTTACACGTTTACCATTGATATATGATATTTTCTTTGTTATTATATATCCATATTCTGGGATGAATCCTCTTGATACTTGGACAATTTCAGTGTGAAAGTATCACGAGGCTATCTCATTACACATTCTCATATGAGGCTATTCCAGTACATATTCTGTTGGGTGAAGATTGTCTTATTTGCAAGTTGCGAAAATAGGTAATAGAGCAGTGATTACACGGTTCTTGGGTTTTGAATCTCTAAACTTGATTAAGATGTGTTTATTTATTTCGATTATGGGTGGTGTTGTCGCAGAGCTTGCTCGCCGGACACCGAGGATAACGTTGATGAATCTTTGGATAACGTTGATGGATTCTCAGATCACGACCTTTCTATGCTAGTCTGGTGGAGGGGTCGTTTATTGACCCTCATTTTTCACAGAGGTGATTTTTATTATGAAAGTATGGTGATGACGTATTTTTGTATAGTCGTCTATGTATATGACAATGTTTAACTTATTGCCTTATCGGTGACTTATAGACATGTTTGCTTAGAATGATTGAAGTTAGTTTTCATGAAACGATGTTTTGCAAACCATCTTTGTATCTTATCATGTTTTGAAATGAAGAGGATAAAAGAAACTTTACATGCATTGCATTTAGTATAGTATTTCTACTGAGTTACTCACCCATTTCAAACGACCTCTTCTCTTTCTAAGAAAGAGCAAGAGCAGTGAGCAGCTGGAATTCTGAAGCAATTAACTTTTTATTTATTATCTGAGAGTTTATTTGATTTCTGGTGAAAATGCATTTGTGTTTGGGTCTGTATGAGATTAACTGTTTAGATTTGGACATTTAGACTTTATTGAATTGCTATTTAATTATAACATTATTATATTTATAATCATTGTGTGAATCTTTGGTATTTGATTACGTTCAAATCTTCTGTTATGAATTAAACCTTGAACTGCGCAATCAAGTTCTCTAAGAAGATTGGATCGTCTGAAGTAGCATTTTGTTAGGTCTGCCTGCAAGTCGTGACAAGCCGAGTTGGGAGGAGCCAAAAAGGGGCCTAGAAGGCTAAAGAGAGAAAGAAGAACAAGTAGGGGAAAAAATATAAAGAAAAATCAGAATGTAGCATTGCTACAACATCATGTGTAGCATCACGCGCAAAGAAGATTTTTCATATTTTTTGTTTTTAATATAATAATTTCTTATTTTCTTCTTCCATAAGCTAAATATTTCTTGGCTTTGAGAAGAAACTAACAGATTGTGTGAATTAAATATTTTTGTTATGAATAGTTGCATTAATCAAGTTAAATAAGTTAATATGATTTTGTTGTCTATTTATTCAATGTTTGAAAAACATAAACAAATATTACAATTTTTATTGTACGTGATGGTAGATAAAATCGTGGCATGTATTGAATTGTGTGAACTTTTAATGTTTTTCATATTGGTTTATTAATTTCACATGGCCATTTAGAAATGTGCTTAATTGAATTCTTTAAATAAAATGTTTGTTATAATTTTGAGAGAAAATATTGTAAGAATTAATTAAGTAACTTCGATAAATCTTGAGTCAAAATAAATTTTTAGATCATTTAACTTGTTTGTTGTACCATCCTTCACAACATTTGTAATGAAAATCACTTAAAAAGAGAGATCATGTTTGAGCCATATTTTCATACTTGACTTTGTTATCCGAATATTTGCACTCTATTTAGTTAAACAATTATTTCTCTACAACACTTTTCATATTTAATCAACTTGTTTCTCATTGATTTTAAAGTTTGATAATTTTATCCTCGTGAAATTTGACATTTAATTATCATTATTACTTGTTTGCGATACTTGCACTTACATAATAATTATTTTTGCACAACATTCCCGCAAACTTTGCTCGTTAGTAGACTGTCAATCAAGATTTAATTTGCTAAAGATCTTAAATTTTGAAGTATCAAATGTTAAATAGATATCATCCCATGCCTTGATTCTTGCACTATTTGATCTCCTAGGGACCTTAAAGAATTCTTCTTTTATGATAACGAGTAATAATAGATATAAGTTTTAATTTCATTGACATTTATTAATTAATAGAATAAGTACGATATCTTGGATTTAACAATAATAACAGAAGGATAGATTGTCAAATAAAGAATAATGAATTGAAATGGATAACAGGTCTCATCAATCAATAAACTGTATATAATTCAAGACCAAATTCCTTATTTATACTAAATTTGGAAACTTTTATTTTTATACCACTTATCAGATTCGAGATCATTGTCAAATGATCCATTGACCTTGTTTTTCAAAGAACTCTCAAGAAATGAATGACAATCAAGCAAAAATGTTCCCAAATTGTTTAAAAAATACAATTACAAATAAAAGAAATAGTGATAAATTAAACAAGCACAAGTGTAGGGCCAGATAGAGCTATGGCAAGTTGGTGTATAAAAATAACAAACTATCATATTCCTAAGCCTTTGTATCGCAATTTGATTTGATAAAGTTGGTGGCTCTCAAATATCATCCAACCATCCTTGGGGAAAAAAGAGTCAAAAGCCAACAATGGCCACCTCTGATTCATGTCCCGACCCTTTTTATTTTTATTTTTATTTTATCTAATTGTGCAGGTTCGTTCATTACAAGTGGGTAGAACCGTTCTAAAACTGCAAGACCGGACCGGTGCTGTTCGGTGCGCCTCGGGTCTAGTTATTTTTTTAATAAATTGCATAAATTCATTTATGATTTTACTGATTATATTAATTATTTTATCAATAAAAGTAAAATGAATTTATGCAATTTATTTTTTTGTATTTATATATGTAACTTGCTTCTTTTTATTCGCATACTTTACTATTTAAATTATAAATTATGTGGATATGACGAGCAAATTTGGTAATTTTTGTTTACAATATTCTTGATTTGGTTGGGGGCAATTGGGAATAGTAGTAGCCACAGGAATAAAATCACTATCACAAAGTCTGAGTGTGGATAGTGTTTAATAATGCATTCTTCTCCAAAATATCTCTCTTTTTTTTTTGGAATAAAACAAAAGAAATCAAGCAATTTGCAATTTTATAGAATTTTATTTTTCATCACTCCTTTTTAGCATTATGCTTGGGGTTGTATTCTTGTGGTTGTACAGCAAACCAAGGACAATATTCTATCGTTTCGACTATTAATATATGCAGTAAATGTTTCATGCTGACCTAATTTACTGTTGATCTACACTCTTACGTATATTAGTGGGGAGTTATAATATTTTTATTATTCATTAAAATAGCACTACAAATGTGATGTGGCCTGTGTAGCATGCAATGGATCGTGTGTGTGACATTTATGAGATAACGTAATGCAACAGATCGTGTGTGACATTTACACAATGTATATGAGATAAAGTTGCATTTATATTTTAATTTTACATTATAATCTCATTTTATATGTCAATCAAACATTGATATATAATTATTATAGTATAATAACATAAATATTTGAAATAGTAAGTAATATGAACTTTAGTTTCACCAAATTGTCGCTCTTGTTCCAACCATTAATTACAATGGTAGTCACAAAGAAAAGGCTGCTTATTTTCATTTTCTTGTTATGCCTAGACACAAAAATTTCCCTCCACTTCAATTCTATTTTTTTTCCAACAATATTTATGACTTCTACTAATTTCTATATACTTCATAGAATGGAAGATCATTTATCATTATTGTTGATTCAAAACAGTCGTCATGTACTCCATTCACTCACCTCAACCCATTTACATATTAATTCATTTTACAAGCAAGAAACTATATGGTGCATTTTGGGTGGAACTAGAAGTTCAAGAGCTGTGGAGAAATGAAAGCCTACTTGGCGAATCAATTCTCACTATGACTTCTTCATCAGATGCAGAATCCACACTTGAATCGTCGGCCGAGTCGCTTATTTTTTGACCCGTACTCGATGATGGGGGCATAACATTTCTGATTCGAATCCTTGCAGCGAGACTCTTCCTGACAGTTGAAGATCCTTCAGATCTCACGGATGGAAGTACGAGGCCATGGTGTGAAGACATTGTTGGAAATGATTCAGTACGTGAGGGGTTGACAAGACCACTTCTTGGAAAACTTTGAGTACGTCGATGAACATCCACCTAATACAAATGACAACGTAATAATCAAATAAAAGTTAACACATGATGATTAAGATAACAATGTAAGCGATTTAAACTAAAATAAACTTCACAGTTCAAATCTTTCATGATAAGAAACAAAAGGTAGATTATGAAGTACTCATTGTATAGGTAAAAAGGCTAACAAATTAATAGAAACTACCATGCCCCCGTAGATGCTTAGCTCCATTGCTAGAGCTGAAAAGCTCGTCGCAGGTTCATCAGTCTGTTCAAGGTTTCGCCTGTGTCGCCTTGATTGGTGCAACAGCTCAGGCCAACTCATAAGACCACCATGTTCCCTACTTAATGCACGGTGAGGATGATCAACCGGATGAGCTATAAATGAAGATGACCTCCCCTGCATATGACGATCGGCTTCAAATGCTGCAATGTCAAAAATGATCACTCTTGCCCTTGTTTCAAACAAGTATGGAGATCCTTGACGAGGGAAACTGACTGCATTGCTTCCTGTGATGATTAGCAATAACCAAGGACTCATTATTTAGTTCTTTCTTTTTCTTTTTCGGATTATCCATTTCTGAAATTTTTTTACTCAAGCTACTAATGAAGTCACGAACCATATTTTTGACAGTATCAGTCACAAGAGAATTACCTCTTTTGAAATAGCCCTTTAGTTTCGGATTACTAGAATTTAAGCATCCTTCTTACAGTTTTGTGACCCTTTCTTGACCATGCAACAAAACTTTTCAATTATTAAACATTGAGGAAATTTTTCATTTTAATTCCTTAAATGAATATATGATAAGCTTTCTATTAAATTTACGTATGTTAGGCGTAAAAGGGGGACAGATGGTTTAAGATGTTGACAAGTTGGGAAGGTTATTGTCGACAAGTTGAAAGGCATAAAAGGGATGTCGAATTCTGTTACTTGTGTGTATGGCGTGGAGTATTTTCCTTCTATGGTAATCTTGATTTTTGAAAGAGTGTATACATGAATAGCAACAAAATGTGAACGTACTAACTTGGTATCAGAGCAGTGTCCTGGCAATGCACAAGATGATAAGATCAGAATCACAAAAGAAATGATAGCTTAATGGCAGAAGGAAAACGATGGTATCAAGGAGGAATTGCAGAAAGTTGAAAAGATTTCTTCAATAGAACTCAATGCGATGATGATGCAGGAACAAATTGCAAAGTTTTTTGGTAGCTAAAGCCGAAGAAGCACTAGTGACAACTAGTTTTGGAGTGGCATGGAATAATTCTGTAGAAGTTTGAGAAAGCATGAAGATGCATTAATGCTGTACAACCAAGATTGTTTACCCAGGAAATTGGAGTTACCTATTTTTAATGGAAGCAACCTAGAAGGTTGGGTTTTTCGGGTTGAAAGTTATTTCAATGAGAGCAGGTCAACGGAGTTGGAGAAGGTCACGGTTGTGTGTTTGGAAAGGCTTGCATTGTCACGGTTCCAGTGGGAAAATGGCACTCACCCATGCTGTTCTTGGTAGAAAATTAAAAGAATACTGATAGAAAGATTCAAGCATTCAAGTGAGGGATCCAACTACAATCGGTATTAACCTTGAAGCAGAAGGGAACTGTTGAAGAATATAGAACTCAGTTTGAGTCTATAATGTCGAATTTATAGGGAATACCTGAAGAGGTCATGTTTAGTGCTTTCTTTAATGGATTGAAGAACAAAATCAAAAGAGATGTCGGGTTAATGAGACCTTCAGGTTTGAGAAATCTAATGGAGTCTGCTCAGGTGGTTGAAGATAGGAATTTTTTGTTGAAATTAGATAGAAGTGATGAGATAAGAAGGACAAAATGGAATTGGACTTCTTTCAGTACAAACAACAGTCAGGGTGTTGACGCTGGAGTGGGAAGATATCAAACAGAGAATATTGGAGGAACAAAGCCAGAAATTCAAAGGAGGCGTTTGACTGATGCTGAAACTGAAATGCAGACTAGAAGGGCAAAAGAACTTTGTTGTCAGTGTTATGAAAAGTTTTCGGCTGGCCATCAATGTAAGAAAAAAAATGTTGCAAGTTCTTATTGTAAAATGAAGAGGAAATGCAGCCAAGGAAGACAACGTTATGAATCCAACAGTCTGTACAGAATTGAAGGAATTTAATGAATATGCAGCGTTATCGTTAAACGCAATGGTGGGTTTAACTATGCCACACGTAATGAGGCTGTTGGGACAATTTCAGCAGCAGGAAGTGGTGGTTTTAATTGATTGCGGGGAAAGCCACAATTTTATTTCGTGTAAATTGGCGGAAGAATTGGGGTTATACATTACTAAAACAACAGCTTATAGTGTACTAATGGGAAATGGAGCTGTTCAAAGTGAGTGAATCTGTAAAAATGTATTGTTGGTTCTTCCTGAATTAGAGATTTTAAAAGAATTTTTGCCAGCTGAGTTTCGATGTAATTCTTATAATGTAGTGGGTCGAGTCTCTGGGGAATATGGCTGTGAATTGGAAACTATTTAAAGTGACGTTTATGGTTAGAGGAAGGATTGTTCAGATTAATGGTGATCTGAGTTTGACCCGAACAAAAATTTCGTTGAAAGCAATGATGTACGCGGTGAAGCATGAAGAATAAGGAGTTTTAGTAGAAGTTATGAATCAGGAGGACCAACAGCAAAGAGACCTAAATGATCTTCTAGAACAGGTTGGTGCTTTGCTTAAAAAGTTCCAGCATGTCATGAAAATGCCTAATTGCCTCCAACGCGGGATAAGGACCATGCTATTATTTTGAAAGAAGGATCACAACCTATTTAACGTTAGGCCATACCCCCACCCTCAAATCCAAAAAGATGAGATAGAAAAGTTGGTTTGAGGACATTTTGAAAACGGCTTTTCAGAATCACAAAGAGGTACTTCATAAATATTCTGGAAATTTATACTAGTAATTTTTTATGACATTTTGATATATAGTTGAATGATGAAAGAACATTTGCAACACTTGGAAGTAGCTCTGCAAATTCTGTCACAGGAGCAACTGTTTATTAATAAAAAAAGTGTTTGTTTGCAAAAAGACTGTTGAAATACATAGGCTATATCGTTTCGGAAGGAGTTTTGGCCGATCCAAGTAAAATCAAGGCTATGATAGGGTGGGCACGACCAAAGTCATTACGGGAATGAAGATCATTCTTTGGTTTGACAAGATATTATAGGAAGTTTGTTGTTGGTTATGGAGCTATTGCATTGCCACTTGCTGTGCAAGGACACCTTTGAGTGGTTTGGATCAGGGAAAAATTGCCTTCACGTAGTTGAAGAAAGTAATGTGCCAATGTTAGTGAAGGTTATGCTTCAGAGCAAGGTTTAGGCGCTGTTAGGTTGCAAAATTAGCAACCTATTGCATATTTTAACCAGCAACTACCTAAAACCAAACAAACTGAAGTCAGTATACGAAAGAGAGTTAATGGCTATAGTTTTAGCCATAAAAATGGCAGCCACATCTGCTGGGGGTACACTTTATAGTTCAGACTGACAAAAAAGTTTAAAATTTTTATTAGAAGAATGTTATCGGTCGAAAATCAAAAAGTGGTTCACAAAACTCCTTGGCTATGATTTTGAAGTCCAATATAAACCAAGAGTGGAGAACCGGGTGGCTGATGCTTTGTCCCGTAATTCCATTTATGAGAATGTGGATGATTCAATGTTGACAACACTGGACTGTCAAAGAGAGTTGCAGCTTGAGGAAATAAAAAAACAAGTAGATTCAGATGAGACATTGAAAGAAATCAAACAGGGACTAAAGCAAGTTAGCAAAGTAGACAGTGAATATGCTTTGATTAATGATCAATTGTTTGATAAATCGACGAAGGTGATTTTACAGCATTCAACATCAATTCCTAAACTTTTGGAGCTTTTCCATGCAAGTCTCGTGGGGGACATTCAGGAGTAACAGTGACGTATAGGAGGTAAGAAAATGAATTGTTTTGAAAGGGTATGAACAAGGATGTGCAACGTGTTGTGAATCAATGTACAGTTTTCCAGAAAAATATATATGAAGCCCTTTCTTCAACGGGGTTAATTTCAGCCTTTAAATTCTAGGGGATGTATGAGAGGATATTTCAATGGACTTTGTGGAAAAATTGCCAAAACCTGAAGGATTTGGTACTTTAACGGTGGTGGTTGATAGGTAGAGCACATGTGCTACTTTCTGCGCATTAAACCATCCTTATATAGTGCAATTGGTAGCAGCAGTGTTTTTGAAAAATATTTTTAAGATACATGGATTTCTTAAATCAATAGTGTCATATAGAGATAAAAGTTTTGTCAGCAATTTTTGGAAGGAGTTCTTCCAATTTCATGGTGCTAAATTAAAGTTTAGTTTGGCATATCACCCTCAATCCAATGGACAAACCGAGGTTGACAACAGAACTATTAAAGTTTATTTGATGGTATCAATGGTTCCCCTGGATGTGAGTATTGGTATAATATACTTCATATCATTTGGCCACTAATATGACTACATTTAAAGCCATGTACAAGAGAGATCTCCCTACGTTATTACAGCTTGATTTAGCAGTAACAATAGTATCTCCTGTTGATGAACAAATTCAGAAGAGATAGGATGTTGGAGTTACTGAAGATCAATTTACAAAATGCTCAGGCTTGAATGTCTAGTCTTAGCAGTAACAATAGTTTCTGCTGTTGATGAACAAATTAAGGAGAGATAGAATTTTGGAATTATTGAAGATCAATTTACAAAAAGCTCAAGCTTGAATGTTTAGGCCGGGTAATAAGAAGAGAAGGGATCTTACTTTTAATGAGGGTGATCTTTTATGGTTAAAATTAAAACCACTGTCAGGATTTCTTGGCGGGAAGGAAGAGACATTAAGCTGTCACCAAGATATTGGTCCTTTCCCAGTTTTGCAGAAGATTGGTAACGTAGCTACCAATTGTTGTCACCAGAATTTTCTAAGATACTTCTACTTTTCATATATCTTTATTGAAATCGGTTAAAGAACAGGTGCAATTTACGAACCCTCTTCCAAGTGAATTTACAGAGGCTTTGCAATGGAGGATCCAACCAGAGAATCTGTTTGATGTTAAACAGCAAAGTGGAGGTATGGCAAAAAAGGCTTTGATTACATTCGATATCAGTTTCTTGATTTCTACCTTGAGGACAAGGTCTCGTTGGGCAGGAGATAGTGAAAGGGATGGATGGTTTAAGTGGTTGACAAGTTGGGAAGGTTATTGCAACTGTTCGGGTAGTTATTCACCCGGCGCAAGGAAGGTTGGTGTGTGCGTGTGTGTGTGTGTGTGTTGGGGGAATTCATAGCAACAAACTGGGAACATGCCAGTTTATTCTTTGTTTGGATACACAACATTTTTCATTTGGATAAGAAACGTATAAGGTTAATTGCAAATAGAACTATAAACAGCAGAATAAGGAAACGGTATCATTCATAAATTGATTGCAACAAAGCATCGTTCAGCTTTCAACAATAAATAAAAAAAGAATTTATTAGACAAGACATGCAAACTGCCCACAAACTTTTAAGCCAATTGTATAATGGTTAAGTAGAATATTTCTCAAAAGAAATTTCAATTATTAGGAATCATTTAAATAAAAGAAGATTAAACTTCTCCCAAAACGTAATTTCAAAAGTATAATAAAAAACCAACTAATAGAAGATATTAACTAGCAGACACTCTGATAAGAACCATGAGCTGTGGAATTTAAGTCCTGGCATTAAAATAAGCTTTTAGTAATTCTAGAGCAAATCAAGTACCTGAAATTTCCAGATTCTGGAAGCTGAGATTCCCACGTGAAGGAAATAAAGCAGAAGGAGATTTAATCAGATCTGTACCTTGGGATCTAACAAAACCTTCTAATATAAAGCCAATGGAATGTTGGGGTATGTCTATCGTTTCTCCACTTATGTATGTGGCCATTGTTGACCTTCTAGCAACAAGAGCTCTGACATCTTGCATTGCCATTTTCTCAAATATTTGTGGAAGTAAGAGCTTGGCCAGAACAATAGAACTTTCCTGCAAACCAGTATAGATCATAATAGCTAATTTTCACTACCACAGGTGCTTATGATTAGTCTTTTCTAATTAATATAATCTTGCTTGCCCGGCCCAAAAAAAATATGCTTATGCTTCCTGGATTCAATTGAATTTAGCTTTACCACAATTGTACTTTCTTTAAAATGAACTGTGATAACCATAAATTGTCACAAGCTAGAGCATATTTTGATGCTGATGTCAATCTATGACAATCGTTATACGATTGAACAATGAATGGAAATGAAAAGTCATACCTGCCAGAAGAAATGTTCTACAGAAGGATCTTTTCTAAGTGCAGAAAGAATCTTCTGCCTTCCAATGAAAAAACAGAGAACCATAGATTCTGTTGTCGCATCACAGATGTATGACTTTCCGCTAAGTACCTCATACAAGCCCAAAGTACTTCCATGTGTAAATGTCGGGTGTAAAGAGTGTTTGTTTCTAAGGCCCTCACTTGTCCACTACAGAATAATAAAAAGGCAGAAATCTCAATAAGTTCAGGTTTTATAGTTTTTTAAGAACAGACAGCTGTATAATTGCCTACTGACCTTAACTATACCATTGGAAATAAGCCAAACGCCATTAGGCTTGGATCCCTCCTTGTAGAGTGTCATCCCACGTAGCTTCATAGTTTCTTTGGTTGACACTTCAAGCGTTTCTCGAACCTCAGGAGGTAGCGCTCCACTAAATGGATGCCCATCAACTAGATCACCTATTTTTGGGATCTTAACTAAAGGGGGATTTCTCAAAAGCCTTTTCAGGTCTGTCTGGAAATCAACAAAGATTTGTCTTCAGAATGAACATAAAAACAGAGAAGAAAATGGTCATGAAAAAAAGCCATATCAATACCTGAACAGCGTCATGAAGATGAAGCGTTTCTTTTTCTTCTAACAGTCCAACCTTCTCGAGGTTTTGAACATAATCAGCTAAATGGTTAAGCACGGAATAAGTTGCTTGCCTGGTTTTCACCACACGCAAAACCTGCAAAATGCTTTTATAATATTTCAGTCTTAGCTTCCAAAGACTCAGATGGGTTCTTCGTTTTAGTGCTTAATGGCTCCACGGCCAGGACCTAACTTGCGATGGTTTTTGAGAAAGCTAAGGGTTGCTCTGGTAGTACATCTATTAAGTTTTTCAGTTGTTATCTATATGCTGGGGTCATCGTAGGTTGTGGTGAGGTTTGAAGATGCAAGAAAGGTATGGAATAAGATGTGATCAAAACAGAGAGGAAAAGAAACCAGTAAGTGGAAAATAACAAACTGAAAGTGCCAACTAGGTGAAAGGCCAAGAGTTTCTCAGCAAGGTTGAAGATATTGACTCAAGACTCAGGAGATGAAAGAAAAGATAAACAGACAGAACCAGCTGGGTGAGAGATAAGGTTGCTGAAGTGAAGCAGTAGCAGAGATACAGCTTATCAATGATAGGTGAAGATGTCAACTGAAAAGGCGGAGCCCTCAATTGTGGCAAAGGCACCCAGAAAATGAACGTGGCAAATATGCTCAGCAAAGAAGTTAAAAATAAGAGATTCGTATATTCTGATGCCACGTTAAGAGAGATAATAAGCGGAAAAAGATGATTTCCATTGTATGGACTATAAACTTGGTGTACAACTGAAAAGAAGGAAATATAAAAATAGTTTCTAAATAATTAAGATAGATCCATACATAATTACCACATTTATACACAATTAATAACAATTCTATTACACTAATAAAGAATTTTCCAATTTTTTGCTATTACAGAATTAATTCCTCCCTTAATTCCTTTTAAATATGCTTCATTTACTATATACTTCAAGTAAATTTATGTTTTCTTTTCTCGAATTGCCATCTAGTATGCATTGTTCATTGTTAAAGTACCATAACTTATGTAGTGAAAAAAAATATAAACCTGGGGAAATGTCACTCGAACATCTTCCAAGAACTTCCTAGCCTGTTCTCCTTCAGCATCACTCTCGCTAATAATGATTGAAGCAACATCGCTCTCACCTTAATGGAAAAATATCGACTTAAATAATGTAGCAGAAACTTGATGCATTAAAAATAATCTAATGATGTAATAATAACTAAATTACCAACTAAAATATAGTTTTTTCTCCCTATTAAATAAAAAGGATATAAAAATTGAAGTTTGAGAAATAAAAATAAAAGTTAATAGGCAAAAGATCAAGAATTCGGAAAATAATACCAGGATCACATCTAAATATCTTTTCTTCTTCAAATACATAGATCATGCGTACACTATTTAACGCCTAAAGAACATGTTTAATTTGGAAACTGAAATGATGAAAGAAACTAAATATCCAATGTATCGTTAAGCCTAGTTGTGTGAGAAATTAACAAAAAAATGCCACCAAAGATCTATTTTCATTTCTTTTATTTGCAATCTACGTATATATTATTGGAGTGATTCACTTTTCTGATATGCATGTTTTTGTTAAATTTTATCTGAGCATTTACTTTTGGTCACAGTTTAATATTTGGGCATTTTATCTTTTTCTTCTTTTTTTGTACATATTTTAGATGTAGTATGTATGCTTTTTAAATATTTTATAATTTCAGAAGAAATTAAGAGGAGATTTTTCCTTGTATTTTTTTTATTAAATAATGATAATTAATTTACAATATATAGACAATAACTATAAAAAAAAAATATCTAATTAAGAAATAATTTACTTAATAAATAATCTAATTAGAAAATAATCTATTTAAGAATCTTTTACTTTTCTAATACATTAAATATCCTAATTTTAAAGATTTCAACATTCTTCTTCAAATTGAGTTGTATATATTATGCAAAACTAACTTGGTACATAGTTCCTCAAAGTTATCACTTATTAGAACCTTGGTGAAGATATCTGCTAGTTTAGCTCTAGTTGGAGTGTATTGTAGTTGAACTTTTGAACTTTCAATTTTTTCAGCTATGAAGTGTTGATCTATTTCCACTTGCTTCGTTTTATCATATGATGTACGAGATCCTTTACTATACATATGGCAGTTTGATTGTCAAACTTGAGTTTTATACATTTTTCACAGCTTATCTCCAACTTAATCATAATTCTTCTAATCCAAATTTCTTCGCACATTGTAAAAGCTAATGCCCTGAGTTCGAACTCAACACTGCTTCGAGAAACCACCGATTGTTTATTGCTTCTCCATGTGATGAGATTACCCTATACGAATGAACAATATTCAGTGGTTGACCTTATATCTTTTTGGCGTCCTGCCCAATTTGTATTAGAATACACAATAATATCTCGAGTTTCACTATTTTTGAAGAGTAATCCTCTCTCGGGAGTTATCTTCAAATATTTGAGAATCTTATACACTGCTTCCATGTGTTTCTTCATTGGCTAATTTGTAAACTGACTAACAACACCCACAACCAAAACCTATGTCTGGTCGAGTATGAGAGAGATAGATAAGTCTTCCCACTAGACGTTGGTATCTTCCTTTATTTGTAGGAACTCCTGCATTCTCACGTTCTAATTTCTGCTTTGAATCCATAAGTGTGTTTGCAGACTTACATCCCAGCATATCAGTTTCTCTCTGTAGGTAGGTCCAATGTTTATTTTCTTTGAGAGATGAAGATTCCTTTCTTTGATCAAGATATTTCTATACCAAGAAAATACTTCAAAAGGCCAAGATCTTTTACTTCAAATTTTTTTGACAGATATCTCTTTATCTCAATTAATTCTTCCTCATCGTCTCCAATCAATATTATGTTAGGTATCCTATTATTTCTAATTCCAGGAAATCAACCAACCAACAAGAAAAGCAACATACCCAACCAACATCAACTTTCGCAGAGGAATTCGAGAGCCACTGCTTCTCTCCCACTCCCTAGATTTTCCCCTCTTCTCTCTCTTCCCTCCTTCCACTTATATAACTAACAAAATCCTAACCAAATTACTTAGTTAAATACCCCAACTACCCTTTAATCTACTAGATAATTAAAATATTTCCCATCCCCTATTATATTCCTAAAAATACCCGCTGCCCAACTTTCACCTTGTCCTCAAGATGGAACCAGAAAATTTGAATTTGCATGACTAGTGATTAGCTCCTCTGGCTTGGGTTGCCTCACTTCTCCCAAAGTTTCTTACTCACCGCTCGGTGGCTCATTGGTCCAAGTTTCCTCCTCTTGACACCAGTAAGTCTCTGGATTTGCAACGATGTCCCGAAAAAAATCATTCATTGCAACGGTAACATAGCCCCTTGTTTTTCCTCGAAAGTAACTTGGAATCTGTCATTCGCCAGAAAGAAGACTCCGGCCTGAATGGACTCGCCGAGGCCGATTTTCATGGCTGCTATGCGTACGCCGAACGGAAAGGACTCGCCAAGGCCGGTTGCTATGCATACGCCTTTGGAAAAGAAGACCCAGCTCGCTATGCGTACGCCTTTGGAGAAGTCAACCCTGCTCGGACAGGAGGCTCAGTGAAATAGTTGCTGGGCAGCTCAACCCCCTTTGAGAGATTCCTTTTCTTTTACCCCTGGGCCTAGTCAAACACAAGATTGGCCTGATAGCTCCATGTCATTTTCGCATGATTCTGGTCCAACTTGTGGAAGCAACCAGAACTTGTCTTCTACCTTCTGCGCGACTTTTATCATTCGATCGAGTCCTGGCGGCCGCAGCACTAAGAGCTTGGCGCGAACTTCCAACCTCAGACCGGTCATGAACTGAGCTTCCAACAAATGCTCTGGGATGTCGGAAAAGTGAGACGCCGCACGTTCAAAGAGTTGGCGGTATTCCCACACTGTACCCGACTGTTTTAGTTGCAGAAATCGCTCTGACAATGTCCCATCCAGAGACAATCAGAAGCATTTCAGCAATAGGAAGCAGAAATCAGCCCAACTGCAGAAGGGGCGGCGTCATTCTTCCCACTAGAACCACGCTAGTGCTTCGCTCTCCAGATGTACCGCCCCCTAATGGAGCTTCTCAGGCTCGGTGAGGGGTTAGAACACAAAGAATCGTTCCACCCGGAATATCCAGTCGATTGGATCCCCTCCCGCGAACACCGGCATCTCCATCCATCGATTCAGGTATTCCTCCTTCCCCCTTTCTTCTCTACTTCTAGCCCAGGACGATTCGCCTGGACAACTGGATTGTCCCAATTCATCGCCCATTTCTGTCTTCCCTTTATCCCACTGGTCGACGGTGCAATATGCACTGCCTCAATTATTGAATCCATCTTCGCTATCAATAGAGGCATGCTACTCTCTAATTCCAACAATCGTCGATGCTTTCCTTCATCACCTCTAACTCTTGCCGTAAATTATTCTGAATCCAAGCCGTCGCATCATCACCTGTGCCTTTTCTTCCTACTCCTCCCCGAGCTGTTTTCTTTCCAGCCATTCTCCAGAATCAACGCTGTGATACCAATGTTAGGTATACTAGTATTTCTAATTCCAAGAAATCAACCAACCAACAAGAAAAGCAACATCCTCAGCCAACACCAACTTTCGCAGAGGAATTCGAGAGCCTCTGCTTCTCTCCCACTCCCCAGATTTTCCCCCCTTCTCTCTCTTCCCTCCTTCCACTTATATAACCAACAAAATAACAAAATCCTAACAAAATTCTAACTGAATTACTCAGTCAAATACCCCAACTACCCCTTAATCTACTAGATAATTAAAATATTTCCTCTTCCCTATTATATTCTTAACATATTATTTCATCGACATAGACGATCAGAATAACAATCTTCTTTCTTGAAAGATGCTTTATAAAAAGTGTGCGATCTGCCTGGACATTGTATAAATCCCTGTCTCTTTATTGACGATGAGAATTTTCCAAACTATGCACGAGGAGATTATTTTAGTCCATATAATGATTTCAATAAATTGCATACTCTGTGATTGATTGAAACACCTGATGGTATCTCCATATACACTTCCTCTTTCAGATCTCCATTTAAGAAGGCATTTTTAATATCGAGCTGATGTAAAGGCTCGTCCATGTTTGCTGCCAGTGAGAGGAGGATTCGTACTGTATTGAGTTTAGCCACAGGTGCAAACGTTTCTAGATAATTCACACCATATGATCGAGTAAAACCTCTTGCTACCAGTCAAGCTTTAAACCTTTCGACGTTGTCATATGTTTTATACTTTATCGAGAATATCCATTTGCAGCTAACAGTTTTTTTTTCCTGAAGGAAGATCGGTGATAATCCAAATGTCATTATTTTCTAAGGTCATGATCTCTTCTTGAACAACTTGTCTCCATCCATGATGTTTCAAGGCTTCTTGAATACTTATAGGAATATAAACTTCATTTACCTTCGAGATAAATGTTTGATATGTTTTGAGAGAGATCTGCATATGAGACAAATTTCTAGAAAGGATGTTGACCATAAATCCGAGTACTTTTTCTTAGAGCAACAGGGAGATCTGAGTCTTCTACAATTTATTTTTCCTCTTGTTTACCTTGTTGTGACTCTCTTCTCTTATGTTATTAGTTATTTGGTCTGAATCACACTCTTGGATTGGTGCAAGATGTGTCAGGTTCTTGTTCTCCCCCCGAGTCCTCCTGGAGTATACATGAATTTCCTTAGTTGCTAATTTTGTTGGACTTTTGGTTTTTTGTTAAAAAATAATTGTGGTTGATTTGCTCGAGTTGGACTCAGGACTAAAGACATGTGGTTATGTTTTTGGTACTAGAGAATCTCACTCCCAAGACTGAAATTGTACTTGGTTCTCCGCCTGAATTTCGGACTTGGAGAAATATGCACTTTGTTAAGAGAAAGGGACATCTATGGTTTCAATAGTTTTCCTAGTTGTAGGAAAGTAACATTTGTACCCTTCTTAATTTGTGTAGTATCCAATGAATACACACCTTTGGGTCAAGTTTACTCCTATTTTGTGGATAGATATAGATATAGGTAGAACACTCAAATGTTCAGAGAAGAAGATCAGAGGAGAGAACTTGAGCATGAGAAAAAAATTTAATGAACACTTGACAAGGGGTTTGAAATTTGAGTAGACAGGAGGCATTCTATTGATGAGATATGTCGATGCTTCTCCCCCGAGATACTTAGGAACATCCATAGAGAACAAAAGAGATCTTGTTACTTCAAACAAGTAACAATTTTTTCTTCATGGGACACCATTTTGTTGAAGAGTATTGACACTTATCTAAACAATTCTTTATTTGGAGAGGTAATCTCTTACGATGAGATTGAAGTATTTCTTAGTACTATCGGATTTAAATACTTGAATTTTGCTATTGAACCGTGTTTGGATCATACTGTTGAAAGTATGAAATATTTTTCCAACATCTTTTTTTCTTTCATAAGAAAAACATTCAAGTGAGACGAGACTGATCATCAATAAATGTCACGAACCAATGAACTCTATTTATATTTGAAATTCTAAAGGGTCCCCAAATATTATTGTGAATAAGTGCAAAGGACTTTGATGGATAAACAGATCGTGTGTTTTGCAAGCTTATATATATCACACAAAAATTTTTCACATCTATTGATAAATAAATAGGGGAACATCTTTTTAAAGTACAAAAAATTAGGATGACCCATCTGATAGTGTCATCACATAGTGATGATCGTTCACTATCTTTATTGGTAGTAAAACTAGAGACAAACTTAGAGATGTACTGACTGATTGGAGATACTAATAGCAATTAGACAGCTTTAGTTTGAAAAGTTTGAAAGAGATAAAGTACTGAACACATCTTAGCACTGTCAATACTCTTTTTCGAACTATAATCCTAAAAGAAACACGTTGGAAAAAATTGAGTTAAACAGTTATGAGGACGAGTCATTTTGGTAATAGATAATAAATTGCATTTAAGATTTGGAACATGAAACGCTGATTAAAGTAAAATTTCATTTGAGAGTTGAACAAATCCAATTCTATTTACTCTTGATAAAGACCTATTTGCAATGTGTAGTGTCATATTAGTATTGCATGACTAGTGATCTATCCCTGTCATATGGTGGGATGACCCAAAATCTATAATCCATTGTTTGTCTTTTATGCCCCATATCGAGTGTGTAAAAAAAAAAATTACTTGTTTGAACATGCATACTTTTGGAGTTAGCAGTAGTCGAATGTTGAGATAAAGTATTTTTGAATGGTTGTTGGAGCATCTCTAGCTCTTTATTTGTGAAAGAACTTGGGTCAGTTACTAATGATGGTACATTCACCAGATTGGTTCAATTTGCTCGACCGTCTCTATCATAAGTGTAACGTCTTCTGATCCTTGCAGTACAATATTGTCCTCTTTGGACTTGAGCTTGCAAAGATTTGTTCTCAGTGACAGCCCCAAAACGCGTTGTACTAAGTAGAGAGTGGAACACCACTTATAAATCATGTATTTTTTACTATTCCAAACAATGTGTGATTATGCACCTGCACTGGTATGAGCTGAGCCCTATCAGACTCTCATTCTTCACATGGTGGATTGTCACAATAAGATATTTCAGTGGATTTTCAATCAATACGTTTCCCATGTAATTTCCAACATGTGTCCTTAGTGTGACCCAATTTTCAACAATGATCAAAACTTAGGCTTTTCTTTCCACTGCTGGCATGAGGTTTGCTGTTGTGATATCCCCAGACGACAAGTGCTGATCCTTCTAGGGATAAAGAAATCTATGAATTTCCCATCATAACCCGTTTTCTACTCTGCTCGTGACGGACCTCGAAGAAAGCTTCTCACAGACTCAGGAGAGGCTTCGGTCCCATCACTCATCCCCTAACTTTGTCTAGGTTTTTGTTCAGACCAAGCAAGAATTTGAACGATCGTTTACGTTCCACGATTTGCTTGTACAAAGCATTGTTGTTTGCTACAGGTCCACTAATAACTCTTAAATACATAACTCTCAAATACATCGAGTTGCTGCCAATAGCGTACGAGGGTATTGAAGTATTGAGTTGCGCGGTGAGATTGCCTTGTCGTAGGTCATGTAGTGAGGATTCCATGACGAATAATTCGAACATGTTATCAAAATTGGTGTAAGTTTCTTTGATAACTTCTAATAATCTTGAGCAATCTCATAAAGAAGAAAATTTTCTCCAATGTCAATTGTTATCGAGTTTATGAGCCAGGACATAATGATGTGATTCTCCACCTTACACTTTTTGAATTATGGATCTTCCTTTATTGGCATCGGCATCTCTCCAGTCCAAAAATCTTTTTTTCCTTTGCCACATATACACGTTCTTATAGATTGTGACCACTATAAGAAATTATGTCCATTGAGTTTATGATTTTGTAATGGTTGGAGACAATAATTCTGAACTACTCGACGTTTTGGAATTTGGATTGAAGGCCGAATTTAAGGTGAAGGAATATGAACTATTGTTGACGGTGGAACTATTGTGATTGGTGGCCATGGCAGTCTTGACAATGGCACGGCTAGAGTATGATATAATGATGAGACCTGTGCTTTGATACTATGAAGAAATTAAGGAAAAAATTTCTCTTTGTATTTCTTTATTGAATAACGATAATCAATTTACAATATATAGACAATAACTATATAAAGAATAAAAAATAAAAAATAATCTATTTAGGGATCTCTTACTTTTCTAATATATTAAATCTTCTAATTTTAATGGATTTTAACAACTTGTAAATCCTCAGAGGAAATAAACTTCTCTACTTGTTAAAAATAATTTAAATGACAATTGTTTTTACAGATTTGCTAAGATCTAAATGCATTTGTTTTATTAAAATTTTATAACTTGTATAATTAAGAAGAAGGAAAACTCGTCTTTTTATACAGTACTAGTGTAAAAAATTAAAATGATAAAATTAACTTTAACCAAATTTGTTTAAGTTTTTTTCAATGCTTCACTATGTAGTTTTACAAGCCATATAAGAAGTTAATGCATGATAAAGAAGTTAATTAACGAGAAACAAACATAAACAAGCTTGGAAATATTTGAAAGGTAAAAAGTTACCTATAAAGTCATGAAGTTGCTGTCTGGCAATTCTGTGAGCTCGAAGAAATGCTGCACAAATATAACAAGCAGATTCTAGCCTTTGCACTGTGAAATATGTAACCAACTTCTGCGGAAGAACACTTGTTTGGAGGAACTTGTAATAATTGGGAAAATTAATGTGTACTTTTAACCCTTTCCAGTCACATAAAGGCTCCTCTGAAACCAAATCAAGGGCCTCATCCACTGATTGCATCAAAATATTTGCAGTAGTTTGTGTTATTCTTCCCTCATCAAGCATCCCCCAGTAAGCTGCTTGGACACCTGATGGAAAGTGACAATGCATTTATAAATTCAAGTCCTTTCATTCTCTTAAAGGATAATATATTTAAAAAAAATTATTAAAGTAAAGAATATACAATATGACAGGTGGGAAAGAGATCCTCCCTTACAAGGTTCTAAGAAAAAAAGGGATCCTCCCGCAAAGAGATCCTCTCTTATTGTGCCCATTCATAAAGGCTAAGGAAGTAAATCTACTTATTCTTGCTAACAATCAGCGAGACAATACTGTCTTAAGAGAGAGACAATGGGTTACTACTGAGAAGACTGCAGAGAAAAGAATAAACAACTATATGTTTCTCTTTCGATCATTCCGAGAATGAACATATAAAAACAACAAGTAATGACAACCATGAACTGTCAAGATGAAGAATGCAGTGGTTTGCCTCCAAAATAGGCAGCTATTGGTTGGGGAGACACTAAGAGTGGCTTATTAGAATTCACACAATTGGACATGTGATACAAACCAAGTCTGAAAATTAAAACTTCAATTAAAAAGGGTGCCATTAAAAGAAGGTGATGCTTTTGAAAGTGAAAAACAAGTATTTTTGAGTCAAATATTAAAATAAAAAGCCAAATATATGCATAGCGTTGTATGGATATCTATGTAGATGTGTGATTTTACATGGAGATGCATGGGGTTGCAAAAAAAAGGCAAAAATATTAAAATTGGCGCAATTCCAACATTTGCGCTCGAGGGCACGCCAGACCTTCCAGCATTTCGTATCAGAGCAAAGACTCCTAGATTCAAACGCTATCTTTATTTTCTGTCAATCTCTTCTTCCATTGAATTTCTTTTTTACTCCTAAAATTTTGATTTTCACACTTAAAATTTCAAATTTTATTCTTAAAATTTCGATTCTTATTTTTTAAGCCTCAAATTTCACTCTTGAAATATTGATTATTGATCTTAAAGTTTTAAATTTCATTCTTGAAATTTCAATTAATATTCTTAAAAGTTCAAATTGTTGAAATTTCAACTTGTTCTTAAAGCTTCGAACTTTGCTCTTAAAGTTATTCAAAGTTTCGAATTTTTATTCTTAAAATTTTGATTCTAATCCATTTGATATCATTGTTATCATCTTATTCGTTCTTGTACTTTGTTATTTTTTTTCATTGATTAGTAACAAAGTTTTCTTAATATTCAAGGAAGTGTGTAGTGGGGGATGGATGGCCATATAGGGTGTTCCTTTTGATATGTGGTCTCATGAAAACTAGAAGCTAGTGGGCAATCTATGCGCAAAGGAAGTTGAATGTTAAAAGGAAGGAATCCTCTTAGGGTTGAACCCAGGTTGTCCTAATCCTACTTTTACCTTCCATTATGATATTAATGTATCAACCAAGACAATATCCAAAAAATTGTGAAAGGGGCAAGATTATGGAAAGTGGATCTATGCATGACCATGATCTAATACAACACAAGGCTCCCAATTGTGAATCTATTTTGAAGTTGAATGATATAGCTTAGGATGACTGTATATGGGAAGATGCCAATCACATTTCCCCCTAATTAGTACAAGAAGGATTAGATTCGATGGAAAACAATTTTATAGAAGTTGAGTTTATTAGTAGCATTGGTAGAGTCGGTCCATAAGTGATTTTTGTGTGACCCTTTTGTTGTTTCTTGGAGGCATTCAATTTCTTATGAATATTATCAGTGGTAATGCTAGAGGAATGTGATCTAGCTTGAAGAAAAGAGTGATGAAAGAAATCATAAACAATGAGAATCTTGACATAGTGATCTTACAAGAGGGAAAGCTGACATTTCTTAGTAGTAAAGTGGCCTCACAATTCTGGGGCGTTCATTTTACATAGTGGTTGTTCTACCAACAAAGGGAGTTCATGAGGGATCTTGATGACGTGGGATGTGCAATGCAATATATATATGTGGAGGTGTTGCATGGTTGTTTTTCCATTTCCATTTGGATTGTCAATGAAGGAACCAATAACAGATGGTTACCAGGGATGTAGTCCATGTTCCTATAGAAATCAAAAAGAAATTTGCCATGAGTTGCCCGACCTATTTGATTTGTGATATAGGGATAAATTGCCATAAAATTGATATTAACGATGAGCAAAACCCTACACAACCACAAGTCGAGAATTTCCACAAACTCGGAAAACTCTTCAGGGAATTTATTTACAAAATGATCAATACATCTTGTGTGAATCAAGGAGCAATCAAGCCCAAACCTAAAAGTAAAAATTCTTGTCAATATATTGGAGGCCCATTGATTAGCTCGAGAACTAAGAAAGTGTGTGAAGAGAAATAATCTTCTCAACATGATTCAAAACTATGAAATTTATTAAGTACTAAAGAGAATGTCGTGGAGGGAAAATACGCTGAAAATTCGTGAAAGATCATGAGGAAAAAAGATGCGGCATACATGCACATGCAAGATTTAAAAAAAAAAAAGAAATGCGTCATATACATGCAAATCCATGCAAATCACGATTAAATGCGTGATGCAATTTGATCTTAAAGGAGCAATGAATTTTTTTTATTTTAGTTAAGTTTTAAGTTTTTTTCAAATCTTTAGAAACAATATTTGTTTAGAAATATTTAAATATTTTTTGAACCCTACTTAAAGGTTTAACCTTTGTGGCATTAGCCACTAATTACTAATAAATATCGAACTTTTTTAGAGACTCGTCAAATATAGACTTGATAGATCGTCTTTGATAGCTTTGACTTGGCCAACAAATATAATTCGTGTCAAGTTTCTAAATTGATAACTACAGTTTCATCAATAAATCTTAATTGGTGTCTAGTTCCTCTATTTTCTTGAATCATACGACAATTCTGTTGTTTATTCTGAACTGATAACGGGTATCAAATTTTCCAAAATCTGAGGTTCTCATTAACACCTCTTCCTTCAAATGCAAAGAGTATATCCTACTACTAGTCCCCACAAAATCAAAACACACACGCACCACTTAGGCACCATTACCATAGCATACAAGAAAAACCACAAAAATACCCTTAACACTAACTTGTTGAGCTTTTCTCTGGCTATGAATCTTTTCAAACTTTCCATCTGCATCATTAGTTCACCCTTTAAAGACAATCTTGTCCTAAAGGTTAAAGGATGGGAAACAAAACTTCATGTCAGCCAACAGCTCCCAAGTGGCTTCCTTGGGAATGGCACCATTTTATTGTTACTTCCGTATGATTACCACTATTTCTCTACTCGAGAATCTTATCTGAAAAAAGAAAGTGCTGATGCTTATTCCCCAAATACCATCATTGCTTCTTCTTCGGGAAAATAAGTTCAGCCTTTCCACCCCATCCTCAAAGGGCACTGGCGAGGTTGAAGCCACTTGGTCACCCACCACTTTCTTTAACTTGGAGACCTGAAACACCGGATGGACTTATGAACCTTCTGACGATTGGAGCTTGTAACCAACTTTTGCAATACGCTGGATGATCTTGCAAGGACCGAAAAATTCTGGAACTAACTTAGTAGATTGCTGCTGATGGACTGAGTGTTGGCAATAAATTTTAACTAGACCAGATCACCTTCTTGACAGGATATTTCAACTCTAAAGGAATCTGCCAATTTCTTCATGCAGGCTTGGGCTTGCAAAAGATGGAACTTGAGATATTTAAACGACGAAGTTCAAGGAAATTTTTCAAATTTAAATAATCAAAAAATTCTCAACCATGTGAACCCAATCAAAGAAATCTTCAATATTTAAACGACCATCAAAAGTCGGTAAATCCATCTTCAATTTGAATTCTTGAGTGTTTGGTCTTCGATTTAAAACTCGATCTATAAAAAAATCATCTGCTTTAGATGAATAATTAATTATTCGTATTCATACTTATCGTAAATTTTTCTAATATTTCCGCTCAGGATAACCATTCAATTGATCTAACAAAAAAAAAAAATTTTGTTCGTTGACATTTCGAGCTTGGTTGCTCAAAACCCCACTTGCCACGCCAGAAAAGTCTTCGTCGAAGTTGGTGTTGACTAGTCGAACCCTAAGTTTTCTTTGACCCTGCTAGGTTTTAAAGGTGTTCTTTTTCTATTATTTTTTCTCTATCATGTCATGTTCTTGATTTTCACCTGATTTACTATAATTGAACCTGTGTCATATGATTTTATCGCTCTGTGATAAACGTCATAGTTATCATCGCCGAAGATGTAGAGAGTTTCGTGAAAGATATGTTGTTCAATGATCTCAAATCTCCATTCGTTGATGATGATTTGTTGCAAATTAGAACCTTTGTCAGCAACAAATTAAGGTGAAAATTCTTGCCATGATACCAATTTAGCGTAGCGGAAGTTTTGTTTTGATAGGAAATAGAAAATAAAGAAAACTAAAGAATAAGCTCTAAAAATAAAGTAATTTCATATTAAAATCTAAAGTTTAAATAATGTTTAGTACAATCTTTTAAATAGAGTTTAGGTCATGACTTGAAATCTCTAATAAGACAAAGTAAATCTTCTATGAAAAACATAAAGTTTATATAAAAAATAAATATAATTTTAAAATATTACGACCCTTGGTATTTGATCTGTACTGCATCATAAACTCAATTGTGGAAACAAAAGATCATGCCCAAGGTGGTTCAATGAGTGGAACAATAACACCAAAGTCTTCTAGAATCGCATGTAGAATAAATGCTAATAAATTTATGAATAAATTAGTTTGTGATAGTGAGTGTTAGGCCTCCTGGAGTTTCTGTTACGCCTGCTTCCGGGTCGTGACAGTGAGAGCATCATTGGAGAAGGGAAGACCTTGCTAGAGAAGTTTCCACTTTCTTTACAAATCCTTATACTAGAAACAAAAGACCTCTACTGGAATTAATAGGTTTTGATTGGCAAGTCATTCGTCCAGGTAAAACTACTCATATTTCTAGAAAATTCGACAAAGAAGAAATTCATGGAGCTGTTGTTGATAGCGATAGAGATGAAGCACCTGGACTAGATGGTTTCACAATAGCATTTTTCCAAAACTCTTGGGATGTGATTAAAAAAGATTTGCTCAAGGTTTTTGGTGAATTTAATCGAAATGAAATTATAAATGCCAAGACAAATGAGAATTATCTATGCTTAATTCGCAAGAATTGCAACTAAAAAAAGCGAAAGATTATAGATCAATGAGTTTGTTAAAAAGTCTATACAATTCTTGCAAAGGTGTTGCCTTCCCAGATTAAGGAAGTTATTGGAGATGCGATCTCAAAAGAACAAGTGGGTCTTCCTAGCAAGCAAGAACATTATATTCCTCTAATTGCTGGTGAATGTCTAGAAGATTATTGATTGAAGAAGAAGAAAAGGGTGTCTTTAAAATTGACTTTGAGAAAGGCTATGATCATGTGCACAGGGGTTCTTTTCATTTTGTTCTTAGAACGAAAGTGTTTGATGTTCGATGGAAGAGGTGAATTTCAAGCTGCTTATGAACTTCAAATTTCTTAGTTCTTATCAATGACTGCCCTAGAGATAAATTTTAAACCACTAGAAGGCTCAGGTAAGGAGATCTACTTCTGCGTTTCTCATTCCTTTCTTATCAATGATGTTTTAGAGAAGATGTTGGAGAGAGCTGAAGTTCTCAATGATCAAAGGATTCAAAGTGGATCATGACGCCATACACATCTCTTGTATCCAACTTGTTAACGATACTATTGTACTTTCTTGATGATGAAACTAAGATACAAAATTTGATGGATGTTGTAATAATGTTTAGATTATTAACTAGCCTTAAGTTATAAAAGCGACACATTGGGCATTAATATTGATGAACACATGATGGATAGATTTGCTAAAATGACTAAATGCATGAAAGGAAAATGGCTATCAATATATTTGGGCCTCTCGTTTGGTGGTAACCCACTATCTTGATCGTTTTGGCCTTCTGTTTTACAAAAAGTAAGAAAAAACTTAGACAATTTAAAGAAGGGTTGTTTTTGTAAAGTAGACTTGCCTTGTTCCAAATAGTTCTTGGTAGCATTTCTATCTATTATCTTTCTCTTTTCAAATTCTCTGGTAAGGTGGCAAAAGATGTTGGACATATCAATGAGATATATTTTGGGAAGAAAAAGACAACAATAAATATCATTTGATCAAATGGGAGTCATCATCAATTCAAAAATGAAGGGAGGCCTTTGGCAAAGGAAATTTCAAAGGTAGAAATAAGGCGATGGGGAAATGGTTTGGAGGTTTCCTATGGAGTGTGATTTGTTATGACATGCTGCAATCAAAAGCAAATATGAAATTTGACTCCTAGGTGTGTGACAAATCCAGTTAATCATGTCTTTTTTTGCGATCCTTCAAAATTTATTTATTTATTTTTCATCTTTTCAGGATTGCATTACTTAGTCGTGAACAAAACCTTAACTCACTTTAGAGAGATGTGGATAGGAGATGTCGCTCCATGCGTCAAATTCCCACATATTTATCGACTCTCATGTGATAAAAAACAAGTTATTGCTTCTCTTTATAACACAAGGCAATCATATAACAGTCTACGAATCCTAACATTTCAAAGAGATATGACCCACTCATAGTTACGTGAGCTTACCCATCTCCATGATGTTTTTTCTCATATCGCCTTAGTTATCAATTATCGAAGATAGACTTAAGGACCATAGGCTGATGTCTCTTCGAAATTTTTTTACTTACTACATTTGTATCATCAGCCAATTTGCCTTTGGAGTTCTTTTAAGATCCAAGTGTTCGCTAGATTTGGTTAGAAGTTATAGCTCTTAAGTATTTTAGTATGATTCTTTCCGACCAGAAGGAAAATGCGTTTCATTAGTTTTTTCTTGTTCTAGTTGTAGTTCTAGGTTTTAATATATAATTACTTATTAAAAAATTTGTACTTTCCGATAGAATAAAATAATAGACAGGAACTTGAACCCAAGAGTTCTTGCTCTGATACTGTGGAACAATACTTTTTCTCATCTGTGATAAATAATCTCGAGCATGACAAATTTATACAATAAAGGAACAACAAAGTAATAGTACTGCAGACTAAAAACACAATAACTAACTACATAAATAAAATCTACTAAAAAAATAGTCTGAGGACACTAAATTTTCAATTTTTTGGACAAATTTGACAAGTTGAAAACTACAAAAGACAAATTACTAGCATGATATATACGGTTCTATTATGGACTGATGTAACTTGTTGCATTATTTATTTTTGAAGTGATTATGTAAATAGATCTTAAGAAACTATAAGCATAAATTTTCATAATCAACCTCGAGATGTACCTTGTTAATGATATTTATTAATTATTTCATGATTGAAGCTGAAATAGAAGCATAACTATGCTACATACCATTTAACAGTCTTATCCGTATGTCTTTTAAACTCATAGGATCGAAATAATCCTCACTTCGTGACAGGTTGTAAGGGTGAACTGCTTCTCCCTCTACATGACTAAGGCTTGTTATGTACTGTTTCACTGCATGCCAATCGGCAGGTCCTAGTTCCTCATCATCTCCAAGATCACCAAAGGTCTCCAATGCTTTGTTCAACATCTCAAATTTTGTATAATCCAAAATCCGCCTCTACCATGCGTACAAAATAAACAATCATAAACTCTAAGAAAGCCTCAAAACAAATGCAGCTAGAAAGTATTGTAAGTGGGAGGATTAAGAAGAGATTACTAGTTTTTCTTTTTCTTTATAATAAAATCTGATGATTTATGTCACTAACTAAGCTATATATAGATAACTTATAATTATTAAGTTACTCATATTTATAAAGAATAAAATTTTATCTTTATTTATGTATTGATTTTATTCACTAGTTTAGTTTATTTTTTTCTTCTCTTGTAAATTCTCTTAATATATATATACTTTTAATCAATGAGTGTGAAAAAACAGTTAAAACCCTAACTGATATCAGAATCAGCCCACAGTATCTGAACAACTGAGGGAGAAACTCATTTGTTCGTCCATTTTTTCTTTCCCGAGCAAGGAAGAAACTCATCTGCAACCTGCATAGAATAGGAAATCTAACCACCGTCGTCCGCCTCTCATGGCATTTCTCATAACCAACCACCATCGCTCACATTGAAGCGTCGTCGCTGAGAATAGGAAACTCGCTGCCGACAAGCTCCACGATGTAGACCCGCGCGACTTCTATCGCTCACACTGAAGCGTCGCCACTGAGAAGGATACTTGCTGCTGATGAGGTTCACAACACAGACCTGCGTGGCTTTTGATATGTTTTTCCTCGTCGCACAAATCAGTGGTATTAGCTTCCTTCTCCGTTCAGCCTCCATGGATTCTCCATTCAGCCTCTGTTCGTCGGTTGAATCAGCTTCTGTTCGTCGGTGATTCTCCTTTCAGCCTCTGCCAGACGTCTCGTTAGCTGTTCGTGGAAGTCAGACACTCCAATCAGCAGAACGCTATCGGCTCTCTCTTTGTTCAACTCGCGCTACCATGGCAGAAATGCATTTGGGCAACAACTCCACTAGTGATTTTAATAACAATTTCACTATTATCTCTCATAAGTTAAATGGAGGTAACTTTTTTTAATAATCTCAGTCCGTCAAACTCTTCATTCAAGGTAAGGGAAAATTTGCCTATCTCTCCAGATCTGCTATGAAGCCTAAAGATGATGGTGAGAGCTATGACAAATGAGATACTGAGAACTCAATGATCATACCCTGACTGGTGAATTCAATGGAGCCTAACATTGCTCGGACTTATCTCTTTCTTCCAATCGCGAATGATATATCTAGGTGGTTGTAAAGGAGACTTACTCTAACGGTGGGAAAGCAAGACAACTCTTTGAGATCAAAACTCAATTGAGAAAGGCCAAACAAAGGGGAGAAAAGTGTAACGCAATACTATACTGATCTCAAAACTCTATAACAAGAGTTTGATTTATTTTGTGATTACAAGTGGCACTGCAAAAAACATTACTTTATTTCATAAAAGATTCGAGAAAGAGAGGATAGTCGATTTCCTGGTTGGCCTAAACAAGGACTTGGGTGAGTTACGAAGACGGATACTTGGTTGAGATCTTCTTCCAAGCACTCGTGAGGTGTTTTGCTGAAGCTCAAAGAGACGAAAATCGTCGACTGGTGATGCTCAGCCCTGTGTCAACCCCTCCTACAGTAGAGACCTCTGCATTTATGATCACTAACCCAGATAAATCCACTCAAAGAAATTCTAAGCGCTCAGATCAACAAGTTTGCGAGTTTTGTCATAAACTCGAGCACGTTCAAGCTAAATGTTGGAAGCTACATGGCAAGTCTGCTGAGTTCAATGAAACCAACAAATTCTCTCGCAACAACAAAAGAGGCTTTCAAGCCTTATATGAAGTATCTGCAACATCTCAGTCATCTAGTGACAATTTTTTCTTCAACAAGGAAAACCTTGAACAATTGTATCGGTTATGGAGTTCACATCAATCTGCTAATACCTCATCCAATCCGTCATCTTCCCTAGCACAAAAAGGTACTCATGCAGCAGTGTTTTGTGTCACATTAGATAAATTCGACCTCTGGATCATTAATTCAGGACCACTGATCATATAGCAAGTTATTCTTATATGTTTTCAACCTATTTTCTTTGTTTTGGAAATCAAAAAGTCAAAATTGCAGATAGTTCAATGTCTGCGATTGCTGGAAAATGTTCTATCATCGTCTCTCTTTCCTTTACCTTAAACAATGTCATTCTTGTGCTCAACTTATCAATGTTCTAATTATCTAATCAAATTTGTGTCTACTGCTTATGTTTTTCATAACCAATGTTTGGGGAAGATGATTACCAATGCTAAAGAAAGCGGTGGTCTTTACTACTTTGCCTCTGACAGCCTCTCGAGTAAACAAGTTCAGAAACCATGTTCCTCCACTTTTTTATCTTTAAATAATGAAATTATGTTATGGCACTATAGACTTGGTCATCCTATCTTTGATTATTTGAAACATTTATTTCCTTCTTTATTCAAAGATAAAAATATTAGTTCCTTTAAATATGATATTTGTCAATTTGTTAAACATAGGCGATCAGTTTATCCTACTTTAGCATACATGTCATCTACACTTTTTTCTCATATTCATAGTGACATGTGTAGACCGTCTTAGGTTAGAATTCTGTTTGGCTCTAGATGGTTTTTTACTTTTATTGATGATTGTACAAGAAACACATGGATTTTACATCCTTAAAGAAAAATCTGAGACTACTAAAACTTTCAAAAATTTTAACTCTATGATTAAAATTCAATTTCATTCTCAAAATCAAGTTTTTAGAACTGATAATGAGAAAGAATATTTTAACAACATTGTTGGTAAGTTTCTTATAGAATAAGGTATCATCCACCATAGTTCGTGTACTATGTTCTAAAAACTTGACATCTATTATGTTCACATTCATGATCATAACCACAATAATTTAGATCCTAAGGCAACTAAATATGTTTTTTTAAGTTTCTCTATCACTCAAAAAGGATACAAATGTTTTGATAAGGCTCGAGAAAAATGCTAGTTATCATGGATGTCACATTTTTTTAAAAAAACTTCTCTTCAAGGAAAGAATAGGGAAATGAGTGAAGATAAGTTTTGGGATACCATTGTTATGTCTACACTTGTCCTTAACTTTGACCAAAACTGGAAAACAAATGTAGAATCTGATGTGAGTGATGTGAGTAATGTGACCCCCACCTTTAAACTGTGTTTACTCAAGAAGAAAAGAAAAGCAACAATTAGACCTACTGTCTACTCCAACAGTGCCATCATTTGAACCACGTGTTGATGCAGGTAATCTCAACTTTATTTCATTTCCTCTTGATCCAACATTGTAGTCTGACCACAGTGAATATGTTACAACCCCTCAGCAAATCCAAAGTGATCTAAATGTACCCATAACTCTTAGGAAATGTGTATGTGAGTATACCAAACATCCTATTGCTCGTCATGTGTCATATTATAAACTCTCACCAAGTTTTAGAGTTTTCACCACTAACATCACTGATGATGAAATTCCAAAAACGATATAACAAGCACTAAGTATTCGAAAGTGTAAAGGGAGGATGTCCTAGAAGAAATAAGAGCTTTGACTGATATATTTAACTCATACAAGGTCTGACATTGCTTTTGTTGTCCTAGAAGAAATGAGAGCTTTGACTGATTTACTTAACTCATGCAAGTCTGCCTCAACACTTATTGATCCTAATCAAAAGCTCGCTCAAAGTAAGAATGAGGTGCCTATGGACAAAGTTAGATATTAGAAATTGATTGGAAAACTGATTTACTTAACTCATAAGAGACCTGACATTGCTTTTGTTGTTGGCTTAATAAGTCAGTTCATGCATTGTCCAGCTAAAAATCACCTCAAGGCTGTCTACAGAATCCTCCACTACCTCAAAGAAAGTTCAGGTAAGGGCATTATGTTAAAAAAAATAAAAATAGACAGATTGAAGTGTCTACAGAGCAGATTGGGCAGGATCTAAAACAAACAGAAAGTCTACATCAGCCTATTGCACGTTTGTACGGGGCAACCTTGTGCTATGGAAGAGCAAAAAGCAAGGTGTTGTGGCAAGGTGCAGCGTTGAAGCTGAATTCAGAGATATTGCTTAAGGAGATTGTGAAGTTATTTGTCTTAAAAGTATTCTAAAAGAACTAAAGATCGAGACTGATGAACCAATGAATCTGTTTTGTGGTAATAAGTAAGTCATCAGCATTGCTCATAATCCAGTGCAACACGACAGCACAAAACATGTGAAAATTGATTATCATTTCATCAAAGAAAAATTCAAAAAATGGGAGATTTGCATCTGAACAATTTACAGATGTCCTCACAAAAGGACTCTACAAGCAGGTGATTGAAGATATTCTAGTCAAACTTGATATAATTGACATCTTTGCTCCAGTTTGAGGAAGTGTTGAGTTATGCTACTGACCAATCTATTTGTAGATAACTTATAGTTATTAAGTTACTCATACTTATAGGGATTAGTGTTTTATCTTTATTTGTGTATTTATTTTATTCCCTAATTTAGTTTATTCTTTCTTTCTCTTCTAGGTTCTATTTAAGTACATGTACTCTTAAATCAATAAGTATGACAACAGAGTTAAAATCCTAATAAAATCTTTTCTTAGATGTCAACATTTTCTCTAATAATGAAGTTTTGTTCCGAGTTAATAATAAATTACCATGTTGTGGAATTAATACAATGATAGTATCTAATAAGAATAAAACAACATCCTCTCATTGAACCTCTTGCTATATTGTTATTTTTTCCCATAAGTAGCAGGGAAATTTATAATCATTTTGCTCAATGTGATCTCAGAAATGAAGTTTAGAAGCATCTCTTCCTGGAATTCAGGAAACATACCATCATCAATAATCTTTGCTCTAAGGAGGAAAAGGACAAAAAAACAAAAATCAAGATTGTTTGAAGAAATAGAGTGTCAGCAACCCTATAGAATATATTAGTACAACCAAAAGTGAATCTGTTTTAGGATGAACTCTTAAATAGTAGTGCTATGTGAGAGAGCTTCGAATCTTATGGCAAAATGGTTGTATAGCATTAATCTAAATTATATTTATTTTTTTAGCAAATTCAGAATTTTTATCAGTTTGGTACATCTTCTAAAAGCATACAATAGAAGAAATACAATTTCCCAAATTTAATCTAAAATAAATGTAAATTTGCACTTGTTTCCTGTCCTCAACCTTTTGTTTACAAATTTATTTATATAATCTGCCATACAATAAAAGAATACAAGTTCCTTTGTTTTTCCGCTTATTAATTTAATCTAATATAATTCAAATCTCTCACTCTCCTTACTCCTATGTACTTGTTTGCTCTCCTCGGCCCTTTGTTGTACTGATTTATTTATATAATCTACCATACAATAAAAGAATACATGCTCTCTATGTTCTTGAGCTTATCAATATAATCTAAAATAAATTTGAATCACTCGATCTCCTTATTCCTATTTTATTGTACGTATTTGCTCTCCTCACCCTTTCGTTGACCTAACTTATTTTGTGCTTATGATTTCATCTAAAATAAATTTCAATCACACGCTCTCCTTACCATTATTTTCTTGTACTTATTTACTCTCCTCTACTCCTTGTTCTAATAATTTATTTGCAAATTCATAAAAGAGTTAAATCCCCTCTCTTCGCCTGACCCCTAAAACATGGCCAAAGTAAGAGACTCTGTCATATTAAAAACATTTACCATATCCTTCTCCTAATATTTTATATTTATTACACATTTCAACGTTTTTATACTACATACGAGCAGATTTGAAGTTTTCCATTTAAACATAAAATGTCCCTATAAACAAAGAAAGGTGAAAAAAGTTCAAAAGAAACAATGACTTAAAGAGAACTTAAGTTCTTACCTTGGCCATTGAGAGCTTATCCAAATCTAAAAGATGTAAAATAAACTGTGTGGTTGAACCATTCAGAATAAGTGTCAAGAATACAATTCCACCCGTGAAGAAAACAAACTGTTGAGATTAAAAAATCATCATCATTAAATAATAAATATAACTAGTAAAGCTTAGGAATTATCAGTCAGCTTCCAGTATTAACTGCTAAAAGAGCATTATAATAAAATAATTGAGTAAAGATGACGGGTCCTAAACAACATACTAGAAATCCAGTCTCTGTACTGAGATATGATGAGCTATCACTTGACCGCTGTATCAGCACAAAAAAAAAAAAACAAATAAGTCCAGAACAAAGTAGACATATATACCAATAAATGCAGAAAAGTAATGCCAATTAAATTTATTGTAATTATAATCCCAGATAAGAAAGAACAACAGTGAGAGAGAGAGAGAGAGATCAATGTCTATACATACATTCAATTTGCTGGCTCTTGCCTATTCTTAAGGGAAATGAATATCCAAAATATTATTTCTACTATTAAACAGTGCCAAGCAACTTCTCCAGCAAAGATATTTTGATTCCTTCACAAAATTATGATGAACAACAAAGAAGAGAATCTTTTACGGGGGAAAAAAAAATAACAATGACTTTAGCCACAGAAATGAGGAATTAAAAAAGAAAATATGGAATTTTTAAGAACATTGAATTGAAGCACAGTTCTAATAACTAAAAGAACCACGTAATTCACATATCACCCCTGAAAGAAGATCTCAAAATCAATCACAGCGTTACATTCTAACCTATAATTTTGGATAGGAAAATCTCAACTTGCCTTGACTGACAATGAAAGCGATAGAGCAACAGCCCCACGCAAACCAGACCAGATAAGGATGCTTGCTTCTCTCCAATCCAAACCATAGCCAAAATATCGCAGAAAGGGATATAGTGCTGCTACAACTATAAATCGAGAAACTTGAACATAAATGTATAACAAAACAAGGTAGGCCCATGAAGTTCCTGAAAAAAGAATAGTAGTCATTAAACTTATGAGAGCGAAAGCATAAGAGATTATAGATTAAAAAAACAAGATTATAATAGTGCCATAGAACAGTTGTCCTTTTGTAGGTACGACAAATTTTAAAGGATAAAATACAACATAACGTCATGGCGTTGTCATCCAAAGATAGAAGACGGTCTCATCCAAAGATACAGACAAAGAGAAGGGATAAAGAATGTTAACAAAAACTCAGTATAGTAAGAACATTATTTGATGCGTTCAGTAAACACTAACTTCATGTGTAGTTATACTTAGATGATACGAATTAATATTAAATTTTTTTTCTAAAACCAAAACTTGACAATTTGGATGGTATCCATTGATAACTAGTATACAAAAGAGGTACAAGAAAAGAAAAATTCATCACCGTGAAAGAGTTACACAAGGAAGAACCTTTTAGCCCTTTTCACCAAGAAGAATCACAAAAAGAATGCCAAAATGATTCAACAATAACAATTTCATTCTCAAAAGGAATGCAATGCTCTTTTCCTTTCCATTTATACTCTGGTCCAACATCTATATCAATCTCTCCCTCACTATTTCGGCACAAATGATGGGGAAAATCCAATCTTTCTTCGCTGGAGGTTCGACCGAAACCTTCAAAGCTAGAGTTAGGGTTGGCTGAATTTACTCCACTCCCCTTATTGTGCGTTGAGGCTACCAAAGGAACCTCCTCTGAGAACACTTCAATTTCTACCAGTAATTTTGGACAGACTTAGTGTTTCCTCCAAATCTGGTAACACTCCAAATCTGGTAACACAGAAGCTTGACTACTCAGCATTGATAGCTCAACCTTCATGTCTGACAGTTCCATCCCAGGTTCTCCATGCAATCCCCTTTAGTAATTCGATGCATCGTTAACTCTGATACCATTGATGAGTAGTGAACCCAACAACCATGCTAAGACATGGAAATTATCTTAAATAAACTAACCACGAATCTGGAAAACTTCATAGACTCAAAATACCCAATTTCTACTCTCTTCAAGATTCAATGCAACAATAATTAAAAATGCCCAAAACTTTTCCTCTCTCTCTTTGTACTACTCTCACTACCTATTACAACTTCACTCCCACACAAAATCCATTACTCTCTCACACCTCCAATAGATATAATTCTCAGCCAGCTATTCCAGCTAATTCCACTCGCAACAAAAAACTTATCAGAGAGTTCCCTTGAAATAAGATTTGCATTGCAATTCTTACAAGAATCCTTTGCTTTTTATACCAATGATTGTCACTAAATTATTTTAGGCAATTCTTAGAGAAATGCTTTATTTTTTAGATCAAGGATTGTTGCCTCACTTATTTTAGAAAAGCAAACTTGATCTCCTAATATCAACAACTCACACCTATCTTTTGATTTTCCTTTAAAAGCAATTTCATACCTTCTGAACAAGGTCAATAACTTTTTGCTATCCACCATTTTGAATAGATTGAAGATTGTTGCAAACATTTCCATCTTGTCACTTAGAATAATTACCTACATTGTCGTGGTAAATCCGTTATTGTTTAGGAGCAAGAAATTAGGAAAGGATTGCATGATTCTTTCCTAATTATAGCTCAATCTAATTGACTAATAGAAAATTTTATATATTTCCTATTTGCAAAATTATCGATTTATTCCAAATGTTTTCTTATTTGAATTTTTTCATAACGAATAATTAGGTGTAGAATTCAATTCCTAAATTTCTACATAAATCATAATATAAATTAAGCAACAAAACCTCAGATTTCTAGCATTTGGTCTTCTAAATCTTTTGTTGAATATCTTACAAACAGTACACTTGATCATGACTTTTCTCTTTTAATGTGATTGTCATAATTATTTCTAACAAAATACAATTTTAATTACAAGTTAGATACACAAAAGGATAAATTGTAACGAGTGAGAAACCCACCACTATGAAAAACTTTATCTCCACTAAGAATGCCTTCAGCTATAACAACTCCACTGCACAAAAAAGAATGAGAGCAGAGCAAATTAATGCACGTCTATCTTTTTTTCAATAAGAAACAATTTGTAACAAGATGTATCTATTTAAATGAAACAAACTACAGAAAGAGTTCATTTACTAGATTTCACCAAACCCTTGCGTTTCACAAATAATTACCACTTTGTTAGTCATATCTAAACACAGAAGCTCATTATACATGAGAAGCGACCCTCAATACGTACAGAAATAATGTACAAGCATCAAACACTGAAAAAGTTCCTAACATAAAAAATAGTTTACAGGCATTCATAAGTGCAAGTATTAAAAATTTAATTCAAAGAATATCATCCTTAGAGTGTATGCAGAAAAAAATCTAGATCCGCCCTCATTTCACCACGACTAAATAAAAAAGAAGAAAACTGTTTCAAATCAAACACCCACCTTAAAATGAATATTAAGGTATTAGCAATGTAGGCAACCATTTCCCTGCAAAAATAAAAACATGGTGTGTTTGTAATTGCTCATCACATCAATAAAGTAAGCAGCATTCTTTTATCTGTATTTCTATGCAGTTATCATGATCATGGCGGAAAATAATATTTCTTATAGTCAAACCCACTTAAGAGATTTCCAGTTGCTTTCATTTATTTTTCCCCTTTTAATTTTAGAAAAATAGCTAAATGTTTGAAAAGAAAATCTTACATAAACTTATTTGGAAGGAGATAGAATAAATGACCATAACGAACTATGCATGTAGAAAACCACGAAAAAAAGAATGCAAAAATAACTTGTTAAAAAAATTTAAGTACCAAAAAACGTCATTGGCTATTACAATTTACAAGTAACCGAGACTGGTTGAGTAATGGGACTATGAGGCACAAATACATTTCCAAACACCTTTACATGCTCCCAGTGGAGAATGTTAGTTGAAAGGACAAGACTTATAAAGATTAGAGGACTCATCGATAATTTAATTCTAGAACTCTATACGAATAAGGCTAAATATATGACATCCTAAAATAACATATAAGATCAAATGAAAGATTTCTAATTGTTGGAAGATATATTCCATAATATTTGATTTATGATTATATTCATTAGTTAAGTTTTGTAATATTTTGTTCCGAAAATTATGGTTGTCTGGATATACTAAGATGGTATTAGAACTTATTTTAGATGATTGTATGAACCCAAGAATAATATGAGCTTGCATGTGAAAACAATTTATCTGTTAGCATGCTCAGCCTTCACAGCCAACTCCATGAGCTTGCATCAACTCAGCGTTAACTGAAGGAAAACTCCTACCTCAGAAAATTACAAACCGCAAGTAACCATTTTTAAAAAATTTATCGATCATGACAGTTTATGATTTTCTTATTAAGCATTAACCCAAAATTCATCAACTAAGGATCCAAATTCTAAGGAAAACAAGAAATTTCTTGTTAATGAAGTAGAGGCCTTGATTAGGGGAAGGAGAGTAGAAGCTTGGCGCTTGAGCAACAGCCTATAGATTGTTCTACCATGATTATTGCAAATAATTGCAACAACTTAACTCATCAACACCAAACAAGTACAATATCATTACGATGGCAAAATCTAACCCATTAAGGCCTCAAAAATGTGACCACGATAATGATATTTTGTGGTAGGTATTATAAGAAGTCACGCCACCCAAGTGACCGTTGGGAATATATTAAAAGAATATTTTGAAAATTAATATTATGTATTAAGAATATATTATAAAATAATTTAATTATTTCAATTTCTTTAGTTTATTATAAACTCTTAACTATTTTAAAGATTACATTAATACGATCTAAATAAATTTCTCTCTAAAAAAAGTCTTCTTTCTTAACATCGCTTGTTATATTTTCTAGCGGAAGCGTTGTTGCTAAGATTTGTGTTTTTTTTTTTCTGGTTCTAGTGATATTTCGGTCTTGATATTACAATTAATTCATTTAATACTCATCAAAATGTCATCAGAGTCGGTCGATCGATGGACGACAGCTCATACGGAGTTACAGTGCAATTCGAGTTTCCAACATGCTGGGAATTCTCCTTGGCTCGAAAATGCTCATACGGTGTTCAGCCGACTCGACGAGAATCTTAAACTTTGCTAACGATGCTTGTACGGAGTTCCTGCTCAGTCAACTTGCTGGAGCCTTAGCTTGAAGATCGAAGGGGGAGGTGAAGAACGTTATGTTATAGAATCCAAAATCAGATTTCAACAGAAAAGAGAGAGGGGGTTTCTTCCAACAAAATCAAACCAGAACCGGTGTTCAGCACAAGCCTCTAACCAGGGAGCACCAACAGGGTGCCCAAGGGAAGAAACTCTGAAACTGCCCCCTTGCTCGAAGACTTCCAGAGTGTGATACTCCACAGTCAAAAGAGGAAGATCAACACAGAACTGGGGAAGGTCAGAAGCTAGATTAGGGAAGGTCGAGCTAGAGAGCGAAGACAGCCTTCAAGGACAGCAATCTTGCAAAGGTGACGACCATCTTCAATAGAGTGAAGCCTTCTAGAACAGCTTCGGCGACAAAAAATTTTGCGGGGCTTGAGGAGATGCATTTTTGTGGTGCTTCGAGACAGAATTGTTGGGAAAAATAGCGACGAAATCAGGCGGGAACGATAACAACAATACCACCGCAAGCGGTACGAGAAACGATAGCAGATGCGATCCGAAAAATACCAAGAATATTTTTCCACACCGTAAGATTATAACGGCCAATAAGTAAGAGAAATAATAGCAAAAAATAAACACCGAGAATTTTACGTGGAAACCCAAATCGAGAAAAAACCACGGGGACCGAGTGCAGAAAGATCTCAGTATGAAAAATAAGATTTACAATATTTTTCTAGATATTGAATAATCTAGAAAATATTCACTAATAGAAATCATCACTCTTAGAACTCTCAATATGCATAAAAACACCACACTTATTTTTCTCTCACTATTTCTTTTCTCTCCCTCCAAAATAATCCTCACTATTTTTCTCTCTCTTCTCAGAAGTGATTTTCTTGTTCTCTCTTAGATAGAAGAATTTACTTCTGTTCAGATGATTTTTCTTTCCTCAAGAACTATCTATCTATAGGGAAAATTCTTCCTAAGAGGACAAAACATCATACTCACTCAGAAGAAAGTTTCAATTTTTCTTCTGCATTTCATTTATGACGTGCAGAAATAAAATTGAAATTTTCTTCTTTATTAAATGATGTGGGTCCCTCGTCATTAAGAAGGGACCCCACAAGAATCATCGACAAGCGGTCGACAAAACTTCGTCGAGCGAATTCCGAGGAGATCTGCGGTGTTTTCCAGCGGCGGCAGAATGCTGACAATGCACCACAACTCTATTTCAGCAATGACTGTGAGGGTGGCGAGTGCGCCGCGAGGAAGGTAGAGGCGATGTTTTTAAGTGGGTCGGATTATTATTGCCTTAATGCCTTGGATATATTTATTAAAGAAGTAAGCTGCGCTTGGTCTTATTGTTAGCGGATAAAAGAAATAGAGCCACTGGATGGAGAGATTTCAAGTTTACTTTGAAGTAAAACTATATATTGGACTGGGCTGAAAAATTAGGGAAGGAAGAAGGTTGGACCAAAGACAAGGGGAAGGAAAGAGATCCCTTTGGCACTGGCTGGGCTAAAATTTTTGTAGAGAAAGAGGTTTGCTTTCAATTGGGCCGTACTAAATAAGTGGAAGAAGAGAAAAACTTTTTCACATGGGCTGGGCTAGACAAATGGTGGTGAAGGATGAGCTTGACTTGAGCTGGATTGAACCCATGAAGGAGAATGACAATTTTCTACTGAGCTGGGTTGAAAACTTGATGAAGAAAAATTCTTTTATTTGGGTGGAGCTGTAACAATCTAAGTTATATAAGGAAATTTTGTAGGATGGGCTTTGAATGAAATAACTTGGACCACTGAGGTCGACGTTCATCATCCTATGGGCTTGAAGTCAGATGACCTAATGGGATAAGCAGATACTACTTTGCATGACTTTTGGAAAAGACTGACAATTAACGACTTTGAGAACAAGATCGATTTCAGGGAGAGTAATCTTGGGAATATATTAAAAGAATATTTTAAAAATTAATATCATATGTTAAGAATATATTATGGGGTATTTCAAGTATTTTAATTAGACTAGTTTATCATAAATAGAGGGTAAAGTCATGTATTAAGGATTATTATTCAAAATTGAATATTAATCCCCTTTCCGAACATTGCTTGCGATGTTTTCTAAATCTAGTATTGTTATTAAGATTTGTGTTTTTCTTTTTCTGTTATAATATTATTTCGGTTTTGCTATTACAATGAATCCATTTAATGTTCATCAATGACAAATGTTAGAAGTTTCATGACAAGCCTCCTACTCGAATGAGGATGGGGAACAATACAAACGGAAAACAATGGTGCCGCTCATTTTATGGAAATTCAAGAAGTTGAAACTCTTAATGTAATGTCCTGAAATTTGAAATCTGAATTTTGTGTTTTAACATGGAAATTAGAAAATGGAAGGTATTATAATAATCTGGTGAGAGGAATGGCCTGTTTAGGCAAGTGGCATAAGACGTTTATCATTTTTTTCCTTTGGGCAAACTGTGAGAGAGAAAGAGAGGAGAAAGGATCAGGAGAAGCAGTGGTAGAAGAAAATAATGTCACCAAGTCAAAGTTGAAGAACAACGAAATCCATTTAAGCTTGTGTTAATCCATCAATCTAAATCCTAATATTCGGGCTTCGATTGTCACAAACCTTCAGTTAGTCGTTTATTGGTAAATTGTGTGTGTTTACATTTTGTGGTAGGGAACTTAATCCTTTTTGGTGAGGTGAGTTCAATGAGGAATGAATTTTGGATTTTGGAGATTCCAAAAATTGTATATTTATGGATTGGCATAGCAACCTTGAGCTGTGGACGTTGCAGCCTTGTTGCACACCAAGACAAGGATCCAGTGCTGTGTAGAGGATGCAGTCAAGATGAAGATCTTGGTTAGCGTAGTGACACTTGTTTAGAGTACCGTAGTACTAAGTGCTCAAGTTTACCCAGAAGTGTTATAGTATTGGTGTTCGGTGTTGCAGTGTCGAGCCTCAACCTTCATGCATAATTTGAGTTGGACCTTGCATGTCTAGGTGTCAAAATGTAATGTTTCAGTGCCCATGATCGAATTACGAAAAATACTTAAGTGTGGAGCACTACAGCAATGAAGAGTTAGCACTACGGCGCATAGGCTTTTGTCTAATAAAAACTCACAGAGAAGAACTCGCAAGGAGGCAAAGGAGACGAGCACTGAAATCACCAAACAAAATCGGATGGTGAACGAAAAGAAATCGCCAAACAGAGATGAATGAATTGCCAAACGGAATTAAACGAAAAGAAATTGAGGACAGAGGGGACAACAGTCCAAGTAATGGTCTGAATGACAGCAGAGAACGACGACACTCTGAACTGAAGAACTATGACGGTCTGAAAAGCAGACGACAGTGGTTGAACTCCAGGGATCAACTGTGAAGAACTATGCGCATAAGTTTGAAATTAGGGCTACAAGGAGAACACCGAAGTTTTCAAAGGCAGAGAGCGAATGCCGCGAGTTCGTGGACGCACACCCTCTATGTCGTCCGCCTCCTACAGTTTGTTGAGTATGACAAACGCAAAGAAAAATTTATGAATGCTAGCAAATAAAGATGAGAACAGTGGTCTGACCACCTAGGGTTCAGCTATAACCCTAACTACTAAACAAATTTCTTATAATGAAAAAATATTGTAATTCTGATATCATATTAAAAATAGGAACGAAAAAAATAATTATTTATAATATTTTATTTATATGATAAAAATATTTATATAAAAAATTGAAATATAAATAAAAAAAACTAATTTTTAAAAAAACTATTGCCTAATTCCTAATTTAATACAGAACTAAATTTCCTTTAATTAAAAAAATATCAATCCTAATATTTATATATTCTTAATATAATCATTGTTTTTTTCTTTTCATGCATAGATAAGGACTCGGATGGCAAAGGTACGGAGAAGAAGAGAGATTTTGCAATTTTGTTCTCTAGAATGGCTAATCATCCTCCCAAAATCCTAGAAATAAAAAAACTATGCTATTCTAAATGCCCCAAAAAAATTAAGCCTTTATTTTCCATAGATTAGTTAGTCAGCCACTCAAAGATGTGCCCATCTGTTTACACTAGCTATTACAAATTCTAGGGTATCTGACTGCCGTTTTCAACCAAGTAAGTCTAATGCTACTAACCATATTTTGCCTAACAAAAATAATAGCTGGATATGCCCCTTGTACTTTTATATAGTCATGTTCTAATTGATATACTCTTGCTTCCATTGGGAAAAAAACTCTACATCCGCTCATATGAAATTTCACTCAAATCATAAATAAATATATTAGGCATCTTTTTTTCAACTAAAAATAGAAAGAATAGAAATCATACCAAAAATGATGCAGGCTTAGCTGACCATCACTCTTAAAAGCAGTCCTTGTAACTGCAGCATAAAACCTGTGCTAAAAGCTTTAATATTTGAAGAATTGTTTTCTAAACAACCGAAGTAAATGGTGTAGGAAAAAGTTAACGTACATTCCTAATGTCATAACTGTTAAAACACCAGAAACATCTGCGCCCTCTTGAGCCTATCATGTAAAAAAAGATACGATTCCATCATAAAACTGCAAACAGAATTATGGCTAGAGAACAAAATAAATGAAAGAATTTAAATATCTTTAGTCCTTAGACAAAATCAAGCAGGTCTAATGTGCAGTCTGCTTCAGGCAGAATGCACTACTGAATAGTGAAGCATGGACAGGGCAAGTGAATTTTTGGTCAAGGCACATAAAAATGCCAGAGCACACAACACTCCAGGGTAGGGACATGTATAACACAAGGTCAAGAGTAGAAAGCACATACATGTAGTCAAGATGGTCACACAATTCACAAGGACCCCTCCCAGATATCGAGGTGCAGATGGGGGTACAGGGTCATACACAGGCATTGACTGCGTGTTACTTGATTTGACAAGACTAAACGATCTATAATATTTCAAAATGTAACACGAGATCATCAGTATAGAAGTGGTTTGCCACTTAGAATAAGGAGCATGGTTTAGGAGAGGTTGCACTCCTCTGATCCTCCATAGTGAAATTATGATGCTAACCATAGAAAACATAACGAATATTTGTCACCGTACTATTAACTACTTATTGCAAGTATTCATCAGGCATCCTATACATAAGAACCGATACAAGAAGGAAGAGAAACGTACTGTGAAGTAAGCTATATAGGTCACAGCAAATGGTAGTGCAATCTCTATAACAATATCATTGAAAATAATCCCAAGCCATAGCATGGATGCAATTCCAAAAGCAAGACCAATGCCTAATCTGTTAGAACACGGTCATGTTGCAGGGAAAAACACATCATCACTAAAATAAAGTGATACATACGCTCCCAATGAGACTCTTGTCAGAAACAAAAATATTTGCCCCACGTTAAAGCTCTTTCCAAGCACCATTTGATAGAATAGCTGATAAACCACAATGGCTGTCCTGAATGTGAAAAGTATTTTTAGAGAAACGGAAAATTTACTAGGTTAATCAACTTTATCATATCCAGAAAAACTTCCAATACTATGTACCTAAAATATAGTACTTGTATCACTGCCACATATATAATTGTTGATGAAAAGATGTTAAAACCATACCCATCATTCATCAAGGATTCCCCTTCTATTATTGTACTCAGCTTTTTGCTAGCACCAAGCTCTTTCAACAGAGCGACAACAGCTACAGGATCCGTGGCACCCAAAAGGCCTCCAAGTAAAAACGACGTCTTCCAGGTCCAGTTATATGGGAAACTTAACTGCCATATCCATTGCCAACATAATTACATGATGCCAAAAGTATTTCAAAATACAAGTTAAAGCATACCTTCAATGCAGATCCAAGGCAGAAAGTAGAAATAAGAACACCAGGACCAGCAAGCAAAACCATTTGCGCCATACACCTCTACAGAAAGAGCAGCTGCTTGGTCAACTAAACCAAAGTAATGAATGCTAATGGTCTAAGCAAAATGACAGTTAGACACTCATACATGAAAGCACAAATAAAATTTAAAATGCACATAAATAACCGCACATAACTACATTATTTTATCAAGATATCATAGTTTATTTCAAAATAGTCGTTGAATGGCAATAAAGGATTCTGTTTGAGGTATAAAGTAGTAATCTAGGCACAAAAGATCCTCCAGCATAAGTTATGAACAAAACAAAAGAAGATTGATGCTGAACGAAATCACCTTACAGTGGGTTGCTTAAGTTAATAGCTTTAGGCTAATGTAATCACTTATATCATTTCTTAACAAAAAGATCATAAGAAGAAGGAAAATCATCTCCCAAAGAAATATTAAGTTATTTGTGTGCTATGCAAATAGTTTGATAATTATAGTTAGAATACAAATATATTTCGAGGGTTCTCAGTCTCTTATCAATGCAAACAAACAAAGAAAAAAAAACAATTGTTAAACTTAGTGCAAAGCACTAAACATGAAACCTATTCAGATATTTGTATAGAGAAATTTGGCTGGCAAAAGATAAAACTCTTAAAGTAATAAAACCTTTATTTGGTGCAGTTCCATTGAGAACGAACTCTCAAAAAGGAGAGCAGGAAGAAAAACAGCCAATAGTAGATCAGGATCAATTTTCGCCCCTGAACATTTATAAACTCTGTCTGCTTACTTAAGACTAACCAGAGCTTCAGCCAAAAGTAACTTCAAAACACCTTAACATACTAATTGGTTGCTTGATTAACATAAATACATGAGTACTTACATTGACGAATTCCATTCCCAATCTTTCCCAACCGATGGTGAGTACCATATTCTGCAAATCAATCTCCATTAGTAGCTTACAAATAATTGATGCTATAAAAAATAGTTTCAGCAGCACTTCATATAACTCAGATACTTGCCCAACTATAATTTATACTGCTAACTCAGATACTTGCTAAAAACTTAAATGTATTGCCAATATGCTTTATTTTAAGAAAAAGTTTTAAGATTGCAAACTTAACTTAACGAAACTTAATGATTGAGAACAAAATCTATTTGCCACAGTCCAGTAATACAGTAAATATCACTCCAGATGAAAATAATGTTAACAGAACGCATAAAAGCAAGATTCTGGATGAGTTTAACGACAATAGTATAAGCAAAGAAGTTTTCAGTAGGAAGTTATAACGTTCAAGAATAATAACTCTGCTGGAAAAAGAAAAAATAAAAATAAAAACAAGTGGAAAGGAAATGATGAAAGAATGATTAACAAACTAATTAACCAAAGCCATGCAAAAAAGAGCGAGTCGACATAGTATTCTTGAAAATGTCATTTGACTAAATTTCTTGATCATAGTAACATGAGAGGAGCGACATGGTTTCTGGTTCCGTAACCCATGCTCTATGTGGTTTGATGGTTTAGGGTAGTTTAGTAGATGTGGAAGGAAGAGAGACAGGGATATAGAACCCGCAAATGGCTGTTTTTGTAAACTGTCTCCCTCTCTCACCTTCTCCGTCTCTCTCAATTCTCTATCTCTATTATTTCAATTCAGGAGTATGTAAAAGGGCCCGTTGAATGAACAAACTAGTATTTCTCTTTCCATTTTCCAATTTTCAAACTTCATTTTTGCTCAAATTCGAAGCTCTTTGCGTAGCATAAGCCTCAAAAAAAGAAGAAACTATACTTAATCAAAGAGAAAAAAAAAAAACTTTCGGACAAGATAATTGAAAGAAAAGGTGAAAACAGAAACCAATTGATCCGAGGGCGATGCCGAGGACGAGCAAAGCGACAGTATAAGGAACTCTGGTGCCGCGCAACAAATGCCTGGAAGCAATTCCTAGCACTAAAGAAAGTCCTACGAAGAGCACTGCATCCGTTGGGGTAGATTCTGAGGGAGAAGAAATAGGAGTGCCTTCCTCCAATAGCCGGAACGTCAACAGCGGCTCCACCACAATCGCCATGAAATTCAACCGTCACTCTCCGAGACACCAAAAGGGCATTCTATTGGCTTATATAAACAATGATCATAATATATGAACTCTAAATTAAGCATACAATGTAACAATCAAAGCCGTAAAAATAATCATGGTTAAGTCAACCACTTAACAGCTTAGTTACTGTTGTGTGCTCCTGCAGTTAAAACTCACCTTAAGATTACTTTTTATTTCTTCTCTCTAATTTTATTTATTGAGGTGATGTATAAAATATTGTAATAATTAAGATAAAAATTAATTTAAATTCTAAACTATATATCTAAAATTTCACAAAAAATTCTAACAATTAAAATTTTAAACTATCAAAAATCTAACAAATCAAATTTTGACGGGACCGATCACCCCCGATTACCTCTCGTTTTGAAAATATATCTAAAACGAGCGGCCGATCAAAATAAACGGCCCCCTCGTTTTGTCCACTTAGGAACAGGGGATTGAGGTGAAGGGTGGAGACCCCTGTGTTCACGTGCATTGCACGTGTCTTGAAAACAGGGAGCCGTTTTCTAGAGTTGACCCCTATTTTTGTCTATTATTATCACGGGTGAGACAGTAATTAAGATAATGGGGGACTGTGTAGAAGAAACAACCTCCCATTTTCAATTATTTTTCTGGAAAATGGGGGGGCTGTTTTCGAAAATGATAGGTTGATCTTCGACCTTATATAAGGAGACAGTGCTCCATTCTCACCTGTCACACTCTGAAAACTCTAAAACTTCTACACTTTTTATTTGCTCCTGCGAATTAACTCGTTTTATTAGCAACGCGAAATGAATTTTAATTCAAGTAGATCTATTGAGGTAGACAAGACGACAACATGTGATACCGATATGGACTGGTATTCGGATACCACGCCCATATACGGTGATCTTCAAGCATTCGATCACTTAGAAGGCAATGAAGAAATACAGGTACATTCGACCTCGAAAACTCTAAATGATGAGCTCCAAACACCGGTCAACTTAGAAAATCATGAGATGGAAAATATACCGGTAAAGGAAGAAATTTCTATTGATTTTTTTTTTTTGTAAAAAATATAGTTTTTTAAAAGGAAATTAGAGATAAATAGTCGAATATGTCTTGCAAAATGGTTATGGCATCAAATTAACTAAAAGTAAATCTCGACGATTCACGACAATATGTAAAGACGGATGTGAGTGGCGACTGCATGCTTAAAAGATGCAAAATGAGCTTACATTCTAAATAAAGAGTTACATCAATTTTCACAACTATGTACAGAAAATTGATAATCGACACGCTATTGCAAAATGAGTGGCAAATCATTTTTTGAATAGGTTCAAAAGTCAACCTACTTGGAAAATTTTTTCTATTACCAAGATGGTGAAAAATGATTTAAATATTAACATTACATCAAGTCTTATAAGAAGAGCCAGAATCGAAGCTAAAAAACTTAATGAAAGAAAGAGCAACGAACAATACAAGATATTGCTGTCGTACACAGGAAAAATATTTAGATCAAATTCGTGTAGCACAGTGCGTCTACATACTTACATGGTGGGCTCTTTGGCGCTAATGAGACATGTATATTTAAAAGAATGTACATGTGTATGGCTGCTTGCAATGCATGTTTAAATCAGTGTGGCAAACGTATTATTCGTTTCGATGGTTCTCGTCTGAACAGCTCGTGTCCCAGCCAATTACTTACAGCTGTCAGTATTGATAGCAACAATGACATATATCTCGTTGTTGTTGTCAATGTAGAATTAGAGTGCAGGGATTTATGGACGTGATTTTTGCAAATATTGAAAGAAGACATATAGAGTGAAGCGAGATACAAATAGACATTTGTTTTGGATTGACAAAAGGTATATAATACATTTCCAATTGTTATTTCAAAATTGAAGCATTGTGGTCTTTATATTATTTTATGTTGATTCTGTTGTTCTTTCACATATCAAAAGTTGTTACCTACAGTGCAGAATGAATTATCGTTAATCGAACATTCTACTGCTTCCGACATATGTACGTAAATTTCAAAAATCAATTTTGGGCAGAGATTACAGAGATGTCGTGTGGAATCTGGCCAGTGCAACCACACTTTTTCATTTCGAGATGGAAATGCAAAAATTACATCAGATCAACCTAGATGCCCAGGCAACTCTTCGAGACATAGAACCTAAATATTGAGCTAGTCATCCGTTTCTTCGATTACCAAGAGTGAAATGAGATTAAATAATTTATGCGAGTCATCAGACACTTTTGAATAATCTCGAACATGGTCAGAACTACCTTGTCCCTGACCAGTAATAGAACCGCATTCAATGACTCGCATATTAAAAAAATATAAGAAGTTGACATCGTTAACAAACCTCCTGTGTCCTCATATAAGGAAAAAAAAACTTGTGAAGCTAGTACATGCAGTTTGAAATTAGAGTGTTATGTTTGCAGGAGCTGTACGATTTGAGGTCAATAACGCCAACGAATAATATGTTGTCAACATGAATGCAATTATGTCCAACTGTTACAAGTGAGAGCTTACTAAAATCTCAGGTGTCCATTCCATTTCTTGCATTCATTTCCTGAGACTCGTACCAAAAAATTATGTTCATCGATACTATCACCGAGCGATATATTATTCGTCTCAAACTTCATTCGTCTCATTAATGGCTAACTTATGTGGTCACCTATAGAAAAGAGGAATGAAATCCTTCTGCCCAAGAGAAGACGCCAACCTGGTAGGCCGAAAAAGAAAGAGTGCGCGATGTCGATGAGCTATCGAGTTTGACAATTACTAGGAATACCTCCACAATGTAGTGTCATATATGTCAGTTTCAGGGGCATAATAGTCGCACTTGTCCTGACAGTGGATCCACTTCAGGCACTGCTATCGCTTCTGGTTAGCAAGACATATTTATGGGTTTCCACATATTTGACGAAACGTAGGTACATTTCAACATCTTTTTCTCATAAACACACTTTCATTAGTTTCTAATATAGTTTTCATTATATGCAAGAATGTTCTACACATGGTTATGGACAGAGAAACGTATGACTATATTTATTATAATGGGTAATTGATGTATTTATTGTAATTTGTAATTTATAAATTTATTATAATCTGTAATGTATGTATGTATGTATGTATGTATTATAATTTGTAATTTAGCGAGATAAAATTGAAAAAAGAGTAGAGTTTCCTTTGTTTTATCACTCTCTCATAGCTACTCTCAAATCATTCATGTATATTCAAATTAAAATTTTAAAATCACCAGCCAGTTCCAGATATATCATAAACTAAATTACATCAATTATAAACATAAAATAAAGTAGATAATGAAGTACAAAACATAAACTAAATTCACAGGTGGGAGATCGTCGTTAGCGGCTTTCATCCAATCCATGATGATTCGTCTCGTACTACTATGGTGCTTCATCATATCTCTATGGTACTCCACACCTCTCTATGGGACTATGTCTCTCTCACTTCGTGCTGATCGAGTCTGCTTGCGAGAGACTCTATGTCTATCCTACTATCCCTCTTGAGAGACAATAGTCGCGCAGGGGCGTCTTCCATAGGAACATTCCGAGAGGTGGAAACCTTAGCATCTCCCTTGAACACCTAAATCTCGTCGACTTCAATTAGGCTCGTTCAAGTCAAATGAAGCCCATGAAATACCCCCGGGTCTCGGTGCTCTTCTTTGCTCTCCCATTGTTAGTTGATTTCCAGATCGCTCGATGATCTTCTGAATCAATTGGCCGTAAGGGAGGTTCTTGTTGAATGTCTGACCGTTCTGATTCATGTGACCTAAAATCAGGAAGCCCGGGTCAAACATCTTGACATTTTATAGCTTCTTCATCACATAGAGATCCAGACAGGTCACTAAATCTCTATGTCCATCTCGAGGTAAAATGGTGTGGGTTATCAGATTGTGAATAATTCGAGTTTTAAGGTTCAACTCCTTGGATCTTGGCTTCATGAACATGACGATGTTGAAATTGCAGTGAATTTGCCTGAGGAACTCTACTCCCTCTACCGATTTGAAAAACTCGCAGACCTGATGGACGTGGTAGTATCTCTCCACGTCCATCTATACCTTGGCAAACCCAAACACTTTTTTAATTGTGTCTGGAGATAATGATCTTCAACCACCTAAGTCTCCCGATAGAGGCTAAGTTCGAATAAAACAAGCGACCAATTTTGTCGTAACTATCGCCCGTCTTTCTGCACACCTCGTGCAAGACAATTCTGTCAAACATCTCATGGATCCCTAAAGACTCTCAACCTTTAAAGTTGATGGTCATCGCATGAATAATCGAGTGGCTCGACATACCCAGCTCAAACCGCTCTTGACATGTATGGTTTCAAAATTCAATCGACAAATGTCCAATTTGCGTTCGCGATCGCGACGCTTGACCCGGAGCACCTTGTGACAACGGTGAGCGATTTGGTAGAGCATGTTCAGTCGGGCCACCTTGTGACGGACTTACTTGTGATAGGACAACCTTTCGTTTAAAGATCAATTTTGAGTCCATTTCAGGGGATTTTGATGATTTAGGTTAATTTTGGAATTTGAGGATTTGAGAGATTTATGCTTCGAATTTGTGAGATTTTTGGATACTTAATTGTAAGAAACAATTCATATGAGAGAAATAATATGGTGGAGGGAATAAAATGGTCGAATTTTGATCGAATTCGTGGGCAGCCAAGAATTAGGGCTCAAATTTTGTAAAGGTAGGTGATTTGTGAGATTTTTGAATACTAAGAGAAATCAGATTAAGAGAAATCAACACGAAATGATTAGATTTTTGGGGAAATTGCATGGCCAAGAGTGTTTTTGAAGGTCGGGCGAAAGTTGGGCCGATTTCTTATATAGTGCCCCCTCCTCCCCTTTTTCTAAAGAGCAACTTTAAAAGTGGGAGGTAGCTCTGGTAGATGACCTCCCGTTTTCAAGACACATGTAATGCACGTGAACAGTGGGGTCTCTATCCCTACATCGACCCCTCGTTCCTACGTGGACAAAACATGGGGCCGTTTATTTAGATGGGCCCCCCTCCCCCCCCGTTTTAGGTTTATTTTCAAAACGGGGGATGATTGTGGAGTCATCAGCCTTCCGCAAGGATTTAATTTGTTAGATTTTTGTATAGTTTAAATTTTAGTTGTTAAAATTTTTAGTTGTCAAATTGATTTCTACCCTAATAATTAATATGACACTAATTGTATTAACTAATTAATATGATACTAATTGCACCAACTAATGTGCATCAGCCTATGAGATGATATTAGAATTAGAATGTGAAAATAGATGATAAAATTAATGTCAATCATTAATTAATTAATGATCAAATGAATTTCATTGACATTAGAGTCTTCTATGAAGGCTGCACCAAGTCAGAGACAACGTTTTCAACAAGAAGTTTACCTTAATAACAATATTTCATATGAATACGTAAAATGTGTTTTCTAAAGTTGAGCAACAACCATGATACACGTGCATCTCAATAGTCACGCATAGTCTTCAAAATTAGGATAAATGTGAAAACGAACTCTCAAATATGGAAGTATATTTAATTAATTCTTTCAACTTCTACTTTTATCAATTGACATATTCTACGTTGAATCGTTATCAATAGAAATCCTCACGTTAAAGGTTCGACATACATGTTCTTTGCACGTGCTATGAAAAAAACCACAGAATATTTCAAGAAGACGAATTGTGGAGGAAGACGACCGCCCTACCCTACAATTGTGAGGAAGACGATTATGATGGCTGCGAGGAAGACGGTTTTAGTGTCTACATGTCGTCAATATCTCTCCTTGAAAAGAAATTTTATTATCTCCACTTCATTAGCACAGTAATGATGAGTACAAAACTAGGAAGAAAAAAAAAGAAAAGAAACGAAACATGTCTCGTTACACTCTTGCACCAATATTTAATACTTGTTCATGAAATAATTATAATTGTGCTTTGATCATCTCTTGTGACCTGTCTTCAATTCTACTTGTTATCAATATCTCTTGCATAAGTGCCCACCAGTTGTATAATCACTATATTTAATGTCTCATATTTTGGGATTAAAAATGACGTGAACATAAATAAATAATAGTAGACTGGACTTCCAGCAGCCTTTATATAACAATTTGGAGCATTAAACACAAACCAAAAACAATGAACCCGTACCAAAAAGTAGTATTATATAATCTCTGCAGCCGCCACATGATTTTGAAAGATAAATAGGTATCCACTTCATTTACCAAGTTGCAATCATTGAGGCACTAGAAGTTAACTTCACGCATTGTAATGGGAGTGTGCAATATCCGTTTGGAAAATATTTGATTGGACATTTTCTTTGAAATTAATTACCCTTTTTGCAACTCCATTAAATGACAACCATTCAAAGCTTTAAAAACATGTTTTTGGCTATTTAGACAAATAGAGACAGACTATCGAGAGAGGAGATTGCGGGGAGAGAGAGATCGTGAAATGGGTACAGGAGTCTCCTGCAGAATTAAGATTTTTGGGGTTGACACTCAATAATAACACTAATCTTTCATAGCCACATTGAAAGTTTTCAAATTCTCTATTTAAATTTAACATCCGATTTAGGTTCTGTTTTTTTTTTTTTACAAGCGTAGTCAAAGATTTTTAAGGCTTGGATTTTGTATATCAACAAGAGGTTGGTTAAGATTTAAGGTTTTGTTTAAAGTTTGAGAAGTTGATTATCAAAATTATGAAAATTATGCTTAATTTAAATTGTGATTTAGTATGAGTATGAGTTGTTTTTAGTTGAATTATCGGAGTAAGTCAAAGTTTTTCAAAGTTTTGGTATAGTTTTTCGAGGCATTGGACACCTAGAGCTTAAGCTCAGTCGACCGGTCGATCTGCAGGTCGAACCAAACTTTCGAACCAATAGTTCAAACGTCCAAACACGGGGACCTAACGTTGGTGCAGGGGTCCAAACCAGCCACTACAATGGGCCAGTTCAAATGATTACAAAGTTTTCAGATAGACTATGATGTGTTTTTGAGCAGATTTTTCCGAGGATTGTTTCATAAAAACTATGGGTTAGTTCATATCCCAATTATGGATCCCAAAGTTCGAAAAAACATACTATTGGATGTATATATTCATTGGACATATTTTTTGAAGTATTAAAAACAAACTATTAGACGTGACTATTGTTGTCTCTGCGTTGTTGTGTTTCTACCGAGGATAGTGGTGGGAAAATTTTAATAATCCCTTGTGAATGGTGGCTTTTAATGACAATAGTGAGATATTTCACGTTATATAAAAACAAGTTGCCTACGGGTTCAATAATTTATATAGATGGAACAAGTTATAGTTGTTTAGTGAGTGGACAGGCGCTTAGCCCGCTATAATATTATTTTTTTTTAACACTCAAACTTTCAAATACCGATTTTAATTTTTTTCATAGTTCATCGACTCTGGTCTCCGTAGCAATAATGTAAAACACACTTGTATCGACCCAAGGTCTAATATAAGTGACATAAAATGTATCAATTTACCATTTTTTATTTGTCTTGCCTCTCACTTTAGTTGAGTCCCCATTAATGCTTAATGAAAATGCTTAAAAAAAATCATACCTTTCATCATAGGTTTCCACTAAGTTTTGTTATAGCATCTATAACTGCCTCTGGTTTAGGTGGACAACCAGGCAAATAGACATCCACAGGAATTAACTTATCAACTCCCCGAACAGTACTATAAGAATCGGTACTGAACATCCCCCCTGTAATTGATTTCAAGTTAATCATTCAACTCAAATCCTTAACCATTATAATTTATACAAAAACTTCAAAAATTATAAAGTTACAAATTTTATTGATTGCGTTGAAACCTCTAACCAACTTAAGTATCTAATAACTTGACTCTAATATTACTTGTTGAGAAAAATGGTCTATCAAAATTTGATTACTCAACATTCAAATTCTTTTTTCTTTCTTTGGGTGATCAAAAATATATTATTATGTCAATTAATAATACATCGCAAAATAAAATAAAAAATAACGAGGCACTAAATTTAACATGACTTGTCAATGTGCTTACATCCACGAAACAAAAATCTGATGTGATCTTCTACTATTAAATAATTGATACACAATAATAATTTATAGAATAAACTAGAAGAAACAACAGTAAAAGTGATTAATATTGACGACCATTGTTTTCAACAAACAAGAGAATAATAGAACGAGCTCACCAAACTAACTGGCGACGCAACCCTAGTGACTTTGACTCTTTAGTAGTCAGAACCAGTATAATTGCAGATCTCCTTGACACGAAAAATACTATGAAATATTGGCTGAAACGGAGAAAAAGTTTAGTTTTGCACGCAAAGCTCGGAGAAACCCAAAGAATTTTTTTTTTCTTTCTTTTCTCTCTCAGACTGAATCTCACTCTTCCGTTCTATAATTTTCTTCAACAGACTTTTAAAACAACTACTTATTTTTTATTTATTTATTTTGTGTAACCACCTCAAAACAGAGGTGGAATCCAAGGAGTATGTATAAATAACCAAAACATTGTCTTGGGAAGGCAATATACAAAATCAATAAAAAAAAAAAATTAATTACTATTACAAAAGTGTTCTTTTATATTTTCTTTGTGTGCACACTATTCCCATAACTCCAGTTTCGTGATTTATGTGACAAGTCCAACTCCTCAACACGATTTATCCAACTCATTATCATTTGAAATGTGAAAATATTTGTAAAAAAAAAAAAAAAATAAAGTGAACGTGACAAACACATAATATAAATTAGGCGAGTCAAATTAGTTGAAATTTCACTCAATTATAGTTCAAGAGAAAATTCAGGCATCCCTTCCGAATATCAAACTTCTCATAATTTAAGAAATTCTATTACCTAAAATATTGTTTGTTTAGTATTAATCAAAGTCTCTAAATTTCCTACAAGTAACTCCCAACCCATCACTGCCTTCCTAAATCCACCTTCCTACACGTCAAAACTATCTTTGAAGACAAATGCAAGGCGGCTGAGCTGAGAACATGCATGCACCATGCCACAAACTCAGTTTCTTATTCAATTTCCGCGGTTTCAGTAGGTTGGTATTTGCTCTTAAATTGTATAAATAGCAAGAGGGCGCCATAAAATGGTAATGAATTTGCCAAAAAAAAAAAAACAACAACTCTGTGGTTCTTCTTCACACTAAGAAGAATATTCAGCTCTTGATAAGGACCTGTTAATTGTATAATAGCTCAGCCATGTTGACAAGCAAAGAAAAATTCAAATTGTTTGTTTGTCTTGAGCACCCACCAATCAAACCATTAGAGGATGAGGAGACCACAGCACAATTCAATTAAAAAAGACATGCATAACATTACTTTACAACTTCAAACTTTTGTGAGCAGAGAGGCACATGCACCTAGTCATAGTAGGCAGCGTGGTCGTGGGCGTGTTAGAGAAAGGTCTGATTAGGAGTTATTTGAGCGTGAACTATTGGGTCACTTGTATGAGGCGATCTTTTTTATTATCCTACTCATAATAGTGATAGTATAATATCGTATTTATTTATTGAGCATCTTTGTTTATTCTACCAATTTTAATATATTTATCGTACTAATTTCTCCCATAGTTTTTGAATTTTATTATGTAAGAAATTCTATTTAAATTATTCAGATGGATTCTTTCTGCTGTTGTTATTTCTAATCTCATTTGAAATCATGTAAAGACAAGGTTTATATTGTCATGCACTTAAATGCCAAAGTAAAACAGGAAAAAGAGATATGATTCCTTTTGCTAGGAATAATTCAAATGGTGGCAATTGAAAGATAATAATTTAACGAGAGGAATAATAATAGACCATTGAATTAAATGCGGCGTCGTATTGTAAGCAGTTGGTTTTGTAGATAAAATGGACGATCGTGATTAAAAGAAATGTATCATAATTTGAGACGTTAGATTTAAACAAGAAAATATACAATCCATATTAAAGTTGAATTTGTAATGCTTTGTCAGTGCATAGACGGTTAGATCAAGATCCAAAAGCTGAAATTTAAAAGGGAGGATTGGAGAGGAGAGAAAAATGGGAGGATGTTTTATATTTTGTTAAAAACCATTTCATAATCAAAGTTATATTTTATACAAGAAATACGTTTACATTTGCGTCCATTGTTCCTAAAATACAAAGAACTTGTACAATGCCAATACATGACATTTGGACCCTTGATTCTACGTACTAGGGATGAGCATAATGCTCCCTAAGAAATTCTTGATGCTTGGACACTTGCTAAATTAAATATCTATCACATCACATCACAAAATAACCCTTTATTACCATCTTCATATATATATATATATATATATATATATATATATATATATATATATA
>CM039519.1:357061-385935 GCA_022433055.1 Begonia peltatifolia | reverse complement strand
TAATATAAGATCAATATAGTAAACAAAGAAATTTATAGAGTAAGTTACCTCAATTAAACGCACTAGTAAATTTAATCACAAATATTAAATCAAAAAAGAATTACAGCAAAATCAATATAGTAAACAAAGAAATTTATAGAGTAAGTTTAATTAAATAAAATTCAAGAACAGAAAAAATTAAGTAATAAGCTAAAGTAACTTTAGAAGAGGGTCTTTGTAACTGATAAGTAAAACAAAAATAAATCTACTTGTAATATGATTTGTAGCACTAGAATCAATTACCCATTTTGAGGATGAGGAAAGAAGACATTTATTTAGGTTACTTGACTTAGAAACGACTATAATTGAAGAAAATGAATGCTTTAATGATTCATGGTTCTATTAAAACTTGACAAATTCATCAACATAAAAGAGAATAGACAACTCATGTAGTATTTCGTAGTTACAATATGAGCAAAGAAATTATTATGTCCTTTATTCTGAAATTTTCTACAAGGGTGTTTCGCATGTCCTAACTCATGACAATAATAACATATAATATTGCTAATATTTTGATTGTCAAAAGGTTTATTGCCAAATTAGATACCCCTACTTTAAGTATCATTCTTTGGCGGCATATGTCCATCATTATTGCGAGTAACATATATATATATATATATATATATATATATGACATTGGTAAATGCATGAGGTTTTATGCATTTGGTATGTGCATGGTTTATCTGTTCATGCATTTATATTCGTATAAAATTTAACAAATAAATGGCAAGTTAGCTAACATGTGAATAATATTATTATGCCTTACTAGTTTAGTATTTGTATATTGATTGACCAAAATGCCCAATAAACATGTAGCATAATGTGACTCAGGATGCATATGCAACAGCATCATTATTCCAATTGCGCATTTTGTGGTGCTAGGGAGATACACCTCCTTTTACACTAAACTCAATGGTGTTATATTTCCTGTGTGAAATGCATAAAATCATGGAATAATTACACATCAAATTATTGGCCTCATTAGCCTTATATGAATAACAACATTGGTTGCTGTAATCTAGCCATTGAAAGCCTTGAAAACATAGCTATATTGGCGTGATTGTTATGCCAAGCTGTGAGAGCCCTAGAAGGTATTTATATTGGCATTGGCTGCGATCCAACTAGTGAAAATCCTAAAAACGCAGTTGTATTGGTATTGGTCGTTATAGTTAGTAGCTGAAAGCTTTGCAAACATAGTTATGTTAGGGTTGGCTGCTACGATCTATTGAAATAATAATCAAAATATGGTAATTAATAATATTGAAGTAATAATCAAAACATTTGTTAGCTTAAAGGAATTTAGGTTTAAAAGGTATTTTGATGATGAGTGTTTACCGTATCTTGATGATGAATTTTCTATTGTAATTCAATTAAATTATCTATTCAATTAAATGTGCAAAGCGTCAACTAGTCTATAAAAGGTGTCGACTACATGACCAAATTCAAAAATTGTCGAGAGCTTGCAAGTTTCGATTGCATGACCAAATACAGAAATTTCCTGAAAGCTCAAGGTATCGACTGCCAAAATGAAGTGTCGACCGCACAACATTTTTCAAACATCACAGAAGGATCAATGTGTCAACCGCTAGCACATTTGGCGTTATTATAGAAAGGTCAATGTGTCAACTGCTAGAAGAAAGTGTTGACTGAAAGGTCTACCATAGTGTCGACCAACTTGTTGAAAGACATTTAAAATAACATATGTAATAGTCATACAAGTGTTGACCGAGCATATCGAAGTGTCGAATGGTCCCTTGCCTTTATGAAGACTTCTATAAATAGAAGAGTGTAGTGTTGTGCAAACTACTAGACTTGGAAATTACAACGAAGTGCTGCCAAAATTTATTTGAAAATTTCAGTCTTCATTCCATTTTACACCTCTCTGACTTCACCAACTTGAGAATTTACTCATGAGAGTGTGTGAGATCATATTCATTCGTGTTCAAATTATTCTTGTACTTTGGTAAACAAGTGAAAGGTGAGGCTCTGAGAAAGAGTCTTGTAAGGCTTTTAGTTGACACCAATAAGGTCAATTTAGTAAACTCGAGGAGTTGATACTGGAAAGAATCTTCAAGGAGTAGCCTTGAAGCGCAAGCGCAAACGCAAACAAGGTTGGATGAACCACGTTAATATTTTGTTTGCTCTTATTCTCTCTTATCTCTTAGTTATCGTTGTTTAAAGCTATTGTTAATAGTTCTCAATTTAGTTAATAGATTCAATATATTTGTTCTTGTAAACGATTAGTTATTTAATCGCGAAAAAAATTGTAAATAACCTAATTCACCTGCCTCTTATATTACTATGATTCTACAATTGGTATCACATCAAGGTTATAAATCTTTTGTTGTGATTAAAAATCTAATATTGAGCATTGACACTTAATTTGAACTCTTCCCATGTTGAGGGGTAATTAATCACTAAGCCTTATTTCTTTGATGGTAATAATTATGTCTATTGGAAAATTAGGATAAAAATCTTTATTCAATCTTTGAGCTTTGATTTATGAAAGAAAATTGAAAATGACTATTACATTCCTATCAAGCATGAAAATGTTTTAAATGTACCAAAGTTGCTTCTAGAATTTGATAAACATGATAAAATGAAATTAAGTATGAATGTTAAAGCTACGAACACACTATATTGTATACTTAATATGGATGAATTCAATAGAGTGCAATGACGTAATAATGTTTTTGAGATTTGGAGATTGTTTGAGATCACAATTGAGGGCCCTAATCAAGTAAAATAGAATAAATTGACTATGCTAGTGTATGAATATGAGTTATTTACCATGGATAAAAATAAAAATATTAGTCAAATGTTTACTTGCTTTCCTAACATAACTAATAGTTTGAAAGTAGTTGGAGAGTTTATTTAAATGAAGATCTTGTTAGGAAAATTATTCGGAGCCTACTAACATCATGGCAACCTAAGGTCACCTCAATCCAAGAAGCGAACGAGCTCAAAACACTCAAAATGGAAGAACTTATTGGATCCCTTATGACATATGAGATTACCATGAAGGCAAATTGAAAAAGAGGAGCAAAAAGAAAAGAAAATCTTGAAAAAGAAAGATATTGTTCTTAAACCCTCGTCAAGTAACCAAGTGGAATCCAAAAAGGAAGAAGATGATGATGAGATCCCTTATAAGGGTTTTGATTGATGTTTGGAAGGTCAATCTAGTAAACTCGATAAGTTGAGATTGGAAAAAATCTTCAAGGTGAAACCTTGAAGTGCGGATGTAAGCAAGGTTTTTTGAACCGCGCTAAACAATTTGTTTGCCTCTTCATCTCTCTTATCTATTAAGTATCGTTGTTTAAATCTGTTGCTAATAGTTTGTCAATTTAGTTAATAGATTTGAATATATTTGTTCTTGCAAACGGTTAATTATTTAATCACGAACTTATTCTTGATGCTTATTTGGTTGGTTAGATATTTAATCACGAAATAATTGGAACTTAGTCTTGAATGTGTTTTATACGCATGTAAGTAAATTAATAGTAGTATTGGCATGGATTTTAGTCCAATCAAAGTTAGATGATTGGATTGGATGAAAATATCACGGGTATTGTTGATGAATTATACACATTATATGATGGTGAAATAGTAATTACGTGAATGAACTTAGATGCATTTAAATCTAAGAGTGAATGAGGATAGTTGCACTCAATGTTGGAGAATAATTGCATAATATTAGTTGCACTTCAAGATAGATATGCATGAGGCTAGTTGCACATCAAGATAAGGTATTCATATGTATGATGATCTTGGCATTTCTATGTTTCATGATATCATACACTTAAGCATTTATATTATACATTATAAGTTTTAGGAATAAACAAAAGAGCAATTCACTATTTGGCATTTGACATGAGTTAGAAGTGTCTAATGTGTCTAAGACTGATTAACCTTATAATGAAGACTAAAGTTGTGAAGACTAATGATGTAGGGGTCAGTACTTTGATTAAATGCAATATAAGCTTAGTTTAGTCATCTTTACATTAGGATTATTACTGGTTTATAAAACTTCTTATGTGGTTATCTTAATCTTTTAGGTATAGATAGCAGCTCAAGTAGTGAAGGCGAAAGAAAGATGGCATGTTGAGTACATTATAGCATAGGACTAAAGTATTTTATGTTACTCTTTTATATTAATTAAATGTGGATGCTTAGTGTTTAAATCTTAATTGGTCTGTGTTTGGCTTGTAGTTTCAGTTACTCATATGGTTAATTCTATAAGTCAATGTTGATTTTGGATTGCACGTATTGGTGAGACAGGAGAGCATTAGGTCATACTTTATAATTTTGGGTGATCTCAAATGTGTATTGTATTTATGCTATTGTAAAGATTAATATATATAATTATTTGTTTCCCACTTCAAGAATCCATGGGTCAGGACTCGAGAGTCAGGTTATGAAGACCTACCCTTGACAGGGATAACTAGTTTACAGGTAAATTCAAGACCAGTCTATTCAAGATCGTGACGATAGTAAGAAAGATAGGTGGATCAGATAAATGGACTGTTGGAAGAATATGTTCTCTAGTTAATGACGTCAAGCCAACAAAATTTTGTAGAATGACACAATTTGTCCCAATATACATAGTTCTTCATTTATTGGGAATGTCTGTCTAAGTTAGCCTTCAGAATGTAGCCTTTTACACCATCAGAGATGGTTAAGGCTTAATTTCTAAGGAGATTCCTTGCAGCTTCTTAATTTTGGAGGGATAAAGTGAAATTGTTTGAGACGGCTGAGATAGCCTATTGAAAGAGCAACATAGCACAAAAATTTATAGTGATCAAATTAAGGACCACTAGAGTTTCAAGTAATAGATCGAGCCCTCTTGAAGTTTACGTCCCATATTTGGAAGAAAATCAAGGAGACTTGGTATCATAAATGATTGATTTGAAGGTATGATGGCACATCCCGTGTGTTAAAGAGAGTCAGCATAGGGGTCAGTATTCCATGTGAGTTTTTTCAAATCATACCATGAGGACAATAGCCAACAAGTACCAAGAGCACCACCTAATGCACAAATGGAATTCTAGGGAAAGATGTTAAAGATTCTTGACCACCAAATCGAAGTTTCAAGCAGTCGAAATTGAAGAGCCAATTTGTTGTTTAATGAGATAAAACTTTGAAGGGGAAAGCAACTTGGGCAAAAACAAGACAGTTTTGAGATTGAGGTGGAGTATATGAGATACGGGTCAACGAGTGTGTTGACACCATTTGGTGTGGGAGGCTTTTCCAGACCTCATTTTCTTATAAGAAATATGTGCTCAACATGGGGCTTAGGGAGTAAGTGTCACAACCCAGTGACGGGTCGCTACTCAATTTCTCGAAGGAAAACCCGATCAACCAACTCAATGCTAAATTGATAGCGAAAGTCTTTAGAAATAATTATAGTCAAACCTATATAATGAAATTCTAAACAGATAGTGCAATGATATAAATACTTAACAATATCATCGAACCGTTCACGAAAGTAAAGAAAATCCAAATAGATTTACATATCCAAACTAAACTACTCAAATCAAAGATTACAATAAGGTTCAAACAGAAAATAAGCAACTTCCTAACTCCTCTAAACTCCAAAGCTATCCACTCTACTCTTTTCTTAGATTGGGAGGGGTTTGTTGGGGTGAGTGACTAACTCAGTAGAAATTGTATACTTAATGCATTTTGTTTTAAAAAATGAGTTTGCTATATTTATTTTAAAAGCGTGACTAACCCTCGAATTGTGGATGAGTTGTATAATAACTGTATAAAGAAATGTTTTTCCTTCTTTTTCTCAAAATTGGCTACATTTGCCCTCAATAAAGATAGTTATAAAAACATGGCACATATAAGTTGTTATACATTGAAAATAACTTTCACTATTTTTCACAAAAAACGTTCTCAGTAAAAAAAAGAGTATCACACAAGGACCACTTCGACATACTATCATAAAAAGACTGTGATCCGAAAACCTAACAATGCTATGCAATGTAGAAAGCATAAAATCTTCTTCACAATTTTGGATGATCTCTAATGAGATTGGAGGAAATCGTGACGGTGATCTAAATATCTAGCCCATTACCCGAGTAGCCAGCAAACGAAAGTGAGCCACGACACCAACTCGAACCATAAACACCATGATGAAGTTTAGGGACTTAAAATCCAAGGGAGCCATGTGAATATTGATATGCATGATCCATAATCTCAATATGTAAAGCTGCACACATACGTACATCACACTAATTATTTTATAATAGCACTTGCACAACATATAAATAACCTCTAGAGGGCTCGGGATTTGCAATCCAATGAGAACTCACAGTTATTTCTATTCTATTTTCTGAGTTTACAGATGTCACACAATACATAACCGGCGAAATATATTAGGTTTGAATATAATCAATCATATCTCCTGTAATACTATTTCCATATATATATATATATATATATATATATAAATATAAAGTCATGATGCATGGTTTTAAGTATCTTCACTTAGCATATATTAAATGCATATAAATACTAACAATCCATAAAATGAACATGCAAATCTTGTTTATATGACAAGCAAAATTATGCATAAATAATGTTATGCAACTATCTAGATAACCTATGATGATGTCCCACATCGGCAAGTGCATTTCTAATTCTGCATAGGCAGCAGATGCAAATCTACAATGCCTAGGTGCGTTAACTTGCGGCACTCTCTTCATAGTACCTTGGTGTTGCACTGTGTTCCTCTCAATTTTCTTTTAGACAAAATTCACGATGAAAGAAAAAGAAATTGCAAATTTCACATTTCAATACAGAAATTTCAAAAGAAAACACATAAAACCACAAAATTTAAATGTCCAACTATCAAATAATAATTCTTATTTAGTACGTACATGTATTTGGTTCTATTCAGAATCTGAATCTCAATATATGGAATCCATAGTTAAAACATAAGCAAGAATCAAAAGCTATTATAAAATCTCAGTTCAGAATCAAAATCTAAAATCAATGACAGCCTAGAATCAAAATTCAAATAAAAATAATATTTTTCAAATTTTCTTAAATTAAAATCATGATTTAAAAAAAAAAATTGAAATTTGTACCCTTGAATCCAAATTTCCATATCATATGGAAAATCTAAATAAAAATCTAAATCTAAATCTAAACTTTGAAAATTTCCACCCCTCCCCGGGCCTCGGCCCTGGCCCCGGCCCCGGCCCCGGAAAAAAAGGGAATCTTTTATTTACACAATAGGGCATCACACTTAAATTAAATGATAAGGTCTATCTTAATTGATCACTACCCAACAATATCAATTATAATTAAATATGTAAAAACATAAAGAATTGTGGATAGTCCGAAATTGATTGCATGTTTGTGAATGAATGGTTGCAAAAAGGAACTGGGAAGGATTCCATGGCGGAAGAGGTGTCTCTCTCTACCAAGGAAGAGGTTCAGCCAAAAGCTAACATTTCTTAGGCAGGTGTTGATCCTTGATGAATTTTCATAGATTGTTGGAGAAGAAAAGGAGAGGGGGACAGAGAAGGGGAAATGCCACTGCAAATTTGTTGTGTCAGGCTTAATTCGTAATGCCTTTTACTTCATGATTTCAAACCAAAATTTATGATTTTAAATAATTATTCCGATGATCGATTCTAAATAGTATTTTGTGACTGTGAAAAAAAATTGTTGTTTTTTTAGATTTTACATTTTAAAACAGGTGTTTGCATTATAATTATTATGGCGATGTTAAATTTACTTTCTAATTTTACATTTTAATCTTATCTCCTAACATATATCGCTCATTGAATGGTGTAACAATTAAGATGATTCATAAATAATTAAAACAAAACATTAATTGTTCTAACTAACGAGCAATACTTTAGGAAATAAGATTAAAATTGTATGATTAGATGGTAAAACTATCGTGTATCACATAGTTTAGTGGAAGATTGTCGTTTTCTTTTTCTTGAAAATTAAGGTGGCCAAGCCTTTTATACTTCATGGTTTCAAACGAAAATGTATTCTGATTATCAAATTTGGAAAGTATTTTGTGACATTCAAATAATTTTTTTTAATTTAAATTTTAAAACAAGTCCTTGCATTATTTTTATTATTAGGATGATAATAGGTTTATTTTCTAATCTTACGTTCTAATAATATGTCGCTCGTTAAGTAGTGCAATAAGTGAAATAAAATATTAATTATAATAATTAACGAGTGTGTGTGGTTATAGTATGAGAGTTTATGCTAAACCTAAGATTAATCTTATTATAAAGTAGAAGTTGGACAAATATGGAGAATATTCAAAGCAATGGTTTTATACTACTTTCTTGCATTGGAAATGAGGTGGTGGGGAGGAATGAAATAACGAGTTTGAAAATCAAAAACCCTCACCAACTTTCTCAATTCTTATATTGGTGGATTAAAATATGATTTGGATGTAATTTTAAATTCTTAACAAACATGGATTTAAATATTTTTTAAAAAAAATATTAAATATTTAAGTTTTTCTTGATAAAGGCTGGTCTAATTTGAAACATTTTACCATTTCAATATTATTTGAAATATAGGAAGATTTAACGAAATTAAATAAGACAAAAAGAAAAATAAAATGAATATAAAAAAGAAATAATTGATGAAGGGTTCTTCATGGGCTCCAATCTCCATGCTCCATTTGAGATAGCAACTGGGCCCACATTACTCATTATTATTGGTTCAGCTTGTGGGCCCAACCTCAATTTTTTTTTCCCGAAAGATAAAAACAGTGTGGCACCCACCTCATAATTCACAGATGCAAAGCACTTCTGTTCATCTATACTTAATAACTAATTGATATTAATTACTTTGCTTTGCAATATCTTTTTTTAATTTACTTTTTTTAGAAAATCATATTAATATTATATATCAAAGGAACTAAAGCAAAAAAAAAAGTTAAATAATAATGCATTTTATTTTAAAATAATATAATTTTTACACGTAATTTTATACTCTCAAGAAATAAATTATTAACAAAATAAGATTATAGAAGAGTATAAATATAAATTTATTTTTTATTATTTAGTGTGTAATTGCATGTAATGACTCTTGAAAATATTAGATAATTATTATTTGAAATATAGATTCAATCATTTGCTTAAGTTTTAACTATAGTTATTATTTATTAGCACATCTGTATAGACTCTTGTGCATAATAGTATATTGTAGATATAAATCAATATAAATGCTGTTATAATTAATTTAAAAGCTGTTCAATGTTTAATTAAGCTTTTTATTGGATGCTTTAATTCTAACCTTTTTCCTTTTTTCTTTCAGGTCGGAGCCTTCTTTGGCTGTTCCTCTGTTCAAACTTGGCTTTTCTTCCCTCGAACTCGAACCATTTCTTCATCAAATTTATTTTCCGTTCTTTCTCTCTCTGAATTTCTCATCATCTTCTCTCTAAAATCTCTCTCCTTTCTTTTACATTCAGAAACTGGGAATCACCCATCTAATGGCTTCCAAGAAGTCTACTACCATGTTGCAGAGAAACACGAATAGAATCACCCTAGTTTTGATTTATGCTGTTTTGGAGTGGATTTTAATTGCTTTTCTTCTTCTTAACTCTCTTTTTTCTTATCTGATCGTGAAATTTGCTGATTATTTTGGCCTTCAAAAGCCTTGCTTATGGTGTTCTAGACTTGATCATCTGTTTGAACCTGGAAAAAATCGTTCTTGTTTCCTAGATCTTGTTTGTGAAGCTCATTCTAAGGAGATTTCAAATCTGGGTTTCTGTTATAATCATCGAAAGTTGGTTGAATTTAGAGATATGTGTGATGACTGCTTCTGTTCTTCATGGTCGGATAATAATAAATATTCAGACAATTTTGATATCTTTCCTTGGTTAAATCAAAGAAGGAATGTCGAAACATGCGAGAAGGACAAATTGAGGTGTTCTCGTTGCTGCGGTGAGAGGTTGAAAACAGAAATAGATTCTCCATTTTATGTTTACGAGCCTACTTGGGAGGTTTTGGATCAAACCCAGATGAAGAATTTGGATGTAGATGAAACAATTGATGAGCTTTTGGAACGAGACAGACCGAAAAATGATGGGGAAAAGAGAGAAATCCAAATGGTTTCTGATTTTAATGGAGGGTTTGGTAAGGAAGAAGATATTTCAGAAGAAACTTCTACTTGCTCAGTCTGTGAAATTGGTTTTAAAGAAAATGACTGTCAAGAAGAAGAAAATGTTGAAGTTCTCGCAGAAGAAGATCGAGAATTCATCGAAAATGAGAAATCAAGAGCTTTCATGGACGAAAAACTTGAATTCTCAGCTCAACATCTCGAATTCTACATCGGTCAGGAAGATTGTCAGTTGATTCCTATTGAATTAACGGGTTATTTGCCAATGCAAGTTGAAAACAACCAAATGGAAGAAGGAGATGATAACTTCTGTGGAGATGTAGTTTTGGATTTTGTTCAACCTGTTGTAGAAACTTGGCGCAGTTCAGGAGAGGCAATTGAAATAATTCCCTGCCATGGCAATGGTGTAGAGCTCAACATTGCCGTGCTTTCAGAAAGAGAACTGTTTAAAGGAGAAGATAATCGATTTTCCGAAGCACAGAGAGGAGAAGATGATTCAAATCACGTTCATCAAGGTGCCTATTCCTTTCCTACTCACATTTCTGATTTTTCTCATTACAGAATAAATTTGCTTTGAAATTTATAGTTTTCTTGACGGGTAAATAAAAGGTTACATTGTTGTCTAACTATATTTTGGTAATTTCTATAGAAATGACACATTATTATGTAATTTGAGAGTGCACCTATGGATTAATCATGAGAATATATCATATCTTAGATTATGAATCTAAATTTGGTTACTTTTATGATAAATCAGACTCTAAAAGAGATACTGATCGTGGGATTGTAGAAATTAAGGATCGAGAGAATGAGGAAGAAAACAAAGTTTTTGAGAAGTTGCTTCCACTAAACCGAAAGGAATCCACCACTGAAGAATCATTTGATGGAAGTGTCATAAGCGACATCGACAGTTACGAGGGAGTCGTGTCGATCGAGAAGTTGAAATCTGCATTGAGAGCCGATCGGATGGCCTTAAATGCTTTGTATGCAGAATTAGAGGAAGAGAGAAGTGCTTCTGCAGTAGCTGCCAATCAAACAATGGCAATGATTAATAGGCTTCAAGAAGAAAAGGCCAGCATGCAAATGGAGGCTTTACAGTATCAAAGAATGATGGACGAACAATCTGAGTACGATCAAGAAGCGTTGCAGATATTGAACGAGGTTGTCATTAAAAGGGAAAGAGAGAAGCAAGAACTCGAAAAAGAACTCGAAGTTTACCGAAGAAGGGTTCATGATTTCGAGGCAAGAGAGAAAATGATGATTTTAAGATGCAAAAGGGAAGAAATTAGCAAGAGTTCTTCTGGTTTTTCGAGTAATGGGGAGGAAAGCGATGAAGTACCGATGGAAATGAACAATGAAAGAAAAGACGAAGATAGAATATATGAAAACGGAGAAAGTAAAACCCAAAACACTCCAATCAATGCAGTTTTTTACTTGGAGGAATCACTTGCTAGCTTCGAAGAAGAAAGAATCTCCATAATTGAGCAGCTGAAGCTTTTAGAAGAGAAGCTTTTCTTCTTGAGTGATGAAGAAGAAAATGGAAATGGGTTCTATGAAAATGTGGATTCTAATGGAAGATCGAAATGTTATGAAAACGGGTATCATCACAGAGTAATCAATGGAGGAACCAATCATCAAGACGGAAGAATCATGAATCCTAAACCAAAGAGGCTGCTTCCTCTTTTTGACAAAACAGTGGAAGAAGACTCAGAAGAAGAAGAAGAAGAGCAGGAATTGGACAAAAATGGAGAAGGCTTTGAGTCACACTCCATCAACATGACAATAAATTCAAACAATGAATCAGAAGAGTTCAAGAAGATAGCCATTGAAGAAGAGGTCGACCATGCCTATGAAAGACTTCAAGCTCTTGAAGAAGACAGGGAGTTTCTTAAACACTGCATAAGCTCTTTGAAAAAAGGAGACAAGGGTTTGGAACTTCTTCAAGAGATTTTGCAGCATCTTCGGGATCTAAGAAGCGTCGATCTACGAGTTAGAGGACTCAATGCCTTATCATGAAACACATTTTCCTGCCCCAAGAAAACAGGTAGAAAGATTTTCCTATTTCCCAAACAAGACGACACCCTCTGAGATTTTAGTTGCTTAACTTTTATCTCTCTGGCTTGGTAAATGCAGATTGGTTAGAGCAGCAAATAGAAGTCTCTAAGGGAAGAGCCTTGATCTTGGTGGAGTAGAAACAAAAGCTCTACAATTTGTTTTGTTTTTTTTGGTCCAAATTACCCAATTTTTTCATGGGGGTGATGTTCATTATTTTCTTTCGTGAGGGGAAAGGGAAGGGTGAGTGTATGTGTGTGTAGGGTAGTGAACATATTGCTATCCTTTTTCATATATAAAAAAAAAAAAAAATCATTAGTTTTTAGAGAGAGAAAATAATATATATATATATATATATATAGCTTTTTTTTTTTTTTTTTTTTTTTTTATAAAAACGACTTCTTTGATGGAGAGAGAAACCAAATGGTTGAGTATAATATTAACCTGCTCTCTCTCTAGAAAGTGGATAATTTTGTATTGATTTATTTTATGGAGAGGTGAAGTTGTATAATACCTGTACTATGATTAAAGTACAAGTATGATGGGAGTGAGTGCTTGTGCATAATATCTGCAGGCATGCTGGTCACTTGGGTGACCCATACTAAAGTTTTCATTTCGGTTCCTTTCGGTTCTAACATGAGAATGTCATCATCCGCTTTGTGTTCTAATTTTGAAAATTAGGTTGGAATCTAATCAAAGTGGTTTGGTTATCTATGACGAATAGACTATCAAAATTTGATTTATTTTTAGCAATTTCGGTTATCTACGACAAATTTTTCTATTATTTATGTTTATTTTCAATTATTGTTTCACATTGACAAAACTAAAGCAAACGATTCTGTATATATATAAGAAGAATTCTCTCATTTTTTGAATTAATTTTTGGAGTGAGTTTTATCTTCCTACTTTCTATCATAGTATCAGAAATAAATTTATACGATGTGAGTATCGATTAAACATACTAAACGTAAAAGAAAAAAATCTATTATGTTAGACGTATAGGGAAGTGTTGTCGTACATTAACAAAACTAAAGATTTGAGTGGTGTATAAATGAGGGAGATTCTCTCATTCTTTGATTTACCTTTTGGAGTGAGTTTTACCGTCTTAATTTCTATCAAAGATAACGTTCAAATGTATTTTTTTAAACAATTTTTACCCTAAAAATTGAATTTTTAATTGTTAATTTCAAATTGTCAATTTTTGTCTTGAAGAAATGTTTGGCACTTTTTAATAAGCACGTAGTGACGTGTAACCATTGTGTACACAAATCGACAAAATTGAACATAGATTTAAAATAATAAAGAAAAATGTTAGTCCACAAAATTTAAATGACTAGACTCGAGTATTTTAGGGGGGAAAGCTGCTTAAATATGTGCTTTCATGATTAGTGGGTTTTGCTTAAAGCATTAAACATTTATTAACAAGACAACAAAGTGATTGTGCCTCCAAGCTGGAAAGTTTATTATTTTAGTTTTATTTTGGGATAAATCATTTGATTAAGTAGTACTCCTAAGTTATGAGACACTAAACATGATAAAATAGTTTACAATAGTTATAAGTTACCAATTATTTCTACAAGAATAGAATGAAAAATATTTCTTTCATCCTACTCATTTGTCATACCAAGGCACGTGTCTTATAACTCCATCATAACTGGTTAATCAAGCAAAGCTGGTGTTTGCTCTCTTGAAATTATAAACTTAATTTAATTAATAATTTTTTAGTTAATATATGTTTTTAATATAATTTTGATTAAAATTTATGTATTTGTAAAGAGTCCACCTAGAGAGTAGAGATTCATGTATATATAAGTACATTGGTTCATGTAAATAAATGATTCATTAAGTGTCAGTTCATGTATTAAATTAAATACGTGATTCATATATTGTTGATCTTCAAAAAAAAGAAGAATGCAAAGAAAGAAGTGGAGAGATACAAAGTAAGGTTAGTGGCAAAAAGATATAGTCAACGTCCAGGTATTGACTATGGTAACGTATTTGCTTCTGTTACATGTTTGGAAACTATCCAGTTGATTATTTCACTAATAGCTCAGAAAAAATGAAAAATTTATCATATGGATGTCAAATCAACATTCTGAAATGGAGTTATCAAAGAAGAGGTTTATGACGAACAACCTTAAAGCTATGTTGTAAAGGGTTATGAAGACAAAATATTGAAGTTGAAGAAAACATTGTATGGCATAAAGCAAGTTCCAAGAGTTTGGAATAGTCGAATTGACAACTACTTCCTCTGAAATGAGTTTATCAAATGCTTATATAAGCATTTTTTATATGCTAAGATGCATAAAAATGATGATGTCTTATTTGTTTGTTTGTATGTTGATGATTTGATTTTTACAAGGAATAATACGAGTGTGTATAAGGAATTCAAGCAAGCAATGTCCAAAGAGTCTATGATCACGGATATTGGTCTAATGTCATATTATCTTAGCATGAAGATCAATCAAGGAAATGATGATATTTTCATATCTCAAGAAAGTTTTGCAAGAGAGATTCTAAAAAAGTTCAAAATTGAGAATTGTCAGCCTCTAAATACTCCAGTGGCATGTGGAGTAAAATTATCAAAAAATAAGAAAAGAGAGAAAATTGATTCTACAACTTTCAAGAGTCTTGTTGAAAGTTTAATGTATTTAACTTGCACAAAACCATATATTCTTTTTGGAGTTGAATTGGTCAGCCGATTCGTAAAGTCACCAACAATAACACATTTTCAGGAGGCAGAGCGAATTCTTCGATACATTAAAAGTACAATTAATTTTGGTTTTCTTTATTTATTTTCTGATGAATTTAAGATTATCGGATATAGCAATAATGATTGAAGTAGAAATATAGATAATCGAAAGAGCACAACAAGTTTTGTTTTCTACATGGGTGCTACAACTTTTACATAGAGTTCGAAAAAATAACAAATTGTAACTTTATCCACTTGTGAAACTGAATATGTTGTCGCTACATCTTGTGTATGCCATGCTATATGGCTGAGAAGACTATTGAATGAGTTACATATGCCACAAGAAGAATTTACAAAGATTTTTGTTGACACTAAGTCAGTTATTGCATTGGCAAAGAATCATGTGTTTCATGATAGAAGTAAACATGTAGATACAATGTATAATTTCCTTTGTGATTGTATTGCGAAAAGTGAAGTGAAAGTCAAATATATGAAGATTGACGATCAAGTTGCTGATATTTTTACGAAGTTTATCAAGTATGTCAGTTTCAGCAAGTTAAGGGTGATCCTTAGAATTACAAGGGATTAAGCTTAACGGAGGTTGTTGAAATTATAAGCTTAATTCAATTAATATGTTTTTGGTTAATATATGTTTTTAATATGGTTTTGGTTAAAGTTCATGTATTTGAGAAGAGTCATCTAGATAGTTGAGATTCACGTATGTGTAGTTACATTAGTTCATATATTTAGGTGATTAATTAATTGTTAGTTCATGTATTATATTAAATATGTGGTTCATGTATTAATTTATACACGTACCAAATAATCTTATAAATAAAATGTGAGTGTAGTCATTTTGAAATCAAGTTAATAGCCAAAACATTTCAATAAAATAATTTTTCTTCTCTCCACTTTAATTTTTTATTCTCCAAAAATCTCTCTTACTCATTCCAACATGTTTTACCTCGCGAGCCAATTTGAATAGTTAGCGTAGCGCAATGAGCTGATTTGTTTAAGTTAAACAAGTTGAATTGTGCTCTAGATTTTGGCTCCCAGGCTAAACGAATTGGTTCCTATGGCTTGTTTAAGTAAACAAGTCGAACTCAAAATTTTAGTCGGTTCGTTTAGCTTGCTTAGACTCTTTCTAAGAGTGTGCATGACTGAATTAGATTGTAGGTTTTGAACAGAATCTGTAGTTATGGTCTAATTGTTTTTGTTAAAATCGATTTTTGATTCATTAGGGATGAACCAATGTGAGTGGTTTGAACCTGGTTTTGACTCCAAAACGACCAAACTATAACCATTAAAATGAGAAAAACAGGTCTAAACTATCATTTAATATCTTAAAAATAAAAAAATGGGTCCAACTGATAACTTAAATACAAAGCCCAGCAGCCAAGGCCTAAGCTTAGACCCACAAACCAACCCACCTATTTAATATCTAAGTTTTATCCCTATTAGTAAGCCTAATTTCAACCTCCATACATTTTTAAATTCTGCCTTTTGGTAGTATTTGGGTCAAATTCTTCAAATTTACTGGCTTTCGTATTTTAAGGAGAAAATGTTCGAGCTTAGAGAATGATTTCAGTTGGGTGAATCATATCTCCTCTTTCCATCTCTTTTTACCAAAAAAAGCAAAAAATAGACTAATAAATTAATAGTATATTGATGTTCTAAAATGAGTCAAGTAAAATTTACACAATTGACTAATATGTATGTATTTACATTATAACAATACTATAAATAATTATTATAAATGATTTTAAAAAGTAGGTATATATTTAAATTTCAACATTGTGAGTTAGCTTCGTTTGACTCAGCTCCTTGAACTCTTGTATTTGACCACCTAATGGAGCAACATAGCTTGGCTCCACTCTCCCACATGGTCAAGCAAACAAGCAAGTTGAAGCATTAGATTGCCATTGCCAAGCTAGGACCACAATGCCAAGAAATGAGGCTTAACTCACGAACTATCTCTACAACCATGTTGTGTTTGTATATTTTAAGAGAGAGTTGTCAGGATTATAAAATTACAAATGTGGGTTTTGATATCTACTTACTAATTGTGATCATCAAACTATAGGCAGACGTGTCCTAAAAAAATAAACAAACAAGTTTTTGATTCTTCTTATTTGAATAATGTTTCATCAATATAGACAACTATTTATAGAAATAGTTTAGTACTAAAAATTTATAGTTCAATAATTGTTCTAATTTATTCTAGGTAATTTAAGTGAATAGGAACATTCTATTTCTCCATAATAGTGCCTATAATTATGAGTATTATATTATGTAGAGCAAAACATTCAACCCTAACTTTTAGAACTCGCCAAAAGTTCAAATTCTACATTTTCATCTTCAGAAAGTAAACCAATACGAGGGGAGTTTTCTGAACCTTCTATTTTTGACGATTTTTGTGATAACCATGATTGATGCAGGAGTATGTTCAGGAAAGGAACTGTGAACCGTTTAGGTTTGGGGTGTGCAAAATAGTATGCACTCCTTTGAAAGTTGTTTTCTGTTTTTGTGTCTTGTGTTTTTCTTTTTTTGTGCATTATTGTTGGCATGTTTAGTTTAAAATTTGTAACGAAGAAATTGGTATTACATCATCGAAAGCGCTTACTGAATTTCACATGGAAGAGGCCGCGTAACTCAACGAGAGAATTTCCTCACCCGTCTAATTTCTTTGTCTTAAAGAAAATATAAAAAAATAAAACATAAAAAAGGATAATAATTTCTACCCTATCTCTGCTATAGAGCAACTGTATCACATGGTTAAAATCAATAGATTGAAATCTTATAGTACTATATACAGTGAGACACTCTTTTAAAAATTCAGTTGACATGTGATATTTGATGTCCAAAATTGAGATTAAACTATTTGATGTCAAATATGATTTTGGACTTTTGAAACAGAGGGATGCAAATCATTCTTGTATAAATGAAAGTGGATAAGGCACTTTTGAGAACAAAAATGGTTTACAGAGATGACAAGTTTGAACAAAAAAGTATTTTCTCGGATTCAATTCTCGAATCAAACTTAATTAATTCGTTGTAAACCCTAAATTACTAAATACATGAATCCTGTACGATTAATTATGCGAAAGCTCTTAAATTTTTTTATTAAATGTAGTGTCATTAAACCATAATATTAAGATCAATTTATTCATGTAATTATTCTAAACCTATTTAATATATCACTACATTTATTATGAATCAACTTATTCAATTATATCTCGTAAGTCCAAATAATTAGAGATATAAATTATTTAACAATTTAATGCCAAAATCCTCAAACTCTAAATTAAATGTTCTGTCAAACTTAATTAAATATAAGACTTATTAATTTTTAAGTTTCTAATTCTATTTAAATCCTCAAAAACATGATAGTCGAATAAATTAACTATCTAGTCATACTAATATCAATAATACATCTTCAAAAATAGAAAGGATAATTAACTAACTATCTATTCAAATTAAAATAACAATATCTTTTACGTAAATAGTCACCGTGTCCATATGTTCGTCCACAACTGGAAGAATCTTGATTAGTTACCTGCTCTTCAATACAAATTCATGTATCACAAAACTACAAATGAAAAATAATCTCAACGAATAAAACATGTGCATATGTGAATTAGTTGCAACCATAACGAAATTACAGTCTATACTGGTACCATAATATCCGATTATGGAGGAAGGTTAGAATTAGAAATTGATAGAAAAAACAAGGATATGGGCTCGTATAAGAAATTCACTCTTGACAGTGATATATGTTGTATATGTAAATCCTATATCAGAAAATATGAGGCATTTAACCATGAAAAAAAAAAGAAAATGGTAGAAAATAAGAATTAATTAAGCCTAAAAGGATATGTTGAAATAAAGACCAATGAGATAGAAAACAAATAAATCATAAATAGAACTGTTCCAAATCCATATTTAATAGTTGTATACTGGTTTGATTCATTTTTCAACATTCGTTCATGTTTTCATTAGTCATTTCATTTATGTTCAGGTTTTCATTATTCATCTCAATGTATTCAGACTTTTATTAGTTATTACATATTTTTCATCAATTCAATTAAATTCGTACATTTATATTAATTTTATATTTCTACATATCTATGTTAATGGCTAACCATCTGTATTTAATTAAAATATCAAAATAAATAATAAATTAAGAATAACAAAAATGATATTCATAATATATTTTGTGATGTATGGCTTACTACCTAAACATTTTTAAAAATATAGTATTTTACTTTTAGGGATTCGTAGAGGGAGAGCTTGTAGTTGATCAACAAGTTGATATAATCTTGATCATTTAAATAAATTATTTTATTGTTATTATATGTAATTGGGTATTAATAAATTAATCTTAAAACCACCCCATAAATAAACTATTTTAGCAAATAAGATTGAAATCTTTACCCGATAAAATTTCTTATCGATTTGGGCTACACTTGGATTAGAGTGGACCAATGAATGCGATCAAATTAAGGGTAGGGTAATTTCTAGCTTGGTCAACTTGATTGGACCTAGAAGTGAATCAATTAGGGTTGGAGTATGTTTGGGCAACAACAACTTTTCTCCTTTTAAAACTTTCTTCTTGCTTCCTTTGCGACAAGTAAAGATGACAAATAAGTCGATCGAGATAAGTTGAGTCCAGCATGAAAATATCTGGTTCACTGAGCTTAACAAGTTAAACAACCCAAATCTAATAAAATTAACAAGTCGCGTCTAACGAACAGGGTCTAACGAGTCGGACAAAAAAAATTTCAACCCAAGGTGACTCACGAGCCTATGTTAAACGAACTGATCCGAACCAAGTCTGCTTAACGAGTCAAGCCTAAAAAATCAAATATATATAAATGTATTGTTCTAAAAAATTTTACTTGTTAAAATTATAAAGATTATTTATTATTATAATATCAAAATATAATAGTTAATTAATAAAATTATTTTATTAATATATAAAATTACACGAATTTAGAAAAAAGAAAGTGTTTGAGATAATTTAATAAAAAGTATCACACAAATATCATTATAAATATTTAACAGTTGCATCAATATAAATTATATACGTATTAATTAGGTTAATTCTCATTTAATTGTCAATAATTTGAAATGAAAGTGACAAATGAATTAACCCAGCCAAAGCCGAGCCAATCTTAAAAAAGTGCAGCTCACCAAGCCTAACGAGTTAAACGAGCTGAGTCTAACGAGTCTAGTGAGCCCGATGAGCCGAGTCTAATGAGCCAACTAAAAAAAAATTCAACTAGAGTCAACTCACGAGTCAAAATTAAACGATCCGAGTCTGCTAGAATACCAAGCAAATTGGCGAGCCAGCTCGCTCATTTGTCATCTCTAACGACAAGCACAGGCGAACACACCGACGGATGAAGGTGAATCGCGCCTAAGAATTGTTTGTTTCCTTCGGGGAATGTCGTGTTTGGTAGAAACTTGTGTCATTTGATGAGGGAGTTTGCGGGTGTTTAGGGGTGAGTGCTTTTCCTCTTATGATTGTGAAAGAGTGGAGATTGAGCTAGTGGTTGTTCAGATTCTAATATGGGTTTCGGTCTGTTTTTGTTATAAAGGCGTTGCTGATGAGATGGGTTTAACGAGAACTTGGCAAATCACGAAACTTTCAATCTCAGTTGGCTATAATCAGCTTGAACTTGGTAAGTCTGGAATAAGTGCAGAATTAAAGTTGTTGCTTTGAGTCATCAATTTTGTTGAAATGGAAGGGGAAGTAGAGGAAAAGAAAAGACAGACCCAATCTACTAGAATCCCTGGATTTGATGGAGAAAAGAAAGATTAATTTGAGATGAAATTTGTGGATTTTTCTACAGATTGGTGTAACATGAGAGAATTATCTTTCAATTCCATTTGAATTTAACTCAATGAAATCTTTGAGTTTGAATTTTGAAAAATAATAAATTTGATTTTATTTGGAAAAATGCTTTTATTTCTTAATCTAAAATATTGGAAAGACATACTCCCTAATTAGGCCTCCATCATGTCTAACTTGGGAGATTTTTAAAGATTAAACCAATTTTTAAAGATTACACTCACATACATAAAATTGAATCATATGGAGGTCATTTTAGTTTTCTAGAATAATTTGATCCACGTCGGTTTCATCTATCTACAAGCTAGAGGATTTATGACAACTGAATTCATAGCGTGTTATAACACCTCTAATAATAGAACATGGTTGCATAATTTTGCCACTGGATTGCAAATCAATACAACCTCTATGAATGCAGATTCACTCACTAAGCCCTTCATCACTCAAAGTCTTCAAGAGCAAACTACTCATATAAATATTAGATTATTTGAGGATGTGTTGATTTAGTGGAAATTTGTAATTTACATCCTATTTAGATTTTCAATTTAAAAACTTGATTTTGATAATTTTGTTTTGCACATTGAAGAATTTAGCTTATTTGGTGTTGGTCTAAATTTTCTTTTTGATCATCGATTCGATTTCAGTGGATCAGTTTGATTCAGTTTATCAAGGTTTATAAGTGGTCGGGTCGGGTTTGAGTTTTACATTTTGGGTTTAGTTTAGTTTTGGGTTTTGAATGAAACCCGGTCCACCGACCCAAAATCCAAATGAAGGTCGACCCTTAACCTCTAAAGTCGAATCGCAAATTTGCAAGTCAACTTTAGTCTTCAACTTCAGCCATCAGTCTTCAACCCAAAGAGTGTGAAGTGTGAACCTTTGCATCTCCATTTAGCCTCATGATTCACGAAGCGTATCAAGTTTTGTCGTCTCCGTTGTCACCACTAGCTAGGAATGCCATCTGTCATTATGTATTTTGCCTTGCCTCATGATCTCCCTTGCTGCTGTGATTGGTCAGTTCGTAGCGCTCGCCATGAATATGGCTCTCTTACCACAACTATTATTGTTGATAATGTCTCTTCTAATGAAGATGCTATTTTGTATTTGGTTAAAAATTTGCGAAATTGGAAATGTTTGGTTTTAAATTGAGAATGTATTCACTTCGATATTTTACTCATATTTTGAACTTGATTGTTAATGATGAGTTAAAATAACATTAGGATTCAATTAGTAGAGCACGAAAGACGGTTAAATATGTTAAATCTTCATCACGGAGATTACAACAGCTTAAGAATTATATTAAAAGTGTCAAAATTACATTTAAAGGTAATGTAAACTTTCATGTGCCTATTCGATGGAGCTCAATGTATTTGATGTTAGATAATGCTGAAAAGTATGCAAAAGCTATTGAAAAATTAAGAGAACGTAATAGTCATTACTTATTGAACATGGGAGAGGGAGGAACTTCTACCAAGAAAGATTGGGCTAACATTCGAGAATTTTATAAGTTTTGAAAGATATTTTTATGATACAACTGTCACTATTTTAGTTCCATTACATATTACATCTGATTTGTATGTTAGGGAAGTTTGTCAATTGAATATGATTATCCAAAAGTATGTCGAAGGTAATAATATGTTGTTAAGAAGAATGATTCTTGGAATGCAAATCAAGTTTGACTAGTATTGTGAAAGTTTTGATAAAATCAAATCTCGTCTTTTTAGCTATTCTATTTGATCCGAGATGCAAATCAAAATTCTTAAAACATTATTTGAGCATTTTGATAGGTAATGAAGAGTTGGTGATATTATGAAACAAATAGAGAATATAACATGGTGAAAAATATTCCGAGAGTTTAGATATTTTAATATGATAGAAATTGAACTCGCATAAAATGTCGCTTTGGAGTCAGTGTTTAGTTGTGATGGTTGTATTGTTGACTCATCTCGTGCCTTCTTATTACCTGAAATAATTGAAGCTATTATTTCCACTCAAAATTGAATCCGTTCCAAAACTCTAAATATATTCGAGCCAATGGATGAATATCAAATTATTGATGAAGATACGTTATGTAAATATTTATTTTCTATATCATATTTTTTGGTTAAATTTGCCTTCTTAACGCTTTAATATTGTATTTTGTTTTTTCTAAAAATTGTTGCTAACAACCGTAGAAATTATGAATGAGAGGAATATTTAACAACTATTATTGAATTATAAAGATTCTCTCAAGGGAACTCTTCTTTTTTATTCAGCCTCTCTCTCTCTCTCTCTCTCTCTCTCTCTCTCTCTCTCTCTCTCTCTATATATATATATATATATATATATATTTATTTAAAAGTTTAAGTTTGATTTTTAGGATTCGTTGGTTTGCATGGTGGCTTTTTTTCAGTCTTGCATTTGATTGATAAGTTTTTTGGATATAGATGGAACCGAGTGATGTTGGTAGAAGCACTCTATTTTGGTTATAGATTGATGAACATATTTGTTTCTTCTAAATTTACACATACCCTTTTTAACACAAACCCCCTCTAAATGCCAAAGTCTAAAATAGCAGAAAAATCACCAAAATAGACTAAAAACAACTCAATTAAATACTACTAACATAGATCGTAGTAACTATATCTAAATTAGCATAAATCAACTAAAGTAGTATAAAATTAACTAAAGTAACTATATGTAAAGTAACTAGAGTAACATTCTCTACATATACAGTTGAATTTCTCAAAATTATTATGTGCAATTTTTTTTATCACTGTTGAGATGCTGTTTTTGACCAACTGGTATTAGTTTACTAGAATTTAGTTGGATATCGAATTATTTTATGCTTTTTTTATTGGGTAAGTTCATATGTTTGTTTCTCCTCACAATGTAAATTTCAATGTCTTTTATCTATTCAATGGTTGCTCCACCAATTCGTGTACTATTTTTGTGTAAATTCTTTTTTTTTTTTTTTTGCATTTTTAATTTTTTTTTTTGAAACCGAACTTGGATCGACCCGAATCAAATTGAAATTGTCAGTTCAGTTTGGTTCAGGTAGATTACGCTCCAAAGGTCAGTCTGATTTTGGTTTTGGGTGTAGAAGCGAAACCCGAATGAATCGGCTTGGGTTAGATCCAAACTCAACCGTCAACCGAATCATGCCCATGCCTAGAAATAATGTTAAATTATGATCACATTGTATGTAATTTCTTTGTTACACATGTCATGAACCTTAAGGTGCCCGAGACAGAATGGGAACGACACGACCTAGAGACAGATCAAATCGTCTGACCATGCACATTAACTATCTAATATTGAAGAGGAAGTCTTAAAATAAATTTGGCTAGGATCCAATAAAAATGGACTAACTCAGAAGTCTTGTAAAAACTGGTATTTTTAAAGATTTTGTCTAATTTAGTGTATGAGTGTAATTTATAAATTCATTTAATGGTGGTGTAAAATGTGTAAATAAGAGAAGTTGGGATTAAAAGGGAATATTTCATTTTTTTTGGTGCGACACAAGAGAGAGGAGGAAAATGAGAGAGGTGATTCTCTATTCGAGCGATTCATCGTGTTTTGTGACTGGAAAATCGTTCGTGAGGCTTCGTTCACCGACTTTCGTGAAGGAGCTTCGAGGGTATGTCATCCTATAACCTCTTCATTTTTTAATTCAAACTTTAGAATTTTTTTGGATAACAGATTCAAGCTTGGAAACTCGAATCAGTGAGTAGCTTTTGGTTTATTTGAGTAGGTTTAAGTGTTATTTAAGTTTGTTTGTTGATAGGAGAACGATAATGGTAAGGGAGGGCGTCTTTCACTACTTCCTTTTGCTAGAAATTCCCTAAGTGTCGAACACTGTGGATGGTCGGTCGACACTTCAAACCCTGCGCTAGAAATAGAGTGGTAAGTGTTGACCGTTAAACGGAAGTATCAATCATGTACCTTTTATTTTGTAAAAGGTCTTAACAATTTAGAAAGAAGTGTCAACCGCCAGTTTATTTAGAGCTAGAACAAGAGAGTTTAAGGTGTCGACATTTTAGATAATTATCGACTGAGCAGTGCTTATACTTGTTGACGAAGTGTTGACTGCTAGTTCATTTTGAATTGGAACCCAAGAGCTTTAAAGTGTCGACCGATAGAATGAGGTGTCGACCGCAGCCAAACATGATTGTTCTAAGTGTCTACCAGTCCTCTTTAAGTGTCGACTACATGGTTTTCAATTAAAGTTCACAGCCGTGTATAGTGTTAGAAATTGAGTTCCTAGTCTTGGTTTATTATTCTTTGTGTCTTCCCTCAGTTATTAGTGAAATAAGTATAACCTTTTTAATTTTAGGCTCAAACGACTTTAAGGATTTTGAGATAGTTGCTGAGGTTGCGCCCTTAGTTGGAAGAAAGAGCGCTCAGCGTAAAGATTGAGGTTTTATATTATTTGCAATGCATTGTGTAGTTTTTATGAAAACCCTATTTTGTGAGCTATCACCCATAAAAACCCGACGGTGCCTAGTCGCTAGCACGTTAGTATTATTACGTGTATATGTATGTATGATTTACATGTTCACCATTGATACATGATTTTATCATTCTTGTGATAGAGGATAGATCATCATAGTACTTGGACGGTCTCGGTGTCAAAGTATTAGGAGAACATCCTAGTACACCTTCTGCTACATGAAAGTTGTCATGTTTGCATGCTACAATATGTGTAATAGGACAGTGATGACGCTCTCATTAGGTTTTAAATCCCTAAACCTGATCAATGTTATATTTATTATTGATTATCATTTACATTGGTTGATTCGGAGATGACCATTGTTCACCGACAAACCGGGTAAAGGGGTTGGACCTTTGGATCGCACGATGTTTATTTTTCTTTTTGGCTCATGAGGTGTTGATGGACTTCGGTCACTATCTTTCTGTATTTATGTGCTAGAGGGTTATTGAGTGACCTTCATTTTTCACTGAGGTAAATTTTTACAAGATAAATACAATGATAACATATTTTTGTATAGTCATCTATATATTTGACAAGGTTTAAGTTAATGCCCCATCAGTGGCTTGAGGAGTCTCTTTTCGTAAAACATTGAAAAATGAGTATTCATGAGACGATGATTTGAAATCAAGTTTTGTTATCTCATCATGTTTTGAAAGAAAAGATAAAATTAATTTTACATGCATTTAATATAGCATTCATACTAAATTAGTCATCACCCCAAACGACCCTCTCTCTTTCTAGGAAAGAACAAAGACAGTAAGTAGTTAGAGATCATGAACAATTACCTCTACTCAATTATTGTTTGAGAGTTTATTAGTTTCATGGTGAAGACTTAGTTTATGTTTGGACATGTATAAGACTAATTGTTTGGAGTTGAGATGTTTAAACTCTATTGAACTGCTTTTACTTTATCGCACTATTATTTTTGTAATCATTGTGTGTATATTGGCTTTCTGATTAATGTTCAAGTCTTCCGATGCAAACTAAGTCATGGGTTAGGTGATGGGGTCTTCTTTGAAGATCTGGTCACTTGACCTGGTGTTCTGTTAGGTCTGTCTCCAGGTCGTGACAAGTCCAACAATGACACGGATGATAACATGCAAAAATAATATATAACGAATAAATCTAATAGGAAATATAATGTACTAAAAAAATCTCATCTCATTAATATGCAACTCCAAATGAAGGAAATGATTAAATAAATGATACCCTAATCGATCCTACGACAGTTACTAAAAATCTTCTAGACTTAAACATAAAAGAGAAAATCATTTAAAGTGAATCGACTAAACTCAATAGAATTAAATTTTCACATTTAACAAGTTAAAAAAATCATGGGAGCATGTAATGATCAAAACATTTCGTAAAACCAACTTATAAACAAGCAGCAAGAAAAACACTAAAAACATTACACTAAAATATGATATATATATAAAAGATTATAAAAAATATTAATGAAAATTGAATCACTCACAGCCTCAGACACATCATACCATATATATCTATTAACAACGGAGATACTAGCAAACTATTTTGATTCACAGCATAAAATCTAGGATCTAATATGCTTACAAGAAAAGATAAGTTTTCGTTTAACAATTACCCTAAATTTATGAAGAAAATTGTGTTATCTTAAAATAAATAACAAATGACACTTTATCCAAAATGTGGCTACTCTATAGTCATGCATTCTCAATCAACATATGATTATGAGACTGCTAAATCAGACTTTCATATTAGTTATTATAAGAAAATTGGGTCACACTTTCACATAATTATTATTCTAATAAAATAAGTCAAATTTTATCTTAACAACAATTAGCACAAACATATTTATACCATCGTAAATTATATCAGCAAACCAACGGACAGTACATCTAAATACATAAGAGAATCAATAAAATATATGTTGGCCCTGAAATTTTAACCACGTAAGCCCCATACCATGAGAATATATTCTGGAAAGTTTCGTCACCTTTCCCGATTTATACGATTTATTATATTTTTTTATCTCTCCTTTCCGAAATAATTCGTTAAAAATACGTACGTCGTCAATACATCTTCAAACTCCTACAATAGACTCTCCTTCTATTCCCATTCAAGGCCCCACGCTTGGTTTGGGCAGAAAAGTCCCAAACTTGCAAAATTACACCACATTTGTTGTATTTATTCAAATGTTGCCGGGAAGGCACATCAAAATTCAGGGGTTTCTTTTCCCAAACCGAGCTTGCGGCCTTGAATGGGAATACAACGAGAGTCTATTGGGGGAGTTTGAAGATTTATTGACCAAGTACGTATTTTTAATGAATTATTCCGTAAAGGAGAGTTAAAAAAATATAATAAATCGTACAAATTTTGAAAAGTAACGAAACTTTCCAGAACATACTTTCATGATGCCGTCCTTACGTGGTTAAAATTTTAGGCCAATCCGATACCGTTTGGTTGGCACGGGCACCGCACGGTGTGCCTACGGGCAGTGGCCAGCAACGTGCCAGGCGCGGCCCCCGTGCGCCGTCAGGAAGATTCACCGCACGCGGGCTGGCTGGGAGATGCGAGCGCCGGCCGAGTGCAGCGCGCTTCGGCAGAGCGATGCGCGCGCACTGGCTGGGCGCTGCGTGCTCCGGCAGTGAGATGCGCGCGCGCCGGATGGGCAATGCGCGCGCCGGTAGTGCGTTTCGTGCGCGCCGGCTAGGAAACGCGCGCGCCATTAGGAAGCTGCGGAAGGGTGCTGCGGGCGCCGGCGGGGCAATGCGCTCGCCAGATGGGCGATGCGCACGGGCTCCGGCTGCAGGGCGCTACTCGCGTTGGCAGGGCGATGTGTGCGCGCGCCGGCATGTTGATGCGCGCGCAGGCCGAGGATGCACGCGCGCGCCTCGTTCTGCATGCGCGCGCGCGTTGCTTGCCCCGACGACGGGGGCGCACGCAGCGCCCTGCCTGTCGCCGCCTGCAACCTGCAGCCGCGTGCGCGGCACTCACCTCCGGCGCACGCGCCGCTCGACCCCTGTGCGCGCGCTCCCTCACACCGAGTGCGTGCGGGCGTTTCTCGCCCCCGCAGGGCCCCGCCCAGCGCGCCTCGGCATCTCGTGCAGTGCTCGCGCCTACCAAACGGTGTCGGATGGGCCTGAAAGTTTAACCACGTAAGCCCCATACCGTGAGAATATATTTTGGAAAGTTTCGTCACCTTTTCCGATTTCTACGATTTATTATATTTTTTAATCTATTCTTTACGAAATAATTCGTTAAAAATACGTACGTCGTCAATACATCTTCAAACTCTCACAGTAGACTCTCCTTCAATTCCCCACGCTCGGTTTGGGCCGAAAAAGTCCCAAATTTGCAAAATTGCACCACATTTGTCGTATTTATTCAAATGATGCCGGGAAGGGACATCAAAATTTGGGAGTTTCTTTTATCAAACCGAGCTTGCGGCCTTGAATGGGAATACAACTAGAGTCTATTGGGGGAGTTTGAAGATTTATTGACCACGTACGTATTTTTAACGAATTATTCCGTAAAAGAGAGTTAGAAAAATATAATAAATCGTACAAATTTTGAAAAGTGACGAAACTTTCCAGAACATACTTTCATAATGTCATGCTTACGTGGTTAAAATTTCAGGCCAATCCGATACCGTTTGGTTGGCGCGAGCACCACTC
>CM039519.1:308671-352061 GCA_022433055.1 Begonia peltatifolia | reverse complement strand
CTCTCCGTCTTGTCCATTTGGCAAATGAGACAAGTCTTGACGTGTAGTTCCACGTCCTCCTTCATTTTGGGCCATATGTAGCTACGGCTCAAAAGTGCCACCATGCGCTCCACGCCTGGATGGCCCGCCCACTGAGTGTCGTGGGTCTCCCTCAAGATTTTCTGGCGCATCCCGCCCATGCTTGGAATAAAAATACGGTTGCCACGGCCCCTCAATAGGCCATCTTCAAGCCAATACCTCCGAATCAAGCCCTCCTCGACTTGCTTCATCATCTGGATGTAATCTTGATCCTCTTTTGCTGCAGTTCTAATCTCTTCCAAAAAGTTAGAACGTACCTCGGTTAATGCCGCGACTATCTCCCTGCATGCCTTCCAGCTAAGTGCATCAGCCACCTTGTTCTCGGTGCCCGGCTTGTGCACCCATGTGAAGTCATACTCGGCCAAGAACTCTTGCCACCTTGCTTGCTTGGCTGACAACTTCTTTTGTGTCTGGAAATAGGTGTTGACAACATTGTCCGTCACTACTAAGAACTTGGTCCCCAACAAGTAGTGCCTTCATGTCGTGAGACAATGGATCACCGCAACCATCTCCTTCTCGTGGGCCGAATACCTTTCTTCCGCCCCCTTGAGCTTGCGGCTCTCGTATGCCACTGGATGCCCCTCTTGTGTAAGGACTCTGCCAATCGCTCGGTCCGAAGCATTGGTATGCACCTCGAATGGTGCTGCAAAATCCGGCAACTTTAGCACGGGCTCGGAGGAAACCGCCTCCTTTAGCCGCACGAATGCTTCTTGGCATGCATCCGTCCAATGCCAAGGTTGTTCCTTCCGCAATAAGTCCGTCAATGGACTTACAATCCTTGAGTAATCTGCAATAAACCTGCGGTAATAGTTAGCTAGACCCAAAAACGATCGTAGCTCGGTTACATTAGTTGGCGCAATCCATCCGTCGATTGCGGCCACTTTGCGACCGTCCATGCGAATCGAGCCCCGCTTGATATAATGGCCGAGGAAATTGATCTCCTCTACACCAAATTCGCATTTCTCTCTTTTGATATATAGAGAGTGCTGCCGCAGTCTCTCAAACACTTCCCGTAAGTGCCGCACATGCTCCTCGAGTGACTCCGAATATATGACAATGTCATCCAAGTATACCACTATATGATGATCCAACAAGTCATAAAGTACCTCGTTCATCAGGTTGCAAAAGGTGGCGGGTGCGTTGGTTAGCCCGAATGACATCACTAAAAACTCATACGACCCATAGCGTGACACTATGGCCGTCTTTGCTTCATCACCGCGCGGAATGCGCACCTGCCAATATCCCGATCGTAGGTCTAGCTTGGTGAAGTAGGAAGCCTTCGCCAATCTGTCAAATAAGTCACCCGCATGAGGAATAGGGTATTTGTTTTTGATGGTCACCTTGTTTAATGCCCGGTAGTCGACACACATCCGCAGCGCCCCATCCTTCTTGCGCTGGAATAGTACCGGTGCCCCATATGGTGCTTTGGACGGCTGGATGTAACCCGACTCCAACAACTCGTCCAATTGTCTCCGTAGTTCTGCCAACTCCGGAGGTGACATGCGGTAAGGTGCTTGTGCTGGTGTAACCGCCCCGGGTTCTAACTCAATTTTGTGATCCACACCACGCCTTGGTGGAAGCTTCTTTGGTAGCTCCGATGACATCACATCCTCGTACTCCTTGAGTACTTGTAGCACTTCCCTCGGCACCTCGCTAGTCTGGTCCGCCTTGACCTCCCTCAACATTGCCAAAAAGGTGGTCTCTCCCTTCTTGAGGCCCGCCTTTAGTTGAAGAGATGACTGCATAATATTTCCTCCGCGTGTCTGCGCTTTCACCATGCACGGTGATAGGTCATCTTGGATCACCAATATGCCAAGATGTGGCAAAACCATCGCCTTGGCTTGCCGGAAGAATTCGAGCCCCAAAATAAGCTCAAAATCGTCTAGTGGGACTACCATGAGTGGACACTCCCGTCGCCACTCTCCCATGGTCATCAAAGGTTTAGTAGTACCTTTAATAGGCTGTGCCCCTGAATTGACAGCCTTTATCTTCGTGTCGCACTTGGCTAGCTCCAAGCCAAGCTCTCGGGCCTTCTCGCTCGAGATGAAGTTGTTGGTCGCCCCGGTGTCCCTTGGATCTTCACTTCGACATACATTAACCCCTTTTGTGTTGGCCCCACGCCTCCACTTGATATTGCATTGACTAGCTGAATGAGGTTCACCCGCGGCTCCTCCTTGGATTCACACCCTTGTGCGCGCACCGCGGACAATGCCTTGCGCCTCGGGCATTCTCTTGCATAGTGTGAGCCGCCACATAGAAAGCACCCTGTCTTCTTCTTTTGGGAGTTATCAGGTCCCTTAGAATTTGAAGCCTTGTGACTTGCCTTTCCCTTGTCCGAACTCCCTCCACTTGCCTTATTTCCGCGCTTGTCATCCTTGCCTTCCTTCGCTTCGTTGAAGGTGCGGTCTTGTAGTCCACAAGACTCTCGGTAATGGAGATTGCTGTCTGCACATCCTTCACACCATGGCGCCTCAACTCCGCTTGTGCCCACGGTTGAAGCCTCGCTATGAAGTTGAATAGCTTGTCGTCATCATGCATAGTTGAAATGTCGAGTAAAAGTGAGCTATACTCTCAGACATAGTCACGTACCGTGCCCATTTGTCGTAGCTTCCTTATCGCCTCCTTCGCTGTCCATTCCGAATTGAGCGGTAAGAATCGGTCTTTGAGCTCGCCTTCTAGCGCCTCAAAGGTGTCGATAGGTGGCCCCCGGTTCTGGTTTTGGCGCCACCATAGTTTTGCATCGCCACCCAAGTACATGCTTGCAATCATGACTTGGCTCTCCTCTTCGAAGCTCGCGGCCAAGAAGTATTGCTTCATGTCCCAGAGGAAATTCTTCAATTCCTTTGCATTGCGGTTGCCATTGTAAGGTTTAGGCTCCGGTACCTTGAATTGTGCCGCCGAGGTAGCTAATCTCCGGCTCGAGCCTCCAACCGCATTCTTGCCTATCCGGGCAAGTTCCTTGTCTATCCGATCAACCGTGTCCGCGACATGTTGCTCGATAGCTAAGTTGTCCACACCAACTGATGCTTGGAAATCGCCCATTTCCTTCTTCATCATTTGGACATCTACCAACAATGGCCGATCCTCCGAGGTTGCCATTGATGTGCCGACAAGGCTCTCCAACACGTTGAGCCTCGTAAGAATTGCCTCCAAAGTTCCTTGCTCTAGAGATTCCATGCTTGTTTTGTGGCTGCCTTGCTCTGATACCAGTTGTCACACTCCCAAATTCGTACCTAGAATTTTTGCCTTTGAGATGTGCGGCGCCAAGCCCCCGACTTGACCAGCCTCCCTCTTCGGTGGTGCTTGCGGAAATAAGTAGTAATAACACAAGTATTTACGAGAGCAAAACCTCCCAACCTTCTTTTCTATTCCAAATATAAAAGACTAGGAACACTCACTCAAGGAACACCACACAATGCCTTTGGAACTCCTTTATCGGATACCTCGGCTTGGTGTCTCAAGTGGTTTATATATATCTTATGGCCGAGCCAAAAATTACATGCGACATCAATGTGCAGCTCCTCACTTAATGTCCTCGGATGCTCATCTTCAATGCCGGCCGCGCGCACGCCATGAATGCTTGCCGCGTGCCTGCTGCGTGCAGCATTGATGTCCGCCGCGTGCCATCAATGTCTGCTGCGTGCGTTAGGCTTGGTTGTCATTCTGCCGTGCGTGCCTTGTCTGAAGATAGCATCCTGCGCCCAGCGCCCCGCGCTAGCGCCCTCTTGGCTTGCCGTGTCCATCCCGCGTGCCTGCGTTGTGCGCGCATTCGTAACGCCCGCGCTAACGGCTAGTTGCCGAGGCATAACTCCCCGCCAACGGTCATGTCCGTGTGCCTTAATGCTCCAACGGTCATTTCCACTCCGTGTCCAATCCGTGTGTACTTCGTGTCTGCCAACTGCGCTCAGCTGGTTTGTAACGCCCCGGCTGCGTGCACCTCGTGCGCCAGCCGCGTGCTACGTGCGCCCTGCGTGCGCACCTCGTGCGTGTAACTGCTGCTTGCCAAATGCTCCGCCCAACACTTAGCCATTTTAGCACTTACTTGCATAGCTTCACGGATCTGACTTTCGGCTCATGTTTGCTCCATAGATTGCACACCTTGTGCGACTTAGTGGGCCGCGCGCCTCGCGCTCCCGAGGAGTAGCCCCGCTGCTCCTCTCCTTTGGGCCATTGGCCCTTGCCTTCATGCATCATGGGAAATGAGGCGTGACAATCCACCCCCACTAGATGAAGTCGACGGCCTCGTCGACACCCAAGCTAGGTAGTCGTTGACCTGTCCTTCGAATTGCCATAGGTTGACATCTTTCTCCTATGTGGCCTCCTCCTCATTCTCCCACTGCACTAAGAACTCTTGCTTCCTATCTTTCTTGTTGCCCAACATAGTCCGGTGGTCAAGAATTTTGGCGATCTTCTTCGAGAATTCCACCCGCACCCCGGGTGGTGCCCTTTGCACTTGCGCTCGCTCCCCTTGATGATAAGGTTTTAGAAAACTTACATAGAAAGTTGGGTGCAATTTGAGCCTCTCGGGAAGTTTCAATCGGTAAGCAACCGACCCAACCCTTTTGGTAACCACGAATGGTCCCTCATATTTTGGAAGTAGCCTCTTGTGGAACCGCTGGTCCTTAGCTTTCTTCCATAATTGTGGAGTCAACTTCAAGAAAACCCAGTCTCCTTCCTTGAACTCCAACATCCTCCTCCTTGGATCGGCATACTTCCTCATTCGGTGCTGTGCCTTGGCAAGACTGTCTCGGGCTTGCTCGAGCAATTCCTTCCGGTCCAGCGCAAATCGATACGCCGCTGGGCAAGAACCCCGCCCTTCCCCTCGCTGCCCCATATCCAATGGTGTGCTGGGCTGAAAGCCGAGTGTCAGCTTTGTTGGGCTCATCTCAGTCGATGAGGACTTATGAATGTTGTAGGAGAATTGGGCTAACTCAAGTAGTTCGAGCCAATTCCTTTGTGTTGCCGATACATAGTGCCGCAAGTACTTCTCGAGCAATGCGTTGATGCGCTCTGTTTGGCCATCGGTTTGAGGATGAAATGCGGTGGAAAACTTGAGCTCCGTCCCCAAATATGTGAACAAGGCTGTCCAAAATCTGCCCGTGAACCTCGAATCCCGATCACTTATGATCTCACGGGGGAGGCCAAAGTATTTCACCACTCCTTTGAGAAAATGCTCGGCCGCGTCGTGTGCTGAGCACTCCTTCGGTACTCCCATGAACACTGCATACTTGGAGAACCGATCCACCACGACCATTATGGTGCCTATCCTCCCGATAGGCGGTAGCCCCGTGATGAAATCCATAGTAACCGAGTCCCACGGCTTCTCCGGAATTGGGAGAGGTTGAAGTAGCCCCGCTTGCTTCTTTCTCTCCGTCTTGTCCATTTGGCAAATGAGACAAGTCTTGACGTGTAGCTCCACGTCCTCCTTCATTTTGGGCCATATGTAGCTACGGCTCAAAAGTGCCACCATGCGCTCCACGTCTGGATGGCCCACCCACCGAGTGTCGTGGGTCTCCCTCAAGATTTTCTGGCGTAGCCCGCCAACGCTTGGAACAAACATCCGGTTGCCGTGGCCCCTCAATAGGCCATCTTCACGCCAATACCTCTGGATCAAGCCCTCCTCGACTTGTTTCACCATCCGGATGTAGTCTTGATCTTCTTTTGCTATAGTTCTAATCTCTTCCAAAAAGTTAGAACGTACCTCGGGCAATGCCGCCACTATTTCCTCGCATGCCTTCCGGCTAAGTGCCTCGGCCACCTTGTTCTCGGTGCCCGGCTTGTGCACCCATGTGAAGTCATACCCGGCCAAGAACTCTTGCCACCTTGCTTGCTTGGCTGAGAACTTCTTTTGTGTCCGGATATAGGTGTTGGCAACATTGTCCGTCATTACTACGAACTTGGTCCCCAACAAGTAGTGCCTCCATGTCGTGAGGCAATGGATCACCGCAACCATCTCCTTCTCGTGGGCCGAATACCTTTCTTCTGCTCCCTTGAACGTGCGGCTCTCGTATGCCACTGGATGCCCCTCTTGTGTAAGGACTCTGCCAATCGCTCGGTCCGAAGCATCGGTATGCACCTCGAATGGAGCTGCAAAATCCGGCAACTTTAGCACGGGCTCGGAGGAAACCGCCTCCTTTAGCCGCACGAATGCTTCTTGGCATGCATCCGTCCCATGCCAAGGTTGTTCCTTCCGCAATAAGTCCGTCAATGGACCTACAATCCTTGAGTAATCCGCAATAAACTTGCGGTAATAGTTAGCTAGACCCAAGAAAGATCTTAGCTCCGTTACCTTAGTTGGCGCAATCCATCCGTCGATTGCGGCCACTTTGCGACCGTCCATGCGAATCGAGCCCCACTTGATATAATGGCTGAGGAAGTTGATCTCCTCCACACCAAATTCGCATTTCTCCCTTTTGACATATAGAGAGTGCTGCCTCAGCCTCTCAAACACTTCCCGTAAGTGCCACACATGCTCCTCGAGTGACTCCAAATATATGACAATGTCATCCAAGTATACCACTTCATGATGATCCAACAAGTCATAAAGTACCTCGTTTATCAGGTTGCAAAAGGTGGCGGGTGCGTTGGTTAGCCCGAATGGCATCACCAAAAACTCGTACGACCCATAGCGTGACACGATGGCCGTCTTGGCTTCATCACCGTGCGCAATGCCCACCTGCCAATATCCCGATCGTAGGTCCAGCTTGGTGAAGTAGGAAGCCTTCGCCAATCTGTCAAATAAGTCACCCGCATGAGGAATAGGGTATTTGTTTTTGGTGGTCACCTTGTTTAATGCCCGGTAGTCAACACACATCCGCAGCGCGCCATCCTTCTTGCGCTGGAATAGTACTGGTGCCACATATGGTGCTTTGGACGGGTAGATGTAACCCGACTCCAACAACTCGTCCAATTGTCTCCGTAGTTCTGCCAACGCCGGAGGTGACATGCGGTAAGGTGCTTGTGCTGGTGGAACCGCCCCGGGTTCTAACTCAATTTTGTGATCCACACCTCGCCTTGGTGGAAGCTTCTTTGGTAGCTCCGATGACATCACATCCTCGTACTCCTCGAGTACTTGTAGCACTTCCCTCGGCACCTCGCTAGTCTGGTCCGCCTTGGCCTCCCTCAACGTTGCCAAGAAGGTGGTCTCTCCCTTCTTGAGGCCCGCCTTTAGTTGAAGAGATGACTGTATAATATTTCCTCCGCGTGTCTCCGCTTTCACCATGCACTGTGATAGGTCATCTTGGATCACCAATATGCCAAGATGCGGCAAAACCATCGCCTTGGCTTGCCGGAAGAGTTCGAGCCTCAAAATGAGCTCAAAATCGTCTAGTGGGACTACCATGAGTGGACACTCCCGTCGCCACTCTCCCACGGTATCGCTCCCGTCGCTGCAGACATAATAAATAGTAGATTGATGTTTCTATTTGAGGGATTTCAGAAACTAAATTCTGTAACTTTATTCTGGGGAGAGGGAGAAATTGCAACAACAAAAGAGAGAAGTAAACAGTTGCTAATTGCTAATTGCAAATCAATTAATCAGATTACCTCTAAAATCTCCACCTGCTCATTCGCATTTTTATCTTTCCACTGAAATATCGATCTGCAAATGATATTTGGTTAAATCAATATTATTGGTCTCTGCTTTTTATATTTGGTTAAATCAATATCATTGCTCTTATTGATTGTTCTCAACGTAAAATCATATAAATCAATTGACAATGCAGATCACAGGCACACTCTAGCAAAGATTCTGCGGCACCTCCCGCATTTGCAACTGGAAAATTATTTTTGCTTCTACTGGCATATGTTTTCTATTTTACAAATATCCTTCCTATGTATTCTCCCTCTCCGTCAACGTGGTTAGGCACTTGTTTTTTCACGCTCACATCTTGGGTTCGACTCTCGCATGCTATTTTTTATATTTGGTTAAATCAATATCATTGCTCTTATTGATTGTTTTCAACATAAAATCATATAAATCAATTGACAACGCAGATCACAGGCATTCGCACGTTTTACAAAAATACCAACTCCTATGTTATTGCATGTCTTTAAAAAATAAACGTACTATCTTTTCCTTGCACCTTGTATTTAATATGCAAGTCATCTATCTGTGTCACACTAGCATGTTGCTACTTTCTTAGTTTGTTTACTTTCTTGACAAATTCTCAGATTTATCATTTTATCGTCCAACTTAAAAAATTTGTAACAATTCAACTACTCGTTTGAATTCAACGATTCAAAAGACTATACAATTCTTAAGGTGTTTAGTTTTTAATGGTATAAACCATTGAGAGAAATATCAATATGCAAATATTCTGCATCGCCTCCCGCATTTGCAATCGAAATTTATTGCTTTTATTGTTGTATGTTTTCTATTTTACAAACATCAGTAATTTGTATTCTCCCTCTCAGTCAACGTGGTCAGGTACTTGATTTTTTATGCTCAAGTCTTGGGTTTGACTCTTGCTTGCTGTTTTTACTTTGATGTATAGTACCCTTGCAAACAACAAATTATTTACTTTACCTTTTGATATTGGTTAAATCAATATCAATGCTATTATTGATTGTTTTCACCATAAAATCATACAAATCAACGCGATGGAGAGACAATTAAAATCTTACAACAGGAAAGATTAACAATGAAGATGACAGCACTCGCACGTTTTCCAAAAACCCCATCTCATGTGTTACAAAAACTATATTCATGCAACTGCTCCGTATCGTTAAAAATAAATTGGTTATTAGATGTACAATCTTTTCCTTAAATAAAAAAAAATGTAGATCACCCTCCGAGTATTTTTTAACAAATCCCATAAATTTACAACTTCGTACGTTACCCTTGACAACAACCAATGAATATCTATCAAGCGGAGGTGACTCATTCACAATCTTGTTGGCATAAGCATCTTGCCATGGACATGTTCAATACTGTCAGGACTCGACCCGACGTGTAACGCCTGAAATAATTATCAGCTAAGTTTACGAATGCCTCATAATTGATATCATTAATTGTCAGTTATTTTGTGTGCCTTGATGATGCCAAGATGCGGTAGAACCATCGCCTTGACTTGCCGAAAGAACTCCAATCCCAAAATGAGTTCAAAGTCGTATGGGGGAACCACCATGAGTGGACATTCCCGTCACCACTCCCCTATACGCATAAAAGGTTGTGTTACACCTTTGATCGGCTGTGCACCCGAATTGACACGATCATTGGTCTGAATTCTTGGAGTTATTCCCATACGTCATTCAGTGCAAGAAAGGTAAGGAGAATTTGGTTGCTGATGCCATTTCTCGAAGGTATGTCCTAATCTCAATCCTAGACGCTAAATTACTTGGATTCGAACATATCAAGCAGCTTTACACTGATGATGTTGATTTTGGTGAAAGTTATAGGTTGTGTGACAAATCTAGGTTTGGAAAGTTCTACAGACATGAAGAGTACCTATTTAGGGAAGATAAACTGCGTGTCCCCAACAGTTTTTTGCGTGATTTGTAGATTTGGGAATCCCATGGTGGAGGATTGATGGGGCATTTTGGGGTTGCAAAGACTCTAGGAATTTTACAAGAATATTTCTATTGGCCCTGCATGAAAAGAGATGTTGAGAAGATTAGTTGGTAGGTGTCTTACTTGCAAGCAAGCTAAATCAAAAGTACAACTGAATGGACTTTACCTTTCGAAAGATCGCAAACACTCTAGTTCGCCTTGGATTGACATTTCGATGGACTTTGTATTAGGGTTACCTAGGACTAAGCGTGATAAGGATTCAATTTTTGTGGTTGTAGATCGGTTTTCTAAGATGGTTCATTTTATTCCTTGTCATAAAACTGATGATGCCTCTAATGTTGCTGAATTGTTCTTTCGAGACATAGTACGGCTACATGGGATGCCAAGGACGATAGTTTCAGACCGCGATGCTAACTTTTTAAGCTACTTCTGGAAGTCTTTGTGGGGGAAATTAGGAACAAAAATTTTGTTTTTAACTACTTGTCACCTTCAAACGGATGGTCAAACTGAGGTAGTGAATAAGACTTTATCGATGTTGTTGAGGGCAGTCATCAGCAAAAAAATTAAGTCATGGGAGGAATATTCATCACATGTTGACTTTGCCTACAACCGTTCAATTCATTCTGATGAGGACATCAACACGGATTCATTACAAGTGGCTGGACTAATAACTAGACCAAAGGCGAAACAGATCAAGGAGCAAATGAGCAATTTGGTCCGTAAAGTCATACTTCAAGAAGAAGTTTGTGTTTCGAACCCAAGAACAGGAGCTTGTTTACTTTTTGAAACCCTAGCAAGAAAGGGGTGTTTCCTGCTCTATAAATTTGGGAACAAAAGGGTGTAAGAGGGGGATTTTTTGTTTTATCAAATTAGAGAGAAATTTGTCTTCTTGTACATCATAGAACGGCGTGTTAGCTTTCCGATCTGTATTGAAACACAAAAATCAGATCTTGTTTACCTATTCAAATTTAATTTCTCGTAACTGTTGCCGATTTTGTTCTTCCGTAACAGAATCAGGTTCAAAATATTTTAATCATTCGAAGGTCTTATAAACCTCAAACGAAGTTGTCGCCTTCTTATCATTTGTAAATTATCGTGTGAGCTTTCCTATTTGTATTGAAACATAAAAATTGGATCTTCTTTGCCAATTAAAAAGTTCAATTTTACAATTGTCAATGATTGATGATGCTCAAAACTAATTTGCCAATTAAATAGACGACGTTTCGATCTTTCAAACTCATATTTAAATATAAAAATTCGATCTGTTTTGGGCACTCAAAAGTCGTTTGGAAATTCGTTAAAAAAAACAAATTGTGCTTCTCTAAATCTTTTATCTTACCTTACTTTATTAGGTTATTCCTTTGCGTCCTTACATCATTCTGATTATTTTGAGCTAGGTAGAGCGTATTCCAAATTTCATTCTAAGTTTTCGTCACTAATTGTAGTGTCTGTTCATTTTGATCTGTCATGTTTGTTCTCCGCTTGTTGATCTTCCATCACTATTTGGTTAGATTTGAAAGAAATTAAAGAGAATTCAAGTAGAAAAGTTAGCATATCAGAGGGTAAAAGCCAGTATTATTGAGAGCAAACACGAGTGCAATTGAGGGATTTTGTTTTCCCACATTTTCAGCGAAACACGTGAGGTAGTGTTGAAGCTTATTTGGAATGGGAAAGGAAAATCGATTCTTTACTGGAGTGTCGAAATTACACGGAGGAGAAAAAGGTCATGTTGGTCACAATGGAGTTCACCGACTATGCCAGCATCTGGTGGGATCAACTAGTCAAAACTCGGAGACGAAACAGAGAAACCTCAATCCGCACATGGGAAAGTGTGAAAACAACTATGAGAAAAAGGTACGTCCCATCATATTATTATAGGGATTTGTGTCGGAAACTTCAAGGTCTTACTCAAAGATATAAAAGTGTGGAGGAGTATTATAAAAAAATGGAGATAGCCATGATAAAAGCCGACGTTAACGAGGATGGAGAAGCCACGATGACAAGGTTTGTGGGAGGACTTAATCGAGAGATTGCCGACATTGTAGATTTGCAACACTATTTGGACATGGAGGAATTACTACACAAGGCGATCAAAATTGAACGACAACTAAAGGCCAAGAAAAGTGCAAGGGTAAACACGGCGTCAAATAGTTCGTGGAAACCAAATTGGAAAGGAGAGAAGCCAAACCCGAGGGAGAACCACAAAGGGAAAATCGCGGCTAACAACTTCAACCCACCAAAAGGATAGAGCAATGTTCCAACACTAAGTCGGACTAGAGAAGTCAAGTGTTTTCGTTGCCAAGGATTTGGGCACATCGCATCAAATTGTCCCAATAAGCGTGCGATGGTCTTCTTAGAGAATGGCGATATAGAAAGTTTAAGTTCAAGCGATAACGAGATGCCATCACTCGAAGATTGTAGTGATGTAACCGTAGAGGAAATAGTCAAAGGAGATTTATTAGGTACAAGGAGAGCCTTAAGTGTACAAATTAAAGAGGACGACGACAAAGCCCAAAGGGAAAATATCTTTCATACTAGGTGTCACGTCAACAACAAGGTATGTAGCATGATCATCGATAGCGGAAGTTGCACAAACGTGCCTTGTGCGTTATTGGTCCAAAAATTAAATTTGAAAACCAAGCGACACCCAAAGCCATACAAATTGCAATGGTTGAACGATTGTGGCGAAATCAGAGTAACAAGACAAGTAAACATCGCGTTATCAATCGGGAAGTACAAAGATGAAATTTTATGTGACGTAGTGCCAAGCAAGCAACTCACATCCTATTGGGGAGACCATGGCAATATGATAAAACGGTTAAGTATAATGGTTATAAAAACAAGTATTCGCTTACTCAAAATGAGAGGTTGGTAATACTAAAACCATTTCCACCGTGGGAAGCAAGCTTGGATCAAGAGAAGATTACCAAAGAAATCCAAACTGGCAATAGTTTTAATGAAAAAGGTCGGGAAAATGGCAAAAATGGCATAGTCGAAAATTCAAGCATGAAAAAAGAGAAGGAAAAATGCGAGAAAGAAAGAAGAGACAAAGAAGCCGATGAGATAAAAGCCATAAATAAAGAAAGTAAAAAAGGCAAAGAGAAAGAAAAAAAACTGAAAAAAGGAAGAAGAAACGAGGAAAAAGAGAGAAAAAAGAGTGGACTTGTGAGGAAAAGAGAGGAGATGATTTTGTTATTCTACAAAGATGTTTATTTTTTCACTAACGAACTAACAAATTTTCTTCTCATAACTGTTGCATCTTTATTGCAGGAATTTGAGGACATATTTCTAGAAGAATTACCTAAAAGAGTTCCCCCGCTTAGAGGAATCGAGCATCAAATCGATTTTCATCCCCGGAGCAACGATCCCGAACCGACCTGCGTACCGAGCAAATCCAGAGGAAACCAAGGAAATCCAAAGGCAAGTAGATGAGTTTGTAGAGAAAGGCCTAGTGAAAGAGAGTTAGCCCATGCTCAGTTCCGGTCATATTGGTTCCAAAAAAGGACGGCACCTGGAAAATGTGCGTCGATTGTCGAGCAGTAAATAAAATTACGGTAAAGTATCGACACCCTATTCCTCGACTTGATGATATGCTTGATGAATTGTATGGTGCCTGTATGTTTTCTAAAATTGACTTAAAGAACGGATATTATCAAATTCACATGAAACAAGGAGATGAATGGAAAACAGCTTTTAAAACAAAATTTGGTCTTTATGAATGGTTGGTTATGCCGTTTGGACTATCTAATGGGCCGAGTACATTGATGAGATTAATGAATCATGTTTTAAGGTAATTTATTAGAAAATTTGTTGCGGTCTACATTGATGATATTTTAGTGTATAGTAAGTCACTAGACGAACATGTTAAGCATTTGAGGTCTGTATTTAGTATGTTAAAATCGAATCTATTATATGCTAATCTTAAAAAGTGTACATTTTGCATGGAATCGGTAGTTTTCCTCGGTTTTGGAGTTAGCTCAAAAGGAGTATCCGTGAACAAAGAAAAGGTAAGAGCAATCAAAGAATGGTCCACACCAAGAAATGCAAATAAGGTACATAGCTTTCACGGCTTGGCTAGCTTTTATAGGAGATTTGTGAGAGACTTTAGCACTATTGTGGCACCTATGAATGAATTAGTTAAAAAGAATGTTGAATTTAACTGGACCAAAATACATGAAAAAGCGTTTAATTTGTTAAAAGAGAAACTAACTAATGCTCCTCTTCTAGTCTTACCAAATTTTGATAAAACATTTGAAATCGAATGTGACGCATTGGGTAAAAGAATTGGAGGTGTCTTGATGCAGGAAATGAAGCCGATTGCTTACTTCAGTGAAAAACTTAGTGGAGCGGAGCGGCATTAAATTATCCAACATACGACAAGGAACTCTATCCTTTGGTAAGAACGTTACAAATATGGCAACACTACTTGTGGCCTAAGGAGTTCATCATTCATTCCGATCACGAAAGTTTGAAGCACCTAAAGTCGCAAGGAAAATTGCACAAGAGACACGCCAAGTGGATGGAGTTCATCGAGACCTTTCCATATGTCATCCATTACAAAAAAGGTAAGGACAACGTGGTCGCTGATGCGTTGTCAAGGAGGTACGTTTTAATCAATTCTCTACAAACGAAATTGTTAGGCTTTGAATTTATAAAGGATTTGTATGAATCCGACGTAGATTTTTGTCATGCATGTGCTGATTATTATAGACACGATGGGTATTTATTTCAAAAGGATAAACTTTGTATACCTAAATGTTCATTACGTGAACTGCTTGTTAGAGAAACACATGGTGGAGGATTAATAGGATACTTTGAAATCGACAAAACTTTGCATATCTTGATAGAACATTTCTTTTGGCCAAAAATGAAGCATGATGTTTTAACTATTTGTAAAAGATGCATTGAATGCAGGAAGGCAAAATCAAAGGTCAAACCATATGGATTGTATAGTCCTTGACCCGTGCCTGAGCACCCTTGGACGGATATTTCCATGGACTTTGTGATAGGTTTACCAAGAACACAAGGGGGTAAGGATAGTATTTTTGTGGTTGTGGATCGATTTAGTAAAATGACACACTTTATAGCATGTTCTAAAACTGATGATGCTACACATAGCGAATTTATTTTTTAAAGAAATTGTGCGTAACATGGCAACACTACTTGTGGCCTAAGGAGTTCATCATTCATTCCGATCACGAAAGTTTGAAGCACCTAAAGTCGCAAGGAAAATTGTACAAGAGACACGCCAAGTGGATGGAGTTCATCGAGACCTTTCCATATGTCATCCATTACAAAAAAGGTAAGGACAACATGGTCGCTGATGCGTTGTCAAGGAGGTACGTTTTAATCAATTCTCTACAAACTAAATTGTTAGGCTTTGAATTTATAAAGAATTTGTATGAATCCGACGTAGATTTTTGTCATGCATGGGGAAATTGTGAGAAAGTTGCAGGTGCTGATTATTATAGACACGATGGGTAATTATTTCAAAAGGATAAACTTTGTATACCTAAATGTTCATTACGTGAACTGCTTGTTAGAGAAACACATGGTGGAGGATTAATGGGATACTTTGAAATCGACAAAACTTTGCATATCTTGATAGAACATTTCTTTTGACAAAAAATGAAGCATGATGTTTTAACTATTTGTGAAAGATGCATTGAATGCAGGAAGGCAAAATCAAAGGTCAAACCATATGGATTGTATAGTGCTTTACCCGTGCCTGAGCACCCTTGGACGGATATTTCCATGGACTTTGTGATAGGTTTACCAAGAACACAAGGGGGTAAGGATAGTATTTTTGTGATTGTGGATCGATTTAGTAAAATGACACACTTTATAGGATGTTCTAAAACTGATGATGCTACACATATAGCGAATTTATTTTTTAAAGAAATTGTCCGTTTACATGGATTACCTAGAACAATTGTTAGTGATAGGAATGTGAAGTTTCTAAGTCACTTCTGGAGAATCTTATGGAATAAGCTAGGTACAAAATTGTTGTTTTCCACCGTAGCACACCCCCAAATGGATGGACAAACCGAGGTAGTGAATCGAACTTTATCTACTTTGTTGAGAGCAATAATTTTTAAGAATTTAAAACAATTGGAAAATTGTTTGCCACATATTGAGTTCGCTTACAATAGAACTGTTCATTCTACTACTTCTTACTCACCATTTGAAATTGTATATGGCATTAACCCTTTTACACCGCTTGATTTTATTACCGTTACCTTCTAATGAATTGGTTGATTTACATGGAAAAAGAAAAGTTGAATTTGTAAGGGAATTTCACGCGAAGGTTCGGGAAAACATCATACAGAAGAACGAGCACTACGCGCGATAAGCCAACAAGAGTAGAAAAGAAATCATCTTTGAACCCGGAGATTATGTTTGGGTGCATCTACAAATGGAGAGATTTATGGAGTGGAGAAAGAATAAGTTACAATTGGGAGAAGACGGACCCTTCCAAGTGTTGCAACACATCAACGGCAATGCTTACAAGATTGACTTACCGAGCGAATATGGTAATGTAAGCACTACTTTTAATACTAGTGACTTATCTTTGTTTGATGCAGATTCGAGGACGAATCTTCTTGAAGAAGGAGAGAATAATGCAGTCAAAGGAGCAACCAAAGATAATCAAGAAACAATAGGGAGTCAAGATGCATTGATTAACATAGGAGGACCAACGATGAGATCTAGAAAAAAGAAGATAAACAAAAAGATTATAAATTTTAATCAAAGATATCCAAGAAAAGGAATCATCACAAGATGTGCAACGAGCCATAATATTACTAAGTGTTGATGAAGAAGCAATGATTGGAAAAGAAGCCCAAAGCGTGAGAGATGTCTAAAAAAATAAAGACTTCCCACATGATCACTCAATGTGAGACTTACTCTAGGCCAAGTTCTTTAACTTCAAAGTTCTTACAACTATCACACCATTGGGCTAGACCCACAAGTTGAGTTAACCTCGAGACGTGCGGTACTTAAACCTAGTTTCCGCGGCCACCTTCCACTTGTACCACTTTCCAAATATCAATTTTCCTTTTCTTATTTTTCAGCAACTTTCCTATTATCTAATTAAGATATTTTATTAGTTTCTAAATTATGTTACTTCCTTATTAAATTTATATATTTATCTATTTAAAGGAGGTTTGTAATAAATTTAAGAGACTTTTGATAATGAATTGATTTTTATGAAGTTTTTTGCTTTGAGGTGAGATCCTTATAATTCTCTTATTAAGTTTTTGGATTAGAACTTGATCTTCTTCATGTGTATTCTTGAAAAGATCGAACTTGATAGTTTGCAGGTCCTTTTGAATGCATTCAGACAGAAAGGCTGACATAGATTTTATGGGTAGAATTTGTTTTTTTTTTCGTTTACATCTTTTTTTTCCATCAGGTTCAACCAACGAGTTTGGTTCGAGTCTAGCTACTTTTCTGATAAGTTCGGTCTCATTGCTAACTTTTAATTGGAGTCAAGTTCCTTCTTTTTGTTCTTTCGAATCAATAAAGGCATAATTCCCTTTGATTTCCGCATTGCGTGTTGGGTCTAAAATTATAAACCCGCCTAACTCCACCTCAAAAGCTAGTTCAAGGGGGGAGGTTTGCGAACCCATATATTCCACCCAAAACCACCCCACCTAACCGATGTGGGATTCACATCATTCCCACTCCCTTAAGACCCGACTGCCTCAGTCGCTGTTCTGACAAACCCATGGGTGACCAGAGTGGGTGTCACACCCCCAAATTCGCAACTAGAATTTTTGCCTCCTTGGTGGGATGTAGGGCGCCAAATCCCCCACTTGACCAGCCTTCCTCCTCGTTGGTGCTTGCGGAATTGAACTAGAAGTAAGACAAGTGTTTACGGGAGCAAAACCTCCCAACCCTCTTTTCTACTCCAAATAAAAAGACAAGGAAACGCGCTCACGGCACACCACAATAGCTCTAGGAATTCCTTTCCCGGATACCCTTCGCTTGGTGGCTCATGAGGTTTTTATACACAAAATGGCCCAGCCATAAGTTACAATGGACATCAATGTGCAACCCTCACTTAATGTCCTCGGATGCCCCTCTTGAATGTCAGCCGCGCGCGCGCCTTGAATGCCCGCCGCCCGCCTGCTGCGCGCAGCACTGATGCTCGCTGCGCGCCATCACTGTCTGCCGTGTGCGCGCGCCATCAATGCGTGTCGCGTGCACCAAGGCTCCGTCGCCAGTCTGCCCCGCGCGCCCCGACTAAAGAGTGCCTCCTGAGCCCAGCGCCGAGCGCCAGCGCCCATTTGGCACGCCGCGTCCGTCCCGCGTGCCTGCCGCATACCGCGTGCGCTCGTAACGCCCTCGCCAACGGCTCGCTGCCGAGGTGTAACGCCCCACCAACGGATATGTCCGCGCGCCAACAGCTATGTCACCTGCCGTAACGCCCCAACGGTTATCCCCAAGCGGCGTCCAGTCCGTATCCACTCCGTGTGTGCCAACTGCATACGCTCATAATTCCAGCGCCCTGCTGGAGCGTAACGCCGCGGCTGCGCGCACCGCGTGCCCCAGCCGCGCGCTGCGTGCGCCCCGTGTGCCCAACGCGTGCGTGTAACTGCCTGCTCAGTAAATATCTTGCCCAACACTTAGTCAATTTAGCACTTACTTGCATAGCTTCACAGATCTGCCCTCTGGCCCATGTCTGCTTCATGGCTTGCGCACCTTGTGCGTCTTCATGGGCCGCGCGCCCATTTGCGGGCTGTCACGCCCCCAAATTCACACCTAGAATTTTTGCCTCCTTGGTGGGATGTGCGGCGCCAAGTCCCCGACTTGACCAGCCTTCCTCCTCGTTGGTGCTTGCGGAATTGAACTAGAAAATAAGACAAGTGTTTACGGGAGCAAAACCTCCCAACCCTCTTTTCTATTCCAAATAAAAAGACAAGGAAACTCGCTCACGGCACACCACAATAGCTCTAGGAACTCCTTTCCGTGATACCCTTAGCTTGGTGGCTCGTGAGGCTTTCATACACAAAATGGCCCAGCCATAAGTTATAATGGACATCAATGTGCAGCCCTGACTTAATGTCCTCAGATGCCCCTCTTGATTGTCAGCCCCCCGCGCGCCTTGAATGCTCGCCGCCTGCCTACTGCGCGCAGCATTGATGCTCTGCGCGCTCCATCAATGTCTGCCGCGTGCGCACCATCAATGCGTGCCGCGTGCACCAAGGCTCGGTCGCCAGTCTGCCCCGCGCGCCCCGACTGAAGAGTGCCTCCCGCGCCCAGCGCCAAGCGCCAACGCCCATCTGGCACCCCGTGTCCGTCCCGCGTGCCTGCCTTGTACCACGCGCGCTGGTAACGCCCGCGCCAACGGCTAGCTGCCGAGGTATAACGCCCCACCAACGGTTATGTCCGCTCGCCAACGGCTATGTCACCTGCCGTAACGCCCCAACGGCTATCCCCAAGCCGCGTCCAGTCCGTGTCCGCTCTGTGTGCGCCAACTGCACGCGCTCATAATTCCAGCGCCCTGCTGGAGCGTAACGCCCCGGCTGCGCGCACCGCGTGCGCTAGCCGCGCGCTGCGTGCGCCCCGTGTGCACACCGCGTGCGTGTAACTGCCTGCTTAGTAAATGTCCTGACCAACACTTAGCCAATTTAGCACTTACTTGCATAGCTTCACGGATCTGCCCTCTGGCCCATGTCTGCTTCATGGCCTGCGCACCTTGTGCGTCTTTGTGGGCCACACGCCCATTGCTCGCCGCGCCCCTCACTACCGTGCTCCCCTTGCGGGCCACACGCCTCATGCTGCCACGCACCCGAGGTGTAGCCCAGCTCTTCTCCTGTTGGGCCAATTGGCCCTTGCCTTCATGCACTACGGGAAGTGGGGAGTAACAGTGGGGATGGCTTTAATACCATATGATATGAACCCGCCTAACTCGACCTTAAAAGCTAGCTCTAGGGGGCAGGTTTGCGAACCCATATATATACCACCCAAGACCACCCCACTTAACCGATGTGGGATTCACATCATTCCCACTCCCTTAAGACCCGATTGCCACAGTCGGCGTTCTGACGAACCCATGGGTGACCAGAGTGGGGATGGCTCTGATACCATATGATATGAACCCGCCTAACTCTACCTTAAAAGCTAGCTCTTGGGGGGAGGTTTGCGAATCCATATATATACCACCCAAGACCACCCCATCTAACCAAGGTGGGATTCACATCATTCCCACTCATTTAAGACCCGACTACCTTAGTCGGCGTTCTGACGAACCCATGGGTGACCAGAGTGGAGATGGCTCTAATATCATATGATATGAACCCGCTTAACTCCACCTCAAAACCTAGCTCAAGGGGGGAGGTTTGCGAACCCATATATATACCACCCAAGACCACCCCACCCAACCGATGTGGGATTCATATCACCGGACCTTGACATCCTCCCCTATTTGAGCTGATGACGTCCTTGTCAACTCCGCTTCTCCTTGAATTCTTTGATCTTCTGTATTGAATTCTTCAAGTCTTCTGCCTTTTCCCAAGATATGTCGTGGTCTTTTAGTGCTTTCCATCTGATGAGATATTCATGGTATTGTCGTCGACCTACTTTAATGCTTCGATCTGCAAGGACTTCTTCAACTTCCTTCTTCTTCTGGTTGTTGATGGAGATTTGGCCTGGTCATGTCGTTTCTTTCCTTGTTTTCGTCGTCTTGATGGTAGAGTTTTAAGTTATTGACATGGATCACTGGGTGAATTTTGAGCCATGCTGGCAAGTTAACTCTGTAGGACGTTCTTCCGACCTTCTCGATGACTTCAATAGGCCCTTCATATTTTCTGATAAGTCTTTTGTCTGTCTTCCCTCTAAAGCGAAGTTGTTCAAATAGCAACTTAACCAGCACCAAATCTCCAGCAATAAACTCCATTGGCCGCTGCTTCTTGTCCGCCCACTTCTTCATATGTTTGGAGGCTCGCTCCAGATATGCGCGAGATATCTCCACATTGTGCCTCCATTCCTTAGAGAAGTTGTATGCCTTCGGACTCTTTCCAAAATAAGGTTGTTCTAAGGTGTGGGGCATGATCGGCTGTCTCCCGCAAACCACTTTGAACGGACTCATCCCGTTGAAGAGCTCTTCTGACAGTTAAAACAAAATTGCGCCACATCAAGTAGACTCGGCCAATTTTCTTGATTAGTATTGATGAAATGCTGCAAATATTCTTCAAGTAAGCTGTTGAAACGTTCCGTCTGACCGTCTGTTTGGGGGTGATAGCTAGAAGAGATATTCAAACTAGATCCAAATAGCTGAAATAGTTCCACCCAAAAGGACCCAGTGAATCAGGGATCTCTATCACTGACAATGCTTTGAAGAATTCCCCATAGCTTCACTACATGCTTGAAGAATAGTGGGGCCGTTGTCTCTGCAGGACAGTGTCTCGGAGCAGCAATGAACGTGGCATACTTAGAAAATCGGTCGACAACCATTAATATTGCTTCAAATTCGTTGGCAGATGGCAAGTTCGTGATGAAATCCAAGGAAACACTCTCCCAAGGTATCTCTGGTACTAGTAAAGGTTCCAGTAGACCCGCAATCTTGTTTCTTTCTACCTTGTCTTGTTGGCACACCAAACAGGTCTTGGTGTACTACATAACATCACTCTTCATTTGGGGCCAGTAGTATCCTCTCTTCAAGAGGGCATAAGTCTGCTGCCATCCTGCAGGACCGGCCCATAAAGTGTCGTGACATTCCCGCAGAAGAGTACTGATGTAGTCAAATGAGCAACCAAAGATAATCAAGAAACAATAAGCAGCCAAGATCTATTGATGAACATAGGAGGACCAATGACGAGATCCAGAAAAAAGAAGATAAACAAAATACTACAAATTTTAATCAAAGACATCCAAGAAAAAGAATAATCACAAGATGTGCAACGAGGCATATTATTACTAAGTGTTGATGAAGAAGCAATGATTGGAAAAGAAGCCCAAAGCGTAAGAGATGTCTAAAAAAATAAAAACTTCCCACATAGTCACTCAATATGAGACTACTCTAGGCCAAGTTCTTTAACTTTAAAGTTCTTACAACTATCACACCATTGGGCTAGACCCATACATTGAGTTACTCTCGAGACATACGGTACTTAAATCTAATTTTTGCGGCCACCATTCATTTGCACCACTTTCCAAATATCAATTTTCCTTTTCTTATTTTTCAGCAATTTTCCTATTATCTAATTAGGGTATTTTATTAGTTTCTAAATTATGTTACTTCCTTATTAAATTTATACCTTTATATATTTAAAGGAAACTTGTAATAGATTGAAGGCACTTTTGATAATGCATTGATTTTTATGAAGCTTTTTGCTTTTGAGCTGAGATCCTTATAATTCTCTTCTTAAGTTCTTGGATTAGAACTTGATCTTTTTCAAGTGTATTCTTGAAAAGATCGAACTTGATAGCTTAGGTTCAACCAACGAGTTTGGTTCGAGTCTAGCTACTCTTCTGATAACTTTGGTTCCATCGTTAACTTTCGATTGGGGTCAAGATCCTTCTTCTTGTTCTTTCGAATCAATAAAGGCATTATTCCCTTTAATTTCCGCATTGCGTGTTGGGTCTAAGATTTCTAATATCTTAGGTTTGCATCAAGTACGCCGTAAGTTATTGATTCGGGGTACATATAAACGGTTTCCCTTCGTGAAAAGCAAGTCACTTTCAATCCAAAACTGCCGGGTCTTTCCTTCTTTCGCCAGTTGCATGACCGTCCGAGCTGCGGGGTCATCTTGTAAACTATCTTGAATGCAATCTTTCAGACATCCATTAACTTTGCTTGCCTGAAGTTGAGATAGATAACATAGGCTTGCGCACTCTGCCTTCCAACTCAACGCATCAGCTACCTTGTTGGTTTGGCCCGACTTGTGTTCGAAGTGAAAATCAAACTCTGAAATTAATTCGTGCCAGCGCGCCTGTTTTGGCTGAGAGTTTTGGTTGATCAAAGAACTGACAAATTGAACTGTTGTCTATCTTTGCAAGGAACTTTGACCCAAGGAGATATTATCTCCACACACAGAGACAATATACTACAGCCAACATTTCTTTCTTGGAGGCAATGTATTTTCTCTCTGCCTCTTTCAACTTGCGACTTTCAAAGGCGATGGGATGACCATTTTGCAACAGGACTCCCCCCTAGAGCAAAATCTGAGGCATCAGTTTCTACTTCGAAGGGCTGAGTGACATCGGCGAGCGAGCACAGGCTCCTGTATCATAGCTTCTTTCAGATTGGCGAAGGATTTTTTACATTCAGGGTTCCACGTCTAGGAAACTCCTTTCTTTAAGAGTTTTGTAAGGGGTGCAGCTTTCTTCAAAAATCCTTCCACGAATCGTCTATAATGATTGGCAAGTTCGAGAAAAGAACGTAATTCAGTGACAGATTCTGGGGTCCTCCAATCTTTAATCGCGCTTATGTTATCAGTGTCCATGCGAAGACGACCATGTTTAATAATGTGGCCAAGAAATTTGATGCTCTCCTGAGCAAAGGAGCATTTCTCTTTCTTTACATATAGTTGGTTTTCTTTCAGCTTTTCAAGAACTAAGCGGAGATGGGCTTTGTGTTCTTCTAGGGCTTCACTATACTCCACTATGTCATCCAGGTATACCACGACAAACTTATCCAGGTATTCATGGAATACTTGGTTCATGAGGGTGCAGAAGGTTGCAGGGGCGTTTGTTAGCCCGAATGGCATTACCAAGAACTCGAAGGCCCCATACCTTGTTACACACGTTGTCTTGGGTTCGTTGCCGTCTACCATTCTTACTTGGTAATAGCCAGACCGCAAATCAAGTTTGGTTAAGTACCTTGCCTTGTATAATTGATCAAAGAGATCGGTGATGAGTGAGATGGGATACTTGTTGCGTACCGTGACTTTGTTGAGTGCTCGGTAATCTATATACATCCGCAGACTTCCATCATTTTGCCGAGGGCATTGGGATGACTTTATGTTCTATCAAGAATTCCATCCCCAAAATCACGTCAAAGTCGTCCATTTGTGCTACGACAAAATCAATGAGTCCTGTCCATGTGCCGAGTTTCAGCTGGGCTCTCCTTACGACCCCGAGCACCGGCATCGCTTTTGCATTCACTGTTTTCATCCTACCATCATTCTTTTTCTAGCTTCAGATTGAAACGATGAGCTTCCTTGTCTGTAATAAATTATGAGTAGCTCCCGAGTCTATCATTGTACTCTTGGTGGTCTTATTGTTGATGGATGACTCTACATACATGAGACCTTTAGTTTGAATCTTCTTTAGCTCTTCCATATTCTGTTGTACGGCTGAAAGGAAGGTCATAGTCCCAATTTCTGCAAGTTCAGTGATTTCTTCTTCGACAACTTCTTTAACTGAGTTGTCTTCATGAATCGAAGCTTGTAAGGCAGTTAGGGCCGATCTATGTGGACACTCGGCTACTCGATGGGGCCCCTTGCACAGAAAACACGACATAGGCCTATTTGGCGGTCGTTGGTTGTGAGTGCTTCTTGTTGCTTCGTACCCTTCTCTTGGTACAAAAGGTTTCTTTTCAACAATTCCTGTGTTTGGCTTCTGGAACTTGACCGAGTTTGAACTACTAGGGGTGTTCTTCTTTGGCCCAGGGCTCTCCCTGTTATAATCGAACAATCGCTCTACTGCGGCGAATGCATTTGAAAGGCTTTGCACCATGTTCATATAATTTGGTTTTGGCCCACGGTTTAAGACCTTCAAGGAAGGTGAAGATCTTATCTTTTTCTGACATATCTCTAATATTCAGCATGAGTCCCGAAAGCTGTTTGACATATTCGCGAATACTTGCGTCTGCGGGCGTTGAATTCAACATTCTCTAGAAAGAATTGGTCCTTCAGTTACCTCTTTAGTTCTTCCCAAGTATCGATTACACATTCACCAATACTAATATCGTGGTAGTTTGATCTCCACCAAAGTTTTGCATCACCAGTAAGATGCATTGTGGCCAAGGTTACTGATGTGCCACAGAGGGCCGTCACTCGATCACAAACCAAGGCACGAACTTTATCCAACCTGTTAACTAACAACTTCACTTCTTTTGCAGGAATTACAGGTGTCGAATGCCTCTTCGCAGATTTGGAATGGGACCCGAGTACAAATGACAAAGATCAACCCTTGCACTTGCTATCATGGGAGCTAAAGGTGGAAGCACATGAAGAAGGGATTTGTCTCCCTCGAAATTAATTTATAATTGAATTTTATTCGGCAAACATTCGCCTTATGTTTTTGTTGGCAAACATTCGCCTTCCTGTAATGTTTTATAATTGCATGTATCTTTAGGCATTAGGATTAGATGTATGTTAAGTTAGATGGTGGTTAGAAGCAACAATTGGGCTGGAGTTTAGCAGCCCACTGACGCAACAAATGGGCCAAAGCTTGAAGAGTGATCTGGTGTGCAAGTGGATTAAGAATGGCCAACCATGTGGCCCATTTCGAAGCTCAAGCCCATACTAACCTTCAGCCACCCTAGGTCTTTGTGTTCAGCCGAAGTAATTGAAACTTGGTGAACGGTAAGGCTCAGTTCGGTCAAGAAGCGAGAAGGAGTGCATCTCCTTGAGCTTTCAAGCCCGAGGTTGCTTGAATAGCCATCGTTTCACTCGTCTTCCCTCTCTTTTCCAGAGAAGGATACACGAAGAGAGTGACCAGAAACTGGTCCCGTTTGCTGCCATCTTCCTTCGGAAGATCGTTATGCCGAGACCCTAAAAGGTTGCTCATCGAACAGCATTCGGTTTTCTGCTTATATTTTGTTTTTCTGTTTCGTTTGTGGGTAAAACACGACTCATTCGAGGTGGAATCGTGTCATGTGGTATCAGAGCCATGTATAGCTTCCCCTGAATGTTTGCAAACGCGTGGATTAATCTTCTTGCACATTTCGTTTGCTGCAAACTTTTCATTTCTTCTCTGGTTCCTTGGTTTTGAAAAAGGCAGAAACCGGTTCTATTAATTTTGTGTTTAAACATAGAAGGATAAGCTTGAACAGTACCGTAGATATGTTATTACTGGACAAAATTTAAAAACCGGAAACTCGAAACCATTTAGTCTTTAAAGCCGGAAACTTATGTGTTGATCTGTTCATATTCGTATGTTCAAAATTTAAAAATCGTATTGTGTTTTCTGCACAAGTCTTACTTAATTGATTGGCTGCTATTTGAGGGTAGGTGCAGGTGAGAACAGAACACCCTACAGCTTAGCTGCTTTTTGAGGGTAGGTGCAGGTGAGGACAGAACACCCTACAGCCTAGCTGCTGTTAGAGGGTAGGTCCAGGTGGTAGATGTTTATTGCTGGACCACTGATATTGTACGTTTATGTTATTATGCATATGGGTGTGCTATGTGGCAGCTAGTGTTATTACCTTATTCGGAACAACCATTTTGTTGCTACTCTGTACCTGGTGATTTAATACTGTTTTTGTGCTGATTATGTTGTCTGCTGCCTCATTCCATGCTTGCTAACACCTTGCAGAATACTTTGGCAGAATACTTTGTTTATTTGCCTAATCTGTGATTATGTTATTATATCCTTACTGTGTGGTTTAATGATAACTGAGTTGATGCATGATATAAACACTAAAGGGAAAACATGTTTATCAGAATATGTTAATAATACCCTAGTTGTTTTGGTGGGTTTGACCCATTGAAATTAAAACGATCATAACTTTTGCTACGGACGTCAGATTTTCGCCCGTAAGATACCGATTCGAAGCTCTCTCAGAGCTCTACGATGCTGTTACAGCTCTGCCTGTGACAACCACCCCCGTTCCAAAAAACGGCCATTTAAACCCTCAAATTTGCATTCCAAGTTTAAGCATTCGGGATCTACTAAATTTTTTCCTCCTTTATAATACTTACGGTCAATCTAGCGTAACAACACATGGTTTCCCTATAACCTTAGGAAGTCACATGAAGACTAGGAGTGCACTCAACCGAGAATTAAACCCCGATACTATGACTCAAGAACCGAACTGGTGTAAGGACGTTCCCCAACTCGAGACTCGTACCCATCAAGAGGGAGAGTCTAGCCTTCAAGGACAACTAAATGGACTTAATGGAGAAGTTAGTAATCTAAACCAACAACTCAAAGACTTAACGCTTGGTATGAAATTCATAATGGATAACCTCAATAAGATTAACTCTAGAGAGCCCTCTCGAGATGACCTTCCTAGGATGCGACCTGATAACCCTAGGAGAACAGAATACCCTCCCAGGAGATTTCCTGACCAGGATCCTTCCCCAATGAGTGAGAGGCCACCTAACCCAAGAAGAAGGTTCCAAAACTTTGACTATCATGATGATGATGAGTGGACCCTAGACGAAGAAGAGAATTTCAGGTCTAGCCGTCGAAAGGACCTAGACGATCTTAGGAACATTAAGTTGCATGTTCCGTCATTCAATGGCGCGTGCGACGGTAACACCTTCCTAGATTTGATAGATAAAGTGGAGAAAGTCTTTGATTACTATGAATATTCAGATAAGGTTAAAATCCAGATAGTTTCGGTCGAACTCACGGGATACGCGGCCCTCTGGTGGGACAATATTAAATCCCAAAGACAGAAAATAGGAGACGACCCTGTCACCACTTGGAGAGTGATGAAGTCCCTCATGACCAAAAGATTCATACCTAGCCAATACCGACAAGAGCTATTCTTACAAATCCAAAACCTGAGACAAGGAGGTCGATCTGTTGAAGAATACCTTACTGAGTTTGAGACCCTTAGGATTCGTGGCGATATGGATGAGCCTGAAGAGCAAGTACTTGCAAGATTTATTCAAGGATTGCAACAGGATATAGGAGACATTATTGAGCTGCATCCCCTAGAATCCCTTGACGCGGTGGTACAAATGGCTATGAAAGTAGAGCGACAACTTATTAGGAAGAGGAAAGCTAGTTTCACCCAGAAATTTCCGCTCAAGACTACTCCTAAGATCACCCATCCGCAACTAGAACCAAACAAAACTTTCACCAAAGCTGAGGGAAAGAAACCGTTTACACGTAGTTGGCCACCCAAAGAATCAAGCAACAAGACCTTAGTGGAGAGTGCCAATTCCCCTAGATCGCGAGACCTTAAATGCTTTAAGTGTCATGGCTTAGGTCATTTCATGGCTCAGTGTCCTAATAGACGAGTGATGATCCTCCAGGAGGACACTGGAGAGTTTACGAGCGAAGACGAGCGAGAAGGTATAAAAGAAGATGAAGAGGATAGTGACTCCCAATAGGAAGTTTTCCACTCCCTTGAAGGACCCATGCTTGTGGTAAGAAGACATGTTTTCGTCACTACGAATTCTGGAGAAGACTGTTAGTGCGATAACAACTTCCATAGCAGGTGTTTCATCAAGGAGAAGTTATGTTCCCTGATTATAGACGGAGGCAGTTGTGCTAACGTAGCTTCCACAGAGTTAGTAACCAAGTTAGGCCTAGAGACCAACACTCACCCCACCCCTACAAGTTATGTTGGCTAGATGATAGGGATGATGTCAAGGGTACCAAGCAAGTGAAAGTTGAATTTGCCCTCGGGAAGTACAAGGACATGGTCCTCTGCGATGTTGTGCCTATGAGTGCAAGTCATTTCACTCCTAGGCTGACCCTGGCAGTTTGACCGACGGGTAAACCACGACGACTACACTAACTACTATTCCTTTAAGTTTGAAGGAAAGACCTTTAAGTTTGCTCCCATGACCCCCGAACAAATATCTAGAGATGATGCTGCAAGAAAGGAAGCCAAAGATAAGGCTACTTTATTCATGACTAAGAAAGAGATAGAGACGTCTGTGCGTAGAGGAGATCCCTTGATTTTGGTACTTTTTTGAGATAGAATTATGGAACTAGGAGTTATTCCTCAAGCCATTAAAACTTTACTTAACCAGTTCCAAGATGTGTTCCCAGAAGACTTACCCCAAGGTCTACCACCCTTGCATAGCATTGAACACCAAATTGATCTCCTACCTAGAGCCGTACTGCCTAACAGACCAGCATACCGAATGAACCCCGAAGAAACCAAGAAGCTGCAGGACCAAGTACAAGAACTTTTGAATAAAGGTTAAATTAGAGAGTCCATGAGTCCCTGTGCAGTACCTTCCTTATTAGTTCCTAAGAAAGACGGCACCATGAGAATGTGTGTCGATAGCCGAGCCGTTAACCAAATTACTGTCAAGTATAGATTTCCCATCCCCAGGCTCGAGGACATGTTAGATGAGCTCAGTGGAGCCTCCATTTTCTCTAAACTAGATCTTAAAAGCGGCTACCATCAGATCAGGATGAAAGAAGGCGACGAGTGGAAGACAGCCTTTAAGACAAAATATGAATTATTCGAATGGATGGTGATGCCTTTTGGTTTATCTAACGCCCCAAGTACGTTCATGAGACTCATGCACCATGTGCTTAAAGAGTACTTAGGAAAGTTTATCGTGGTATACTTCGATGACATCTTAGTGTATAGCGTGGATCTCACTCAACACCTCTCCCACCTTAACTCCCTCTTCCAGACTCTTAGAAAGGCTAAACTATTTGGTAACTTAGGGAAGTGCTCTTTCGCACAGGACAAGGTGTACTTTCTAGGATTTGTCATCTTAAAAGACGGGATGGAAGCGGACGTGGAAAAGATAAACGCCATCAAGGATTGGCCTATACCGAATTCCATCACAGAAATACGCAGCTTTCACAGGCTCGCCTCGTTTTATAGAAGATTCATTAAGGACTTCAGTTCGATAGTTGCTCCGCTTACCGATTGCACTAAGAAAGGGAAAGAGTTCTCTTGGACCCCAGCGTGCCAAAAGAGCTTTGATCATATTAAAGACAGATTATGTCATCTCCCGTACTTGCCCTCCCGGATTTCAACAAGGCCTTTGAGGTCAAAAGCGATGCATCTGGAGTTGACATAGGAGCAGTGCTTATGCAAGATGGCAAACCCGTGGCATACTTTAGCGAAAAGTTGAAAGGACCCATACTAAATTATTCCACCTACGACAAAGAGTGCTACGCAGTTATACGTGTTGTAGAACATTGGCAGCATTACCTCTTACCACGAGAATTTGTTATCAACACTGATCACCAGGCCCTAAGACATATCAAGAGTCAGCACAAGCTCAACAAGAGACATGCCAAGTGGGTAGAGTTCTTAGAAAGGTTCTCTTACACCCTTAAGTATTTGAAAGGAGAGAATAACGTCGTGGCCGATGCCCTCTCTAGAAAGGGCATTCTATTCACCGAATTAAGGGTTAGGTTTTTTGGCTTTGAATGGATTAAAGAGACCTATGAAACCGACCCTGATTTTGGCCCTTATTACATCAAGTCTATGGACAAGGGCGAAGGCGAATATCGCCTCATGGATGGCTATTTACTTAAAGCGGGAAAGTTGTGCATTCTCCAAGGCAGTTTAAGGCGATGCCTAGTAAAAGAAGCTCATTGCGGAGGCCTAACAAGTCACTTCAGCAAGAAAAAAACCCTAGAATCGCTTAAGGAACACTTCTATTGGCCTCGTATGATGAAAGATGTGCATCGCATGGTGGAGACATGTATGATTTGCAAGAAGTCTAGGAGTAAAGTTCTGCCTCAAGGTTTATACATGCCCTTACCCGTCCCATCACACCCTTGGGTAGAGGTTAGTATGGACTTTGTTTTAGGACTACGACGGACCGCCCGGAATAAGGACTCTATAATGGTGGTCGTGGATCGGTTCTCCAAGATGGCACATTTCCTTCCTTGTGCCACGACCGATGACTCTGTCTTAATAGCTAACCTATATTTTAAAGAGATCGTTCGCCTGCATGGTATACCGCGTTCTATTGTGTCGGACAGAGACACTAAATTTCTGAGCGCCTTTTGGACCACTTTGTGGAAAAAGTTGGTGACTAGGTTGTGTTTCAGCACATCCTTTCATCCCCAAACTAATGGTCAAACGAAAGTCGTCAACAGGACCCTAGGTACCCTCTTACGCACCGTTGTAGGTAAGAAACTGTCTAAGTGGGATATAGTACTCCCAGGCTTGGAGTTTGTCTACAACCGCACCCTTCGTTCCACTACTCAGCAATCGCCCTTTGAGGTTGCCTATAGGTTTAATCCATACACACCGTTAGATCTTGTCCCATTACCTTTTACAGACTTAGCTAATCCATCAGGAGCGGACAAGGCGGAACGAATTAAGGAATTGCATGAGACTGTACGTAGAGCCATCGAGAAGAGCAACAACAAGGTCGCCAAACACGCTAATAAAGGACGACGCGAAGTTATCCTTAATGAAAGAGACTTAGTTTGGTTGCACCTAAGGAAAGAAAAGTTCCCCGCTAAAAGGAAATCCAAGTTGATGCCTTGAGCAGAAGGACCATTCAAGGTCTTAGAAAGAATCAATAATAACGCCTATAAGATAGAGCTACCTGGCAACTACGGAATTTCCTCCACCTTTAATGTCCAAGATCTCTTGCCATACAAAAGAGACGATGATGACATCGAAGTGACCCCATTAACGGATTTGAGGTCAAATCCTCAATCACCTGGGGAGGATGATATGCCCCATAGGGCCGTCACTCGATCACAAACCAAGGCACGAACTTTATCCAACCTGTTAACTAACAACTTCAATTCTTTTGCAGGAATTACAGGTGGCGAATACCTCTTCGCGGATTTGGAATGGGACCCGAGCACAAATGACAAAGATCAACCCTTGCACTTGCTATCGTGGGAGCTAAAGGTGGAAGCACATGAAGAAGGGATTTGTCTCCCTCAGAATTAATTTGTACTTGAATTTTATTCGGCAAACATTCGCCTTATGTTTGTTGGCAAACATTCGCCTTTCTGTAATGTTTTATAATTGCATGCATCCTTAGGCATTAAGATTAGATGTATGTTAAGTTAGATGGTGGTTAGAAGCAACAATTGGGCCGGAGCTTAGCAGCCCACTGATGCAACAAATGGGCCAAAGCTTGAAGAGTGATCTGGTGTGCAAGTGAATTAAGAATGGTCAACCATGTGGCCCATTTCGAAGCCCAAGCCCATTCTAACCTTCAGCCACCCTAGGTCTATAAATACATGGCTATTAGTGTACGTAAAGGTTGTTGAATATATGAGAAATAGCCCTTTTGTGTTCAGCCGAAGTAGTTGAAGCTTGGTGAATGGTAAGGCTCGGTTCGGTCAAGAACCGAGAAGGAGTGCATCTCCTTGAGCTTTTAAGCCCGAGGTTGCTTGAATAGCCATCGTTCCACTCGTCTTCCCTCTCTTTTCCAGAGAAGGATACACGAAGAGAGTGGCCAGAAACCGGTCTTGTTTGCTGCCGTCTTCCTTCGGAAGATCGTTATGCCGAGAGCCTAAAAGGTTGCTCATCGGACAACATTCGGTTTTCTACTTATATTTTGTTTTTCTGTTTCGTTTGTGGGTAAAACACGACTCATTCGAGGTGGAATCGTGTCAGTTACTTTCGATTCTTCATCCGTTCTAGTGGCCTTAAAATATTGTTCCATATCGAAGATGAAATTTTCAATTTCGTTCGCATCACAGGCTCCACCGAAAGGTTTTGGCTCTGGGATTTTCACCCGACTAACTTCAGCAGCAGTAGTAGTTTGGGTTTGACTCCCCATAGCTCTCATAGTAAGGTTCATTTTAATGTTGATCTCGGCAGTTTCTGTCATGAGAGAATCAAACATTGTTTTGAAATCTTTTGGCATCTGGAAAACAGTCTCTGACAACCGGGTATGAGCTAGCTCAATCTCTTCGACTTGCTCCAGGATCCAAGCTACAGTGCCTGTGGAACTTTCCCCTATTTCCACTCCCTTTCCCCTTTCTTGCTGGAATTCGAGAGTTTCTAACCGATTCATCAGCTCTGGAATCAGTATGCCGTCTATCCTGTTGTGAACAGTTGCAATTTGAGCAGGAAATTCAGACATTTCCTTCATTCGTTCTTCCATGAATCGAATGTTGTCCGGTATGTCTTGTAGATACCGCATTTCTTCTTCCAACTCGACAAGGCGCTCGAGTTGTCCCGACGGTGAACTCGATTTTTCCATCGGATTTTTCTTCGGCATGCTTCTTTGCAATTTTGAGCCAACCTAGTTCTGATACCAACTGTCACGGTCCTACTTTTAAGAGGGTTAATAAGACCTTGTGGCACCCACTATCGCAGATTTAGTGACTCAGCCTATGAGCACACCAACAGCGCCGGGTGCCCCCTTTCGCTAGAGTGGACTTTTTATCTAGCGAGTAAACGATGAGGGAACGAGATTAACCAAAAAGAGCATCATTGAGTATAGTGAGCATAAAGAGAGAGTATATAAAAGCTTGTTCATTGATTGGCAGCAAATTACATCAGTGGGTAGAGGAGGTCTATGTGCTGTCACGTCTCTCCCCCCCTAAAGAGCAATCTGGACCATCTTCACTATGGCAATAGTGTACATGCCATAGTGGCGAGGAGTCACTTACATCAAATAGAAAGGAAAAAGATACAACTAGAGTGCTTAAAAAGGAAATACATCTTCCTATAGCATGGCGGCTGTTACTCCCCACTTCCCATAATGCATGAAGGCAAGGGCCAATTAGCCCAACAGGAGAGGAGGAGTTGGGCTACTCCTCGGGTGCGCGGCAGCATGAGGCGCGCGGTAGTGAGGGGCGCGGCCCACGAAGACGCACAAGGTGCGCAGGCCATGAAGAAGACATGGGCCAGAGGGCAGATCCGTGAAGCTATGCAAGTAAGTGCTAAATTGCCTAAGTGTTAGGCAGGACATTTACTGAGCAGACAGTTACACGCACGCAGTGTGCACACAGGGCGCACGCGGTGCGCGCAGCCGGGGCGTTACGCTCTAGCAGGGCGCTGGAATTATGAGCGCGCGCAGTTGGCACACACGGAGCGGACACGGACTGGACGCGGCTTGGGGATAGCCGTTTGGGCGTTACGGCAGGTGACAGAGCCGTTGGCGCGCGGACATAGCCGTTGGTGCGGCGTTACACCTAGGCAGCTAGCCGTTGGCGCGGGCGTTACGAGCACGGGCGGTACGCGGCAGGGACGCGGGACGGACACGGCGTGCCAGTTGGGCACTGGCGCTGGGCGCTGGGCGCTGGAGGCACTCTTTAGTCGGGGCGCGCGGGGCAGACTGGCGACCGACACTTGGTGCACGCGGCACGCATTGATGGCGCGCACGCGGCAGACATTGATGGCGCGCGGCGAGCATCAATCCTGCGCGCAGCAGGCGGGCGGCGGGCATTCAAGGCACGCGCGCAGCTGACATTCAAGAGGGGCATCCGAGGACATTAAGTGAGGGCTGCACATTGATGTCCATTGTAACTTATGGCTGGGCCATTTTGTGTATAAAAGCCTCACGAGCCACCAAGCTAAGGGTATCAGGGAAAGGAGTTCCTAGAGCTATTGTGGTGTGCCATGAGCGAGTTTCCTTGTCTTTTTATTTGGAATAGAAAAGAGGGTTGGGAGGTTTTGCTCCCGTAAACACTTTTCTTACTTTCTAGTTCAATTCCGCAAGCACCAACGAGGAGGAAGGCTGGTCAAGTCGGGGACTTGGCGCCGCACATCCCACCAAGGAGGCAAAAATTCTAGGTGCGAATTTGGGGGTGTGACAGCGGCTGTTACTCCCCACTTCCCATAATGCATGAAGGCAAGGGCCAATTGGCCCAACAGGAGAGGAGGAGCTGGGCTACTTCTCGGGTGCGCGGCCCACGGAGACGCACAAGGTGCGCAGGCCATGAAACAGACATGGGACAGAGGGCAGATCCGTGAAGCTATGCAAGTAAATGATAAATTGGCTAAGTGTTGGGCAGGACATTTACTTAGCAGGCAGTTACACGCACGTGGTGTGCACACGGGGCGCACGCAGCGCGCGGCCGGGGCGTTACACTCCAGCAGGGCGCTGGAATTATGAGCGCGCGCAGTTGGCGCACACGGAACAGACACGGACTGGACGAGGCTTGGGGATAACCGTTGGGGAGTTACGGCAGGTGACATAGCCGTTGGCGCGCGGACATAGCCGTTTGTGGGGCATTACACCTCGGCAGCTAGCCGTTGGCGTGGGCGTTACAAGCGTGCGCGGTACGCGGCAAGCACGCGGGACGGACACGGCGTGCCAGATGGGCGCTGGCGCTGGGCGCTGGGCGCAGGAGGCACTCTTCAGCCGGGGCGCGAGGGGCAGACTGGCGACCGACACTTGATGCACGCGGCAGACATTGATGGCGCGCGGCGAGCATCAATCCTACGCGAGCAGGCGGGCGGCGGGCATTCAAGGCACTCGCGCAGCTGACATTCAAAAGGGGCATCCGAGGACATTAAGTGAGGGCTCCACATTGATGTCCATTGTAACTTATGGCTGGGCCATTTTGTGTATAAAAGCCTCACGAGCCACCAAGCTAAGGTTATTCGGGAAAGGAGTTCCTAGAGCTATTGTGGTGTGCCGTGAGCGAGTTTCCTTGTATTTTTTATTTGGAATAGAAAAGAGGGTTAAGAGGTTTTGCTCTCGTAAACACTTGTCTTACTTTATAGTTCAATTCCGCAAGCACCAACGAGGAGGAAGGCTGGTCAAGTCGGGAACTTGGCGCCGCACATCCCACCAAGGAGGCAAAAATTCTAGGTGCGAATTTGGGGGTGTGACAATTTCCATCCGAACAAGTGCCTTAAGCAGGAGCAGGAAGGAAGTTTCATTAGATGGGAACAAATGTTCATCGTTACCGATCGTCTTAGCAAAATGGTGGTATTGTATAAGCTTCTTTTAGGAGTGATCTGCCCCTCTTTCAACAAACTTGCTTGCTAGCTTGCTTGCTCATGTCTAGAACAGATCCAACTAGAAAGAAAATATCTAACAGGTCCTAGAAAAAGTCTTCCAATTAGAGGGTTCCGGAAAGCCATTTGTTTCTTTCAGCACGCCCGGTCGTTAACTCCTCGGTACCAGCGAGGTGTCAGTACGACGAGAAAACCCTATTCATGGTTGGTTGACCCCTTCTTACTTACTCCCTTCCTTGGCTACTTAGAGAACACCCTTTAAGCGTAAGAGTTCTTGAAGAGGGACTGCATCTCGATCCGCTATTGCTACTCCAATTCCTTCTGCAACTGGCGGTGCTGGTAGTCCTGATGCAGGGTAGCTGGGATACATAGGTAAGGGGGCGAAAGCAGTTCATCAAGTTCAGAATTCGAGATCTGTCCTTCCGCTTGCAAAGACAAGAATGGAATCCAGATCAGAGTAGATTCAATACAATAGAAGGGCTGAAAGAATGAAGAAATTCGTTGAAAAAAAGCCGACTACTTCAGAGATAGGATGATCACTAGCCCTCCTTCACTTGATTGGATTCCATTTATTGTGAAAGACCAGATCTGCCCTTCTACGTCGTCTCGTCTGAAAGATTCGGTGCATTGCCATTTCCATCCCACTCCCAAGCACTTCCCTTTCGAAAGATTGATGAGATTCTATCAAATTCTCCATTATAACTGATACAGGGAAAGAAGTCAAATCAAAATAAAGAAGAGTGGAAAACAGATTATATTCTTTCATGTTCCCCTAGAGTTTTGAACTTCTACCGGTCTGAGTTATGTAGCTAGTGCGGTCGCCTAGCATGTTGATAAGTTTCGTTTACTGCATCCAATAAAAGAATCCGATGAGTGTGCGGAAGGGAATTGGATTCTCATTCACGCTGAATTTGAGTGGACTCTTACAAGGTACAGGTTTTGGGCATTCAATTTCCTCATGTAGTCAATTGAAACCTTCTCCAAGTAAGTAAACCCGGCCATCATTTACCAGCTGGGTCTCTACAGGGGACTACAGAGCACAACAGGCCCTTGTATGTCACAGGCGCAAGTAAGAGTACAAAAGTGAATCGCATCCAGCTTGATTGACCCTGTGGGTTTTCAGTTAACCTGATGATGCTCAGGACACTCTGGAGCCAGGCTATGGATGTCTAGCACTTGGCCCCTGAAAAAAGGAAAGAAAGGAAGGCTTTTCTTTTTGAGTTTAGGAAAAAAAAAAAAAAGAAAGGAAAACAGGATTGCAGATACACATTAAAAAAAAAAAAAAAAGGACTATTCCCATAGATTTTGTATCGCTTTGGCGGCATGGCAGAGTGGTAAGGCGGGGGACTGCAAATCCTTTTTCCCAGTTCTATCGCCTCATCAAAAAAAGAATGGAAATTCCCTCTTTAGTTTTACTGATATAACTTGCATTTTTTTTTTCCTGCAGAAGCAAGTGGAAGAAAACTTTTTATTTTTTTGATTCGAAGCATCTGCGTTGGGAATTTGGTTCTCTAAAATAAAATACTATAAATCCCTCTTCCAAGAATTCCAAATCAGTCCCCAACCGACATTTTATGACGACGAAAGCTAAAAAGCGCTGTTTGATGAGCCTGCGTAGTATTAGGTAGTTGGTCAGGTAAAGGCTGACCAAGCCAATGTTGCTTAGCTGGTCTTTTCGGATGATCAACCACACTGGAATGGATGGTACAAAGTCCTCCACTTGGAAAAGATAAGAACATCGTTTTTTTCATTCTTTTTTTATGAGGTCGTGTACAACAACCTTAACCGCACAAGCCTGGTGTCACACCCCCAAATTTGCACCTAAAATTTTTGCCTTCGGGATGTGCGGCGCCAAGTCCCCGACTCGACCAGCCTTCCTCCTCTTCGGTGCGTTGCGGAAATAAGTTAAACCAACACAAGTGTTTACGGGAGCAAAACCTCTCAACCTTCTTTTCTATTCCAAATATAAAAGATTAGGAACACTCACTCAAGGATCACCACAATTTGCCTAAGGAACTCCTTTATCGGATACCTCAGCTTGGTGTCTCAAGAGGTTTATATACATCATATGGCCGAGCCATAAGTTACATGTGACATTAATGTGCCTTGCTCATTAAGTGTCCTCAGATGCTGATCTTCAATGCCGGCCGCGCGCGCGCCATGAATGCCCGCCGCGCGCCTGTTGCGCGCAGCATTGATGTCCGCCGCGTACCATCAATGCTTGCTGCGTGCGTCAATGCTGGGTTGCCATTCTGCCGTGCTTGCCTTGTTCTGAAGATAGCTTCCTGCGCCCAACGCCCCGCGTCAGCGCTCTCTTGACACGCCGTGTCCATCCCGCTGTCAATGATGATTGGTTTAGGTAGGGCGGCCAGCCTACTATGGACACCAGTAGGGATTAGTGCGTGAGACTGCGATCTACAAACTGACGCATGGAACTCACCCTTTACTTGGGAATGAAGAAGGGAAACATAGCATGTCACAAGAGCGAGGCAAGATTTGGAACCCTACTGCGAGAGGCACGCCTCGCGAGCCGGGCTTCTAGAGATGAGGCTTTTTGACGAAGCCAAGTCAATTTAGGGCTACCAAACCCTGCTACTGATGAGAAGGCCTTTTGGATGGAGTAAAGGGAAATGTGTACGTTGTACACTCCCTGCCTTCCAAAGGTGCCTAGAGGACGGGCCAGACACAGCAGAGCGACAACCCGGGAGCGGATTCCCCACTGGCAAGGGGACAGGAGGCGGCCATCTCAAGGCACAGCACAACCTACAGGCAACACCGGCAAGACCTGGGAAGGCAACCCCATTGGGAGTCAGAAGATCCATAGTACCTGCAGCCCCACGAACTACATATTCATCATTTTTTAAAGTGAGGGGAAGAGATCTCTTTTCTGCAACGGAAAAAAACGGAGCTGATTTGACTCGGCACAACCTAACGATGCATCCAATACTAATGATCTCTGCTCTAGAAAGCTATACAGGCAACAACAAATGCGGGGGGCTTCTCTTTCATTACTTATTTCCTGTAGGGCAAGGGGTGTTTTTAGTTGAGGTCTGCATCAGTCGCTCCTGAGTCAAAGAGAGAGCTTCTATAAGCATTTGAGGTCTGTATTTAGTGTGTTAAAATCGAATCTATTGTATGCTAATCTTAAAAAGTGTACCTTTGCATAGAATCGGTAGTTTTCCTCGGTTTTGTAGTTAGCTCAAAGGGAGTATCCGTGGACAAAGAAAAGGTAAGAGCAATCAAGGAATGACTCACACCAAGAAACGCAAATGAGGTACGTAGCTTTCACGGCTTGACTAGCTTTTATAGGAGATTTGTAAGAGACTTTAGCACTATTGCGGAACTTATGAATGAATTAGTTAAAAAGAATGTTGAATTTAACTGGACCAAAATACACGAAAAAGCGTTTAATTTTTTGAAAGAGAAACTAACTAATGCTCCCTTTCTAGTCTTACCAAATTTTGATAAAACATTTGAAATCGAATGTGACGCGTCGAGAAAAGGAATTGGAGGTGTCTTGATGCAGGAAATGAAGCCGATTGCTTACTTCAGTGAAAAACTTAGTGGAGCGGCATTAAATTATCCAACATACGACAAGGAACTCTACGCTTTGGTAAGAACGTTACAAACATGGCAACACTACTTGTGGCCTAAGGAGTTCATCATTCATTCTGATCACGAAAGTTTGAAAGTCGCAAGGAAAATTGCACAAGGTGCAAATTTGGGGGTGTGACAGCGGCTGTTACTCCCCACTTCCCATAATGCATGAAGGCAAGGGCCAATTGGCCAAACAGGAGAGGAGGAGCTAGGCTACTCCTCGGGTGCGCAGCAGCATGAGGCACCCGGCACGCAAGGGGCTCGCGGCAGTGAGGGGCGCGGCCCGCAATGGGCACGCGGCCCACGAAGACGCACAAAGTGCGCAGGCCATGAAGCAGACATGGGCCAGAGGGCAGATCCGTGAAGCTATGCAAGTAAGTGCTAAATTGGCTAAGTGTTGGGCAGGACATTTACTGAGCAAGCAGTTACACGCACGCGGTGTGCACAGGGGGTGCACGCAGCCGGGGTGTTACGCGCCAGCAGGGTGCTGGAATTATGAGCGCGCGCAGTTGGCGCACACAGAGCGCACACGGACTGGACGCGGCTTGGGGATAGTCATTGGGGCGTTACGGCAGGTGACATAGCCGTTGGCGTGGCAGTGAGGCAAGCGGCCCGCAGTGGGCGCGGCAGATGGGCGCGCAGCCCACCAAGACGCACAAGGTACGCAGGCCATGAAGCAGATCCGTGAAGCTATGCAAGTAAGTGCTAAATTGACTAAGTGTTGGGCAGGACATTTACTGAGCAGGCAGTTACAAGCACGCGGTGTGCACACGGGGCGCAGGCGGCGCGCGGCTGGCGCACGCGATGTGCGCAGCCGGGGCGTTACGCTCCAGCAGGGCGCTGAAGTTATGGGCGCGCGCAGTTGGCGCACACAGAGCGCACACGGACTGGACGCGGCTTGGGGATAGTCATTGGGGCGTTAAAACATTTTTACCTCCGCGTGTCTCACTCCTGACCATACATGGTGCGGAATCGTCTTGGATCACCATGACTCCAAGATGTGGCAAAACCATCGCCTTGACTTGCCGGAAGAACTCAAGTCCCAAGATGAGTTCAAAATCGTCTAGTGGGACTACCATCAATGGACATTCCCGTTGCCATTCTCCCACGCTCATCAAAGGTTGTGTCGTACCTTTGATCGGCTGTGCACCCGAATTGACAGCCTTGATCCTGCTTTGCGCTCTGCGCTATCTCCAAGCCAAGCTCCCGAGCTTTCTTGTCTGAGATAAGGTTGTTGGTTGCACCTGTATCCAACATTGCACGTACCTTCCTCCCCTGGATGGTAACCTCGACATACATGAGTCCCTTGTGGGAAGGCCTTGCCTCCTCACTTCTAACCGCGTTGACAAGCTGCATAGGGTTAACCCGAGGTTGGTCCTCCTCTTCGGACTCCTCCCCTTTGATGCTCAAGGAAGCCACCGCCCCCTTTTTTGGACACTCCCGCGCCAAGTGTGGTCCACTGCATATGAAACATCCCGAGCCCTTCTTTTGGGAGTGATCAAGTCCCTTTGATGTAGAAGCCCCTTGGAATGATTTCCCCTTTGCCGTGCTTGCACCATTGCCTGTTTGCCGTAAGTTCCTCAATGCCTCCTTCGCGGTCCATTCCGAATTCAGCGGTAGGAAACGGTCTCTGAGTTCACTTTCTAGTGCCTCGAAAGTGTCTATGCGTGGCTCCTGATCCAGGTTTTGTCGCCACCATAACTTTGCATCGCCGCCCAGGCACATGCTCGCGATCCTTACCTGGTTGTCCTCCTCGACTGCTGCGCCCATGAAGTATTGCTTCATGTCCCAAAGAAAGTTCTCCAACTCCTTTGCATTGCGGTTGCCTGTATAAAGACTAGGTTCGGGTACCTTATACTGCATGGCCAAGCTTCCCAATCGCCAGCTTGCTCCTCCAACAACATTCTTGCCTATCTTGGCAAGCTCCTTGTCTATGCGATCAACGGTGTCCGCGACATGTTGTTCGATCGCCAAATTGTCCTCCCCCACCGATGCTTGGAAATCCTCCATTTCCTTCTTCATCAGCCGGACATCCACCACCAATGGCCTATCCTCCTATGTTGCCATTAAAATGCCGACAAAGCTCTCCAACACGTCGAGCCTCGCAAGAATAGCCTCCAAGGTTCCTTGCATCAGAGAATCCATCTTTGTGGTTGACCGAGCTCTGATAACAGTTGTCACACCCCCAATTCTTGCACCTAGAATTTTTCGCCTTCTCGGTGGGATGTGCGACGCCAAGCCCCCGACTTAACCAACCTTCCTCCTCCTTCGGTGCTTGCAGAACGAATTGCACAAGAGACAAGTGTTTACGGGAGCAAAACCTCCCAACCCTCTTTTCTATTCCAAATAAAACGACTAGGACGCTCACTTAAGGCACACCACAATAGCTAAGGAACTCCTTTGTCGGATCCCTTTAGCTTGGTGTCTCAAGAGGCTTATATACATCTCATGCCCGAGCCATGTCTTTAATTGGACACTAAAATGCCCATTGGATGCCCATCTTCAATGCTGGCCACGCGCCTGCTGCGCGCCGCATTGATGCCCGCCGCGCGCCATCAATGCTTGCCGCGTGTGCGCCATCAATGCATGCCGCGTGCGCCAAGGCTCGGTCGCCAGCCTGCCCAGTTCTGAAGGTAGCATCCCGCGCCCAGCGTCCTGCGCCAGCGCCCATCTGGCACGCCGTGTCCGTCCCGTGTGCCTGCTGCGTATCGCGCGCGCTCGTAACGCCCCGCGCCAACGGCTAGCTGCCGAGGTGTAACGCCTCACCAACGGCTATGTCCGCGTGCCAACGGCTAAGTCACCTGCCGTAACGCCCCAACAGCTATCCCCATGCCGTGTCCAGTCCGTGTCCGCTCCGTGTGCGCCAACTGCGCGCGCCCATAACTTCAGCGCCCTGCTGGAGCGTAACGCCCCGGCTGCGCACATCGCGTGCGCCAGCCGCGCGCCGCCTGCGCCCCGTGTGCACACCGCGTGCTTGTAACTGCCTGCTCAGTAAATGTCCTGCCCAACACTTAGTCAATTTAGCACTTACTTGCATAGCTTCACGGATCTGCTTCATGGCCTGCGTACCTTGTGCGTCTTGGTGGGCTGCGCGCCCATCTGCCGCGCCCACTGCGGGCCGCTTGCCTCACTGCCACGCCTATTGCGGGCCGCGCGCCCATTGTGCGCTTCATGCTGCCGCGCACCCGAGGAGTAGCCCAGCTGCTCCTCTCCGTTGGGCCACTTGGCCCTAGCTTTTATGCACCATAGAAAATAGGGTGTAACGGCCGGTGTCACACCCCTCTTCCCACAATGCATGAAGGCAAGGGCCAATTGGCCCAAAGGAGGGGAGGAGCGGGGCTACTCCTCGGGCGCGCGGCAGCATGAGGTGTGCGGCCCGCAATGGGCGCGCGGCAGATGGGCGCGTGGCCCACGATGACGCACAAGGTGCGCAGGCCATGAGGCAGACATGGGCCAAAGAGCAGATCCATGAAGCTGTGCAAGTAAGTGCTAAATTGGCTAAGTGTTGGGCAGGACATTTACTGAGCAGGCAGTTACAAGCACGCGGTGTGCACACGGGGCGCACGCGGCGCGCGGCTGGCGCACGCGGTGCGCGCAGCCGGGGCGTTACACTCCAGCAGGGCGCTGCAGTTATGAGCGCGCGCAGTTGGCGGACACGGAGCGGACACGGACTGGACACGACATGGGGATAGCCGTTGGGGCGTTACGGCAGGTGACATAGCCGTTGGCGCGCGGACACAGCCGTTGGTGAGGCGTTACACTTCGGCAGCTAGTCGTTGCAGCGGGGCGTTACGAGCGCGCGCAGTATGCGGCAGGCATGCGGGACGGACATGGCGTGCCAGATGGGCGCTGGGCGCGGGATGCTACCTTCAGATGTGGCGCACTGGGCAGGCTGGTGACCGAGCCCTGGCGCACGCGGCATGTATTGATGGCGCGCACGCGGCAAGCATTGATGGCGCGCGGCGGGCGTCAATGCGGCGCGAAGCAGGCGCGCGGCGGGCATTCATGGTGCGCGCGGCCAGCATTGAAGATAGGCATCCGATGTGCATTTAGTGTCCAATTAAAGACATGGCTCGGCCATGAGATGTATATAAGCCTCTTGAGACACCAAGCTAAAGGTATCCGATAAAGGAGTTCCTAAGGCAAGTTTGTGGTGATCCTTGAGCGAGTGTTCCTAGTCTTTTGTATTCGGAATAGAAAAGAGGGTTGGGAGGTTTTGATCCCGTAAATACTTGTGTTAGTTCTATTCAATTCCGCAAAGCACCAACGAGGAGGAAGGCTGGTCGAGTCGAGGACCTGGCGCCGCACATCCCGAAGGCAAAATTTCTTGGTGCGAATTTGGGGGTGTGACAATTGGCATCAGAGCAAGGCAACCACTAAACAAGCATGGAATCTCTAGAGCAAGGAACCTTTGAGGTAATTCTTGCGAGACTCAACATGTTGGAGAGCCTTGTCGGCACATCAATGGCAACCTCGGA
>CM039519.1:250662-308171 GCA_022433055.1 Begonia peltatifolia | reverse complement strand
TAGGGATGGGTGAAGCAAAGCTTCGTAGACAACTGCGCTTCCTCGTCACTTCTTTTTCTTTCTAGCGAATAGCTTCTCAAGTGGGTGTCTTGGTAAGAAACCTTTAGTGTCACACCCCGAATTTGCCTTGGTTCCAGTCTCGTTTTGCATGCCAGCCAGTATTCTAGAAAGAAGGACTTGGTTTGATGTGGCTACTGTCACACCCCGAATTTGCCCCTAGAATTTTTCGTCTTCTCGGTGGGATATGCAGCGCCAAGTCCCCGACTTGACCAGCCTTTCTCCTTGTTCGTGCTTGCGGAAGTAGTTAGAAAATGAGACAAGTGTTTACGGGAGCAAAACCTCTCAATCCTCTTTCTATTCTAAACAAAAAGACTAGGAACAACTCGCTCACGGCACACCACAATAGCTTAAGGAACTCCTTTCCTGGATACCGTTAGCTTGGTGGCTCATGAGGCTTTTATATACAAAATGGCCCAGCCATAACTTACATTGGACAACAATGTGCATCCCTCACTTAATGCCCTCGGATGCCTCTCTTCAATGCCGGCTGCGTGCGCGCCATGAATGTCCGCTGCCCACTTGCTGCACACGGCGTTGATGTCTGCCGCGCACCATCAATGTCTGCTGCTTGCGCGCCATCAATGCATGCCGCGTGCGGCAAGGCTCGATCGCCAGTGTGCCCAGCGCGCCCTGTGTGAAGATTGCATTCTGCGCCCAGCGCCTACCCAGCATGCTGTTTTCGTCCCGTATGCCTGCCGTGTCCCGTGCGCGATCGTAATGCCCCACGCCAACGGCTAGCTGTCGAGGTGTAACGCCCCACCAACGCCTATGTCCGCGCGCCAACAACTATGCCACCTGCCGTAACGCACCAACGACTATCACCAAGCCGTGTCTAGACCGTGTCTGCTCTATGTGCGTCAACTACGCGCTCTCATAACTCTAGCGCCTTGCTGGTGCGTAACGCCTCGGATGCGCGTACCGCATGTAACTGCCTGCCACTAAATGTTCTGCCCAACATTTAGCCATTTCAGCACTTGCATGGCTTCACGGATCAGCCCCTCTGGCCCACGTCTGCCTCATGGGTTGCGCACCTTGTGCGGCCTTTGTGGGCCGCGCGCCCTTGGTTGCTGTTATTCCCCACTTCCCATAATGCATGAAGGCAAGGGCAAATTGGCCCAACAGAAGAGGAGGAGCTGGGCTACTCCTCGGGTGCGCGGCAGCATGAGGCGCGCGGCAGATGGGCGCGCGGCCCACAAAGACGCACAAGGTGCGCAGGCCATGAAGCAGACATGGGCCAGAGGGCAGATCCGTGAAGCTATGCAAGTAAGTGCTAAATTGGCTAAGTGTTGGGCATGACATTTACTGAGCAGGCAGTTACACGCACGCGGTGGGCACACGGGACGCACGCGGTGCGCGCAGCCGCGGCGTTACGCTCCAGCAAGGCGCTGGAATTATGAGCGCGCGCAGTTGGCGCACACGGAGCGGACACAGACTGGACGCGGCTTGAGGATAGCCGCTGGGGCGTTACGGCAGGTGACATAGCCGTTGGCGCGCAGACATAGCCGTTGGTGGGGTGTTACACCTTGGCAGCTAGCTGTTGGTGCAGGCGTTACGAGCACGCGCGATACGCGATAGGCACGCGGGACGGACACGGCGTGCCAGATGGGCGCTGGCGCTGGGCGCTGGGCGCGGGAGGCACTCTTCAGTCCGGGCGCGTGGGGCAGACTGGTAACTGAGCCTTGGTGCACGCGGCCAGCGCATTGATGGCGCTCACGCGGCACGCATTGATGGCGCGCGGCGAGCATCAATGCTGCGCGCAGCAGGCGGGCGGCGGGCATTCAAGGCGTGCGCGCGGCTGACATTCAAGAGGGGCATCCGAGGACATTAAGTGAGGGCTGCACATTGATGTTCATTGTAACTTATGGCTGGGCCATTTTGTGTATAAAAACCTCATGAGCCACCAAGCTAAGGGTATCCGGGAAGGAGTTCCTAGAGCTATTGTGGTGTGCCGTGAGCGAGTTTCTTTGTCTTTATATTTGGAATAGAAAAGAGGGTTGAGAGGTTTTGCTCCCGTAAACACTTGTCTTACTTTCTAGTTCAATTCTGCAAGCACCAACGAGGAGGAAGGCTGGTCAAGTCGGGGACTTGGCGCCGCACATCCCACCAAGGAGGCAAAAATTTTAGGTGCGAATTTGGGGGTGTGACAACTGGTATCAGAGCTAGCCAGTCACAAATCAAGCATGGAATCTCTAGAGCAAGGAACCTTGGAGGCAATTCTTGCGAGGCTCGACGTGTTGGAGAGCCTTGTCGGCACATCAATGGCAACCTCGGAGGATCGACCATTGATAAACAAAGTACTACAAATTTTAATCAAAGACATCCAAGAAAAGGAATCATCACAAGATGTGCAACGAGCCATAATATTATTAAGTGTTGATGAAGAAGCAATGATTGGAAAAGAAGCCCAAAGCGTAAGAGATGTCTAAAAAAAAATAAAAACTTACCACATGGTCACTCAATATGAGAATACTTTAGTCTAAGTTCTTTAACTTCAAAGTTCTTACAACTATCACACCATTGGGCTAGACCCACACGTTGAGTTAACCTCGAGACGTGCGGTATTTAAACCTAATTTCCGCGGCCACCATCCATTTGCACCACTTTCCAAATATCAATTTTCCTTTTCTTATTTTTCAGCAATTTTTCTATTATCTAATTAGGGTATTTTATTAGTTTCTAAATTATGTTACTTCCTTATTAAATTTATATCTTTATCTATTTAAAGAAGACTTGTAATAGATTTAAGGGACTTTTGATAATGAATTTGATTTGTATGAAGCTTTTTGCTTTTGAGGTGAGATCCTTATAATTCTCTTCTTAATTTCTTGTATTAGAACTGGATCTTTTTCAAGTGTATTCTTGAAAATATCGAACTTGATAGCTTAGATTCAACCAACGAGTTTGGTTTGGGTCTAGCTACTCTTCTGATAACTTCGGTTCCATCGCTAACTTCCGATTGGGGTCCAGTTCCTTTTTCTTGTTCTTTCGAATCAATAAAGGCATAATTCCCTTTGATTTTCGTATTGCGTGTTGGGTCTAAGATCTCTAATATCTTAGGTTTGCATCATTTGGTATCAGAGCGAAGGTTCTTCGATTCAGAGAAGCTATCTTTATCGTTCTTGTTATTTTCTCTGTTCTTCTTTTCTTTTCCATAAAAAAACTTTTGATTCTTTTACTTTGGTGTAAATTTCGAAAAAAAAAAATCCGAAAATTCAAAAAAAAAAAAAAAGTGAAGAATTCCTTTTGTAAGACCAATTGAGAAAAGACATATCTTTACTTGTCTCGAACCCTAGCATCCAAATTTCAATTCGGATTTATATTTCCGCAAGTTTGCCAAGTTTCAAAAAAAAAAATGTAAATATACCTCATTAGTATCGAGGATTCACAACCGGAAACTATTCAAGCTTCAGTACAAAGATGAGATTTTATGTGACGTAGTGTCAATACAAGCAACTCACATCCTATTGGGGAGACCATGACAATATGATAAAACGGTTAAGCATAACGATTATAAAAATGAGTATTCGCTTACCCAAAATGGGAGGTTGGTAATACTAAAACCATTACCACCGTAGGAAGTAAGCTTGGATCAAGAGAGAATTGCCAAAGAGATCCAAACTGACAACAGTTTTAATGAAAAAGGTGGGGAAAATGGCAAAAATGGCGTAGTCAAAAATTCAAGTAAAAAAAAAGAGAAGGAAAAAGGTGAGAAAGAAAGAGGAGACAAAGAAGCCGATGAGAGAAAAGTCATAAATAAATAAAGTAAAAAAGGCAAAGAGAAAGAAAAAAAACCGGAAAAAGGGAGAAGTAACGAGGAAGAAGAGAGAAAAAAGAGTGGACTTGTGAGGAAAAGAGAGGAGATGATTTTGTTACTCTACAAAGATGTTTATTTTTCCACTAACGAACTAACGAATTCTCTTCCCATAACTGTTGCCTCTTTATTGCAGGAATTTGAGGACATATTTCTAGAGGAATTACCTTAAGGAGTTCCCTCGCTTAGGAGAATCGAACATCAAATCGATTTCATCCCCGGAGCAACGATCCCGAACCGACCTGCATACCGAGCAAATCCAGAGGAAACCAAGGAAATTCAAAGGCAAGTAGATGCGTTGGTAGAGAAAGGCCTAGTGAAGGAGAGTCTTAGCCCATGCTCAATTCCGATCATATTAGTTCCAAAAAAGGACGGGCACCTGGAGAATGTGTGTCGATTGTCGAGCAGTAAATAAAATTACGGTAAAGTATCGACACCCTATTCCTCGACTTGATTATATGCTTGATGAATTGTATGGTGCATGTATGTTTTTTAAAATTGAGTTAAAGAACGGATATTATCAAATTCGCATGAAACAAGGAGATAAATGGAAAATAGCTTTTAAAACAAAATTTGGTCTTTATGAATGGTTGGTTATGCTGTTTGGACTATTTAATGCACCGAGTACGTTTAGGAGATTAATGAATCATGTTTTAAGGTAATTTATTGGAAATTTTGTTGTGGTCTACTTTGATGATATTTTAGTGTATAGTAAGTCACTTGACGAACATGTTAAGCATTTGAGGTCTGTATTTAGTGTGTTAAAATCGAATATATTGTATCTTAATCTTAAAAAGTATACATTTTGCATGGAATCGGTAGTTTTCCTCGGTTTTGTAGTTAGCTCAAAGGGAGTATCCGTGGACAAAGAAAAGGTAAGAGCAATCAAGGAATGGCCCACACCAAGAAACACAAATGAGGTACGTAGCTTTCACGGCTTGGCTAGCTTTTATAGGAGATTTGTGAGAGAGTTTAGCACTATTGCGCCATCTATGAATAAATTAGTTAAAAAGAATGTTGAATTTAACTGGACCAAAATACATGAAAAAGCGTTTAATTTGTTAAAAGAGAAACTAATTAATGCTCCCCTTCTAGTCTTACCAGCCCACGGGGAAGCCTCTTCTTTCTGGCCTACATCAAGTGCATAAGAATGGTAGTACCTCATCATTTTTTCAAAAATGGGGGGTGAAATAAAAAAAAAATGTCAATGCCAATTGAATCAATGTTATTAGCTATGAATTCAAACTTTTTCGTTTCCGTTTCTTCGGATGATATGATGGGTCAATCATTTGCTTCATTGGTTCCAACAATGGCAGCTACGGAGTCTGCTATTGGGTTAGCCATTTTCGTTATGACTTTCTGAGTCTGAGGGACTCTTGCTGTAGAATTTCTTAATAGCATTCAAGGTTAAACGTGACTCCTTTAGGGAAAAAATTACCAAAATACGAAGTTCTCTTCTTTTTTTTTTTTTTTTTTGACTTGGTTGGCAGGGTCAGGGCCTTTCTCGCTGGGCGAGTGCATCTGATTCAAAAGTCCTTTCCTCTTTCCTAAACCACTTCTCGTTCAGTTGCTGAAAGATAGAAGAGAATCCTTATGACTACACTGATTGAACTAGTCGAAAAAATTCTAACTAAAGAATCCAAAAATAGATAAGTCACTAACATTAAAAGTAATGCTTACATTACCATATTCGCTTGGTAAGTCAATTTTGTAAGCATTGTCGTTGATGCGTTCCAACACTTGGAAGGGTCCGTCTCCTCGCTGTTGTAACTTATTCTTTCTCCGCTTCATAAATCTCTCCTTTCGTAGATGCACCCAAACCCAATCTCCGGGTTCAAAGATGATTTCTTTCTACTTTTGTTGGCTTGTCGCGCATAGTGCTCGTTCTTCTATATGATGTTTTCTCGAACCATCGCGTGAAATTCCCTTACAAATTTAGCTTTTCTTTTCCATGTAAATCAACCAATTCAGAAGATAACGGTAATAAATCAAGCGGTGTAAGAGGGTTAAAGCCATATACAATTTCAAATGGTAAGTAAGAAGTAGTAGAATGAACAGTTCTATTGTAAGCGAACTCAACATGTGGCAAGCAATTTTCCCATTGTTTTAAATTCTTAGAAATTATTGCTCTCAACAAAGTAGATAAAGTTCGATTCACTACTTCAGTTTGTCCATCCGTTTGGGGGTGTGCTACGGTGGAAAACAACAATTTTGTACCTAGCTATTCCATAAGGTTCTCCAGAAGTAACTTAGAAACTTCACATTCTTATCACCAACAATTGTTCTAGGTAATCCATGTAAACGCACAATACTATCCTTACCCCCTTGTGTTCTTGGTAAACCTATCATAAAGTCCATGGAAATATCTGTCCAAGGGTGCTCGGGCACGGGTAAAGGACTATACAATCCATATAGTTTGACCTTTGATTTTGCCTTCCTACATTCAATGCATCTTTCACAAATAGTTATTAACATCATGCTTCATTTTTGACCAAAAGAAATGTTCTATCAAGATATGCAAAGTTTTGTCGATTCCAAAGTGTCCCATTAAGCCTCCACCATGTGTTTCTCTAACAAGCAGTTCAAGTAATAAACATTTAGGTATACAAAGTTTATCTTTTCAAAATAAATACCCATCGTGTCTATAATAATCAGCACATGTAACTTTCTCACAATTTTTTCATACATGACAAAAATCTACGTCGGATTCATACAAATCCTTTATAAATTCAAAGCCTAAGAATTTAGTTTGTAGAGAATTGATTAAAACGTACCTTCTTGACAACGCATCAGCAACCACGTTGTCCTTACCTTTTTTGTAATGGATGACATATGGAAAGGTCTCGATGAACTCCATCCACTTGGTGTGTCTCTTGTGCAATTTTCCTTATGACTTTAGATGCTTCAAACTTTCGTGATCGGAATGAATGATGAACTTCTTAGGCCACAAGTAGTGTTGCCATGTTTGTAACGTTCTTACCAAAGCGTAGAGTTCCTTGTCGTATGTTGGATAATTTAATGCCGCTCCATTAAGTTTTTCACTGAAGTAAGCAATCGGCTTTATTTCCTGCATCAAGACACCTCCAATTCCTTTTCCCGACGCGTCACATTCGATTTCAAATGTTTTATCAAAATTTGGTAAGACTAGAAGGGGAGCATTAGTTAGTTTCTCTTTTAAAAAATTAAACGTTTTTTCATGTATTTTGGTCCAGTTAAATTCAACATTCTTTTTAACTAATTCATTCATAGGTGCCACAATAGTGCTAAAGTCTCTCACAAATCTCCTCTAAAAGCTAGTCAAGCCGTGAAAGCTACGTACCTCATTTGCGTTTCTTGGTGTGGGTCATTCCTTGATTGCTCTTACCTTTTCTTTGTCCACGGATACTCCCTTTGAGCTAACTACAAAACCGAGGAAAACTACCGATTCCATGCAAAGGTACACTTTTTAAGATTAGCATACAATAGATTCAATTTTAACACACTAAATACAGACCTCAAATGCTTAACATGTTCGTCTAGTGACTTACTATACACTAAAATATCATCAAAGTAGACCACAACAAATTTTCCAATAAATTGCCTTAAAATATGATTCATTAATCTCTTAAATGTACTCGGTGCATTAGATAGTCCAAACGACATAACCAACCATTCATAAGACCAAATTTTGTTTTAAAAGCTGTTTTCCATTCATCTCCTTGTTTCATGATTTGATAATATCCGTTCTTTAAGTCAATTTTAGAAAACATACATGCACCATACAATTCATCAAGCATATCATCAAGTCGAGGAATAGAGTGTCGATACTTTACCGTAATTTTATTTATTGCTCGACAATCGACGCACATTCTCCAGGTGCCGTCCTTTTTTGGAACTAATATAACTGGAACTGAGCATGGGCTAAGATTCTCCTTCACTAGGCCTTTCTCTACCAACTCATTTACTTGCCTTTGAATTTCCTTGGTTTCCTCTGGATTTGCTCGGTACGCAGGTCGGTTCGGGATCATTGCTCCGGGGATGAAATCGATTTAATGCTCAATTCCTCTAAGCGGGGGAACTCTTTTGGGTAATTCCTTTAGAAATATGTCCTCAAATTCCTGCAATAAAGAGGCAACAGTCATGGGAAGAGAATTCGTTAGTGGAAAAATAAACATCTTTGTAGAGTAACAAAATCATCTCATCTCTTTTCCTCACAAGTCCACTCTTTTTTCTCTCTTCTTCCTCGTTTCTTCTCCCTTTTTCCAGTTTCTTTTCTTTCTCTTTGCCTTTTTTACTTTCTTTATTTATGGTTTTTCTCTCATTGGCTTCTTTGTTTCCTCTTTCTTCCGCCTTTTTCCTTCTCTTTTTTTATGCTTGAATTTTCGACTACGCCATTTTTGCCATATTCCCCACCTTTTTCATTAAAACTGTTGTCAGTTTGGATTTCTTTGGCAATTCTCTCTTGATCCAATCTTGCTTTCCACGATGGTAATGGTTTTAGTATTACCAACCTCCCATTTTGAGTAAGCGAATACTCATTTTTATAGCCGTTATGCTTAACCGTTCTATCATATTGTCATGGTCTCCGCAATAGGATGTGAATTGCTTGCATTGGTACTACGTCGCATAAAATCTCATCTTTGTACTTCCCGATTGATAATGCAATGTTTACTTGTCTTGTTACTCTGATTTCGCCACAATCGCTCAATCATTGCAATTTGTACGGCTTTGGGTGTCGCTTCGTTTTTCAATTTTAATTTTTGGACCAATAACGTACTAGCCACGTTTGTGCAACTTCTGCTATCGATGATCATGCTACATACCTTGTTGTTGACATGACACCTAGTATGAAAGATATTTTCCCTTTGGGCTTTGTCGTCGTCCTCCTTAATTTGTACACTTAAGGCTCTTCTTGTGACTAATAAATCTCCTTTGACTGGTTCTTCTACGTTTACATCACTACAATCTTCGAGTGATGGCATCTCGTTATCGCTTGAACTTAAACTTTCTAAATCGTCATTCTCTAAGAAGACCATCGCACTCTTATTGGAACAATTTGATGCGATGTGCCCAAATCCTTGGCAACGAAAACACTTGACTTCATAATCCATGTCCAAATAGTGTTGCAAATCTACTATGTCGGCAATCTCTCGATTAAGTCCTCCCACAAACCTTGTGACACGATTCCACCTCGAATGAGTTGTGTTTCACCCACAAATGAAACAGAAAAATAAAATTTAAGCAGAAAACCGAATGTTGTTCGATGAGCAACCTTTTAGGCTCTCGGCATAACGATCTTCCGAAGGAAGACGGCAGCAAACGGGACCGGTTTCTGACCACTCTATTCGTGTATGCTTCTCTGGAAAAGAGAGGGAAGACGAGTGGAACGATGGCTATTCAATCAACCTCAGGCTTGAAAGCTCAAGGAGATGAACTCCTTCTCGGTTTTTGACCGAACCGAGCCTTACCGTTCACGTAGCTTCAACTACTTCGGCTGAACACAAAAGGGCTATTTCTCATATATTCAACAACCTTTACACATATCAATAGCCATGTATTTATAGACCTAGGGTGGCTGAATGTTAGAATGGGTTTGGGCTTCGAAATGGGCCTCATGGTTAGCCATTCTTGGTCCACTTGCATACCAGATCACTCTTCAAGCTTTGGCTCATTTGTTGCATCAGTGGGCTGCTAAACTCTGGCTTAATTGTTGCTTCTAACCACCATCTAACTTAACATACATCTAATCCTAATGCCTAAGGATGCATGCAATTATAAAACATTACAGGAAAGCGAATGTTTGCCAACAAAAACATAAGGCGGATGTTTGCTGAATAAAATTCAATTACAAATTAATTCCTAGGGAGACAAATCCCTTCTTCATGTGCTTCCACCTTTAGCTCCCACGATAGGAAGTGCAAGGGTTGATTCTTGTCATTTGTGCTTCGGTCCCATTCCAAATCCGCGAAGAGGCATTCGACACCTGTAATTCCTGCAAAAGAATTGAAGTTGTTAGTTAACAGGTTGGATAAAGTTCGTGCCTTGGTTTGTGATCAAGTGACGGTCCTCTGGGGCACGTCACTTTGCCATCGTGGCTTCTCCATCCTCGTTAATGTCGGCTTTTATCATGGCTATCTCCATTTTTTTTATAATACTCCACCACACTTTTATATCCTTGAGTAAGGCCTTGATGTTTTCGACATAAATCCCTATAATAATATGACGGCAGTCGGCCTGCATGGGAGCTGCGGGCTCGGCAGTCGGCCGGACTGCGCGCGCGCGGGGCAGTCTCCCACCCTGCGCGCGCGTGACTATCACCCTGCCGGCGCGCGCGGGCGGCTGCCAGTCTACCAGCGCGAGTGGTTGGGCCTCGTCCTGCAGGCGTCACGGGCGTCGCCTTCCCGCGCGCGTGCCTTGCACGTCCGGCGCGCGACCTACCTGTCTGCGCGCGCGCATCTCCCTGCCCGCGCGCGCGACTTTACTGGCCCGCACACGTGCCGCCGCACCGCCTGCGGGCGCGTGACTGGCCCCGGCAGGCCCTGCCTTGCCCAGCAGGTTGCCGGCCAGTGCCCCTGGGCTTCCCGTGCAGTGCCCGCGCCGACCAATTGAGATCGGATTGGTCTGAAATTTTAACCATGTAAGCACCATATAACGACAGTATATTCCAGAAAGTTTCGCCACTTTTTCAAATTTGTACGATTTGTTATATTTTTTTAACTCTCATTTACGAAATAATTTGCTAAAAATATGTCCTTCGTCAATAAATCTTCAAACTCTCACAATAGACTCTCCTTACATTTCCGTTGGTAGCCCCAAGCTCAGTTTGGGAAAAAAAAAACTCTAAAATTTTGAGTTCTTAATTAATGTACCTTCTTGGCAAAATTTTAATTAATATGAAAAAGTCACACAATACTCAAGTGATTTCTCGCCCGAAGGCAGCTTGTCCCAGTTTCGGGGGCTAAAAACGCTTCTAAGTGCCCCAAATTCCCTTGCACAGTTTAAAACCGGAAAGCTCTGCACGTTCAGATAACGATATCTCTGAGTCGGGCGGGCGTTTTTCTCGCAAGCAACTTTGATCTCCTCCAGATACACGTGCGCACCACAGCGTAAAGAAATGCCATCGTAATATATGGTTTTCGAGTCGTATTTGTACGTGGAATCATATTGCGAAGCACGAGAAGAGAGGGAAAGGCAAAGGTGCTGTCGATTCGCAAATATGGGACATTTTTTCCAAAACCGAGCTTGAGGCCTTGAATGGCAATACAAGGAGAGTCTATTGTGAGAGTTTGAAGATTTATTGATGAAATACGTACTTTTAACGAATTATTTTGTAAAGTAGAGTTAAAAAAATGTAATAAATCGTAAAAATATGGAAAGGTGACGAAACTTTCCAGAAAATACTCCCAGGATATGGGGCTTACGTGGTTAAAATATCAGGCGAATCAGAGACCGTTTGGTCGGCGCGGGCTCAGCACGGGATGGGCAGGGGCGCTGGCCAGGCATGCACGTGCGCGGCAATCGGCCTGCCAGCGGGCACGCGGCTTTAGGACTGCCGGCGCAGGCGCGGCAGTTGGCCTGCATGGGCGCCTCGCGCGCGCGGAAGTCTGCGTTCTTGGGCGTCGCACGCGCGGCAGTCGGCCTGCTTGTTCGCCGCGCGCACGCGGCAGTCGGGCTGCCTGGGCGCCGCTCTCGCGCGGCAGTCGGCCTGTGTTACCCCCCACTTCCCATAATGCATGAAGGCAAGGGCCAATTGGCCCAACAGGAGAGGAGGAGCTGGGCTACTCCTCGGGTGCGCGGCATCATGAGGTGCGCAGCACTCAATGGGCGCACGGTAGATGGGCACGCGGCCCACGAAGACGCACAAGGTGCGCAGGCCATGAAGCAGACATGGGCCAGAGGGCAGATTCGTGAAGCTATGCAAGTTAGTGCTAAATTGGCTAAGTGTTGGGCAGGACATTTACTGAGCAGGCAGTTACATGCACGCGGTGTGCACATGGGGCGCGCACGCGGTGCGCCCAGCCGGGGCGTCACGCTCCAGCAAGGCGCTGGAATTATAAGCGCCCAGTTGGCGCACACGGAGTGGACACGGACTGGACGCGGCTTGGGGATAGCCGTTGGGGCGTTAAGGCAGGTGACATAGCCGTTGGCGCGCGGACATAGCAGTTGGTGGGGCGTTACACCTCGGCAGTTAGCCGTTGGCGCGGGCGTTACGAGCGCGCGCGGTACGCGGCAGGAACGCGGGACGGACACGGCGTGCCAGATGGGCGCTGGCGCTGGGCGCTGGGCGTGGGAGGCACTCTTCAGTCGAGGCGCGCGGGGCAGACTGGCGACCGAGCCTTGGTGCACGTGGCACGCATTGAAGGCGCGCACGAGGCTGACATTGATGGCGCGCGGCGAGCATCAATGCTGCGCGCAGCAGGCGGGCGACGGGCATTCAAGGCTCGCGCGCGGCTGACATTCAAGAGGGGAATCCGAGGACATTAAGTGAGGGCTGCACATTGATGTCTATTGTAACTTATTGCTGGGCCATTTTGTGTATAAAAACCTCATGAGCCACCAAGCTAAGGGTATCCGAGAAAGGAATTCCTAGAGCTATTGTGGTGTGCCGTGAGCGAGTATCCTTGTCTTTTTATTTGGAATAGGAAAGAGGGTTGGGAGGTTTTGCTCCCGTAAACACTTGTCTTACTTTCTAGTTCAATTCCGCAAGCACCAACGAGGAGGAAGGCTGGTCAAGTCGAGGACTTGGCGCTGCACATCACACCAAGGAGGCAAAAATTCTAGGTGCGAATTTGGGGGTGTGACAACTGGTATCAGAGCTAGGCAGCCACAAATCAAGCATGGAATCTCTAGAGCAAGGAACCTTGGAGGCAATTCTTGCGAGGCTCAACGTGTTGAAGACCATTGTCGGCACATCAATGGCAACCTCGGAGGATTGGCCATTATTGGTAGATGTCCGGCTGATGAAGAAGGAAATGGGCGATTTCCAAGCATCCGTTGGTGCGGACAACTTAGCTATCGAGCAACATGTCGCGGACACGGTTGATCGGATAGACAAGCAACTTGCCCGAATTGGCAAGAATGCGGTTGGAGGCTCGAGCCGGAGACTAGCTACCTTGGCGGCACGATTCAAGGTATCGGAGCCTAAACCTTACAATGGCAACCGCAATGCGAAGGAATTGGAGAATTTCTTTGGGGACATGAAGCAATACTTCATGGCCGCGAGCATCGAAGAAGAAAGCCAAGTCATGATTGCAAGCATGTACTTGGGTGGCGATGCAAAACTATGGTGGCACCAAAACCAGAACCGGGAGCCACCTATCGACACATTTGAGGCGCTGGAGGGCGAGCTCAAAGACCGATTCTTACCGCTCAATTCGGAATGGACCGCGAAGGAGGCGATAAGAAAGCTACGACAAACGGGCACGGTACGTGACTATGTTCGAGAGTATAGCTCACTTTTACTCGACATTTCAACTATGCATGAGGACGACAAGCTATTCAACTTCATGGTGGGGCTTCAACCGTGGGCACAAGCGGAGTTGAGGCGCCATGGTGTGAAGGATGTGTGGATAGCAATCTCCATTGCCGAGAGTCCTGTGAACTACAAGACCGCACCTTCAACGAAGCGAAGGAAAGGCAAGGATAACAAGCGCGGAAACAAGGCAAGTGGAGGGAGTTCGGACAAGGGAAAGGCAACTCACAAGGCTTCAAGTTCTACGGGACCGGATCACTCCCAAAAGAAGAAGATAGGGTGCTTCCTATGTGGCGGCTCACACTATGCAAGAAAATGCCCGAGACGCGAGGCATTGTCCGCGGTGCGCGCACAAGGGGGTGAATCCGAGGAGGAGCCGCGGGTGAACCCAATTCAGCTAGTCAACGCAATTCAGGTGGAGGCGCGGGGCCAAAACAAAACGGGTTAATGTATGTCGAAGTAAAGATCCAAGGGAGACGGATCCGAGCAATGTTGGACACCGGGGCGACCAACAACTTTATCTCGAGCGAGAAGGCGAGAGAGCTTGGCTTGGAGCTAGCCAAGTGTGACACGAGAATTAAGGCTGGTAAACTCGGGGGCACAGCCTATTAAAGGTACGACTAAACCTTTGATGAGTGTCACACCCCCAATTTCTCACCTCGAAATTTTTCACCTCCGTTGGGTGTGCAGCGTCAAGTCCCCGACTTGACCAGCCTTCTCCCATTGTAGATGCGGAATAACAAACTGAGCGACACAAGTGTTTACGGGGACAAACCCCCAACCCTCTTTACATTCCGAACATAAAGACTAGGAAACTCGCTCGAGGAACACCACACAATAGCACAAGTCCTTTCTCGGATTTCACCCCCTTGGCTCGGTCTCTCAAGAGGTGTATATATACAAATACACATGATGGCCCCGCCATCTAACCCGGCATAAATGTGCCCCACATAAATGCCCTTCGGTTGCATGTCATCAAAGCCCCGCCGCGCGCCCCATTGATGCCTGCCGCTCGCACGCCATCAATGCCTGCCGCGCTCGCGCCATCAATGCCCACCGGGCGCGCATCATCAATGCTTGCCGCTCGGGTGCCTTTAATGCAAGCCCATGTGCTCCGTGCTTGGCCGCGAGGCTTGCCCACCTGCGCCTTGCCTGGAACCATGCAACCTGCGCCTGCCGCCAGCGCCAACCAGCACGCCGTGTCCGTCTCGCGTGCCTGCTGCGTCTCGTGCGCGCCTAACGCGCCGTTCCAACGGCTAGCTTGCCGAGGTGTAACGCCCCACTAACGGCTATGTCCGAGCGTAACGCTCGTGCGCCAACGACTATCCTCAAACCGTAACGCTTGCTCAACGGCTATCACCAAGCCGCGTCTGCTCCGCGTGCGCCACCTGCGCGCCCTCATAAATACAGCGCCTCGATGGCGTGTAACGCCCTGGCTGCGCGCATCGCATGCGCCAGCCGAGTGCTGCGTGCAACTCCCGCACACTAAGTGCTCGCCCAACACTTAGCCATTTCAGCACTTTCGGTAAATCCCCCGGATCTGCCTTCTTAACCCATGTCTGCCTCATGGGTTGCGCACCCAGTGCGTCTCGGCGGGCCGCGTGCCCAGCTGCTTCGCGCCCATCGTGGGCCGCGCGCCCACATGGGCCGCGCCCATCTTCGCTGCCGCGCGCACTCGAGGAGTAGCCCAACTGCTGCTCCTTCTTTGGGCGCCTGGCCCCGTGCCCTTCTTGGCCACTTAGTCCTGTCCGCATCCGATGCGTCCAGTGGTGCTGCCCTCTCAGCACCTCGATCCCACATGGTTCCGACTGTGTGCGCGCCCATGCCCCTCGGAGTTGTGCACAGCCCGGCTCTGCCATTTGCCCACTCAAGCATCCTCCTTGGCATCCCGCACATCTAGCACCACTCGTGAGATATAACTGCCCACATCTGGCTTTGCACCACGCCTGCTCAGTGCCATCCTCGGCCACCACGTGCTACGTGCTCCTGCCACGCACCGTGTCAGATATCAACCCACCGTGCCATCTTCCCACATGTTGGACCAATGTATGCTCGGTCCCCTCCATGCATACCTTAGCTAGCTGCCCCCGACTAGCTTTGCCTTGATGAGACACGGCCAACCCGTGTATTGCGCCCATCAAGAAATGAGAGTGTAACAATGAGCGTGGGAGAGTGGCGACGGGAGTGTCCACTCATGGTGGTCCCACTAGATGATTTTGAGCTTATTTTGGGGCTCGAATTCTTCCGGTAAGCCAAGACGATAGTGTTGCCACATCTTGGCGTATTGGTGATCCAAGATGACCTAGCACCATGCATGGTAAAGACAGAGACACGGGGAGGTAACATTATGCAATCATCTCTTCAACTTAAGACAGGGCTCAAGAAGGGCGAGACTGCCTTTCTGGCGACGTTGAGGGAGGTCAAGGAGGACAAGACTAGCAAGGTGCCTAAAGAAGTGCTACAAGTACTCGAGGAGTACGAGGATGTGATGCCATCGGAGCTACCAAAGAAGCTTCCACCGAGGCGCGGTGTGGATCACAAAATTGAGCTAGAACCCGGGGCGATTCCACCAGCACAAGCACCTTACCGCATGTCACCTCCAGAGTTGGCGGAACTACAGAGGCAATTGGACGAGCTTTTGGAGGCGGGTTACATCCAACCGTCCAAAGCGCCATATGGGGCGCCAGTGCTATTCCAAAGAAAGAAGGATGGGGCGCTTCGGATGTGCGTGGACTATCGAGCGCTAAACAAGGTGACCATCAAAAACAGGTACCCGATTCCTAACATAAGTGACCAGTTTGACCAAGCTGGACCTGCGGTCAGGCTATTGGCAGGCGCGGATTGTGCAGGGTGACGAGGCAAAGACTGCCATGGTGTCGCGCTACGGATCTTACGAGTTCTTGGTTATGCCTTTCGGCCTAACCAATGCGCCAGCCACTTTTTGCAACCTGATGAACGAGGTGCTGTACGACCTTTTGGACCGCTACGTGGTGGTCTACCTGCATGACATAGTCGTCTACAGCGAGTCACTTGGACATACAGCATTTGAGGCAAGTGTTCGAGCGGCTGCAGCAGCACTCATCGTATGTGCAGCGGGAGAAGTGCGAATTTGGCACGGAGGAGATCAACTTCCTCTGCCACTACATTAGGCGGGGTGAGATTCGCATGGATGGTCGAAAGGTAGAGGCGATCAACGAATGGACCGCACCCACCAAGGTAACCGAGTTGAGATCTTTTTTGGTTCTAGCTAACTACTACCGCAGATTCTTTGCGGACTACTCCAGAATAGCAAGCCCATTGACAGATTTGTTGAGGAAGGAGCACACTTGGCAATGGACGGACTCATGCCAAGAAGCATTTGAGCAGCTCAAGCAAGCGGTGACTTCCGAACCGGTGTTGAAGTTGCCGAATTTTGCAACACCATTCGAAGTGCACACCGATGAGTCGGACAGGGCTATTGGAGGGGTTCTAACACAAGACGGGCATCCAGTGGCATATGAGAGCCACAAGCTGAAGGGGGCGGAAGAGAGGTATTCGGCCCATGAGAAAGAGATGGTGGCGGTAATCCATTGCCTTATGACATGGAGGCACTATTTGTTGGGAACCAAGTTCGTGGTGGTGACGGACAACGTCGCCAACACATATTTCCGGACGCAGAAGAAGTTGTCAGCCAAGCAAGCATGGTGGCAGGAATTCTTGGCCGAGTTTGACTTTGATTGGTTGCACAAGGCGGGCACCGAGAATAGGGTGGCCGATGCCCTGAGTCGAAAGACAGACGAAGAGACCGTGGCATCCATCACTAAAGTACAATCTAACCTTGTTGATGAAATCAGGGAAGCTGCAAAGGAGGATCCAGCATATATTCGGATTGCAAGTCAAAGAAGGCCTGGTCCGAAGATATTGGCTAGATGACGGCTTGTTGAGAGGCCGAGCCAACCGGATACTTGTTCCTAGTGCGGGAGGCATTCGGCAGCGTATATTGAGGGAGACTCACGACAGCCGATAGGCGGGCCATCCTGGCGTCAAGCGCATGACAACACTTTTGGCTCGGACTTATACCTGGCCAAGAATGGGAGAAGACGTAGAGTCGTACGTCAGGACTTGTCTAGTGTGTCAAGTAGACAAGACGGAAAGGAAGAAGGAAGCCAGGCTACTTCAACCTCTTCCAATCCCGGAGAAGCCGTGGGATTCGGTTTCAATGGACTTCATCACGGGCTTTCCATCAATAGGGAGGATGGGAACTATCATGGTCGTGGTGGATCGGTTCTCCAAGTATGCTATATTCATGGGAGTGCCGAAGGGGTGTTCAGTACACGATGCGGCGGAGCACTTTTTGAAGGGAGTGGTAAAGATATTTGGACTCCCCCGTGAGATCATCAGTGACAAGGATCCAAGGTTCACGGGCAAATTTTGGACAACATTGTTCAAATTATTGGGGACGGAGCTCAAGTTTTCTACAGCAAATCACCCTCAAACCGACGGACAAACGGAGCGCATTAATGCATTACTCGAGGAGTACATGCGGCATTTCGTGTCGGCTACCCAAAGGAATTGGTTGGAGCTATTGGATGCTGCCCAATTTTCTTACAACATACACAAGTCTTCATCGACCGAGATGAGTCCAACGGAGCTAACACTCGGATTTCAGCCTGCCACACCACTAGTGATCAGACAAAGTAGGGAGGAGCGGGGCTCTTGCCCGACCGCGTATCAATATGGCATGGACCGGATAGAACTTATTGATCAAGCCCGAGATAGCTTGGCAAAGGCACAACGTCGGATGAAGAAGTATGCCGACGGGAGGAGGAGGATGCTCGAATTCAAGGAAGGGGACAAGGTTCTCTTGAAACTCACTCCACAACTTTGGAAGAAAGTCAAGGATTGGGGATTCCACAAAGGGCTACTTCCAAGATATGAGGGACCATTTGAGGTTACTAAGAGAGTTGGATCGGTAGCCTATCGATTGCAACTTCCGGAGGGGCTCAAACTCTATCCGATCTTCCATGTAAGTTTTCTTAAACCTTATCATCAGGGGGATTGGTTACAAGTGCAAAGGGCCCCACCCGGGGTGCGGGTGGAATTCTCAAAGAAGATCGCCAAAATCCTTGATCACCGAACCATGCGGGGCAGCAAGAAGGATGAGCGGCGAGAAATCCTAGTGCAATGGGAAGATGAAGAGGAGGGCCACATAGGAGAGAGACATCAACCTATGGCAATTCAAGGAGCAAGTCACCGACTACCTGGCTTGGGTGTCGACGAGGCCGTCGACTTCACCTGGCTTGCAGCTCTCATATGCCACTGGATGCCCGTCTTGTGTTAGAACCCCTCCAATAGCGTTGTCTGACGCATCGGTGTGCACTTCGAATGGTGCTGCAAAATTCGGCAACTTCAACACTGGTTCGGAAGTCACCGCTTGCTTGAGTTGCTCAAATGCTTCTTGGCATAAGTCCGTCCATTGCCAAGTGTGCTCCTTCCTCAACAAGTCTGTTAATGGGCTTGCTATTCTGGAGTAGTCCGCAATGAATCTGCAATAGTAGTTAGCTAGACCCAAAAAAGATCTCAACTCAGTTACCTTGGTGGGCGCGGTCCATCCGTTGATCGCCTCCACCTTTCGACCATCCATGCGAATCTCACCCCGCCTAATGTAGTGGCTAAGGAAGTTGATCTCCTCCGTGCCAAATTCGCACTTCTCCCGCTTCACATACAATTAGTACTGCCGCAGCCGCTCGAACACTTGCCTCAAATGCTGTATGTGCTCCTCAAGTGACTCGCTGTAAACGACTATGTTATCCAGGTAGACCACCACGTAGCGGTCCAAAAAGTCGTACAGCACCTCGTTCATCAGGTTGCAAAAAGTGGTTGGCGCATTGGTTAGGCCGAAGGGCATAACCAAGAACTCATAAGATCCGTAGCGCAACACCATGGCAGTCTTTGCTTCGTCACCCTGTGCAATCCGCACCTGCCAATAGTCTGACCGCAGGTCCAGCTTGGTGAAGTAGGTCGCCTTCGCCAATCTGTCAAACTGGTCACTTATGTTAGGAATCGGGTACCTGTTTTTGATGGTCACCTTGTTTAGCGCTCGGTAGTCCACGCACATCCGAAGCGCCCCATCCTTCTTTCTTTGGAATAGCACCGGCGCCCCATATGGCGCTTTGGACGGTTGGATGTAACCCGCCTCCAACAGCTCGTCCAATTGCCTCCGTAGTTCCGCCAACTCTGGAGGTGACATGCGGTAAGGTGCTTGTGCTGGTGGAACCGCCCCGGGTTCTAGCTCAATCTTGTGATCCACACCGCGCCGAGGTGGAAGCTTCTTTGGTAGCTCCGATGGCATCAGATCCTCGTACTCCTCGAGTACTTGTAGCACTTTTTTAGGCACCTTGCTAGTCTGGTCCTCCTTGACCTCCCTCAACGTCGCCAGAAAGGTAGTCTTGCCCTTCTTGAGCCATGCCTTAAGCTGAAGAGATGACTGCATAATGTTACCTTCGCGTGTCTCTGTCTTTACCATGCATGGTGCTAGGTCATCTTGGATCACCAATACGCCAAGATGTGGCAAGACCATTGCCTTGGTTTGCCGGAAGAATTCGAGCCCCAAAATAAGTTCAAAATCATTTAGTGGGACCACCATGAATGGATACTCCCGTCGCCACTCTCCCACGCTAATCAAATGTTTAGTCGTACCTTTAATAGGCTGTGCCCCCGAGTTGACAGCCTTAATTCTCGTGTCACACTTGGCTAGTTCCAAGCCAAGCTCTCTTGCCTTCTCGCTCGAGATGAAGTTGTTGGTCGCCCCGGTGTCCAACATAGCGCGGATCCGTCTCCCTTGGATCTTTACTTCGACATACATTAACCCCTTTTGTGTTGGCCCCGCGCCTATTGACTAGCTAAATGGGGTTCACCCCCGGCTCCTCCTCGGATTCACCCCCTTGTGCGCGCACCGCGGACAATGCTTCGCGCCTCGGGCATTTTCTTGCATAGTGTGAGCCGCCACATAGAAAGCACCCTGTCTTCTTCTTTTGGGAGTGATCAGGTCCTTTAGAACTTGAAGCCTTGTGAGTTGCCTTTCCCTTGTCCAAACTCCCTCCACTTGCCTTGTTTCCGCGCTTGTCATCCTTGCCTTTCCTTCGCTCCGTTGAAGGTGCGGTCTTGTAGTCCACAAGACTCTCGGCAATGGAGATTGCTGTCCGCACATCCTTCACACCATGGTGCCTCAATTCCGCTTGTGCCCACGGTTGAAGCCCCGCCATGAAATTGAATAGCTTGTTGTCCTCATGCATAGTTGAAATGTCGAGTAAAAGTGAGCTATACTCTCGGACATAGTCACATACCGTGCCCGTTTGTCGTAGCTTTCTTATCGCCTCCTTTGCGGTCCATTCCGAATTGAGCGGTAAGAATCGGTCTTTGAACTCGCCCTCCAGCGCCTCAAATGTGTCGATAGGTGGCTCCCGGTTCTGGTTTTGGCACCACCATAGTTTTGCATCGCCACCCAAGTACATGCTTGCAATCATGACTTGTCTCTCCTCTTCGATGCTCGCGGCCATGAAGTATTGCTTCATGTCCCAAAAGAAATTCTCCAATTCCTTCGTATTGCGGTTGCCATTGTAAGGTTTAGGCTCCGGTACCTTAAATTGTGCCGCCGAGGTAGCTAATCTCCGGCTCGAGCCTCCAACAGCATTCTTGTCTATCCGGGCAAGTTCCTTGTCTATCCGATCAACCGTGTCTGCGACATGTTGCTCGATAGCTAAGTTGTCCACACCAACTGATGCTTGGAAATCACCCATTTCCTTCTTCATCATCCAGACATCTACCAACAATGGCCGATCCTCCGAGGTTGCCATTGATGTGCCGACAAGGCTCTCCAACATGTCGAGCCTCACAAGAATTGCCTCCAAGGTTCCTTGCTCTAGAGATTCCATGCTTGATTTGTGGCTGCCATGCTCTGATACCAGTTGTCACACCCCCAAATTCGCACCTAGAATTTTTGCCTCCTTGGTGGGATGTGCGGCGCCAAGTCCCCGACTTGACCAGCCTTTCTCCTCGTTGGTGCTTGCAGAATTGAACTAGAAAGTAAAACAAGTGTTTACGGGAGCAAAACCTCCCAACCCTCTTTTCTATTCCAAATAAAAAGACAAGGAAACTCGCTCACGGCACACCACAATAGCTCTAGGAACTCCTTTCCCGGATACCCTTAGCTTGGTGGCTCCTGAGGCTTTTATACACAAAATGGCCCAGCCATAACTTATAATGGACATCAATGTGCAGCCCTCACTTAATGTCCTCGGATGCCCCTCTTGAATGTCAGCCGCGCGCGCGCCTTGAATGCCCGTTGCACGCCAGCTGCGCGCCGCATTGATGCTCGCCGCGCGCCATCAATGTCTGCTGCGTGCGTGCCATCAATGCGTGCCGCGTGCTCCAAGGCTCGGTCGCCAGTCTGCCCCGCGTGCCCCGACTGAAGAGTGCCTCTTGCGCCCAGCGCCCATTTGGCATGCCGTGTCCGTCCCGCGTGCCTGCCGCGTACCGCGCGCGCGAACGGCTAGCTGCCGAGGTGTAACGCCCCACCAACGGCTATGTCCGCGCGCCAACGGCTATGTCACCTGCCGTAACGCCCCAACGGCTATCGCCAAGCCACGTCCAGTCCGTGTCTGCTCTGTGTGCGCCAACTACGCGCGCTCATAATTCCAGTGCCCTGCTAGAGCGTAACGCCCTACTCAGTAAATGTCCTGCCCAACATTTAGTCAATTTAGCACTTACTTGCATAGCTTCACGGATCTGCTCTCTGGCCCATGTTTGTTTCATGGCCTGCGCACCTTGTGCGTCTTCGTGGGCCGCGCGCCCATCTTCCGCGAGCCCATTGTGGGCCGCGCCCCTCACTGCCGCATGCCCCTTGTGGGCCGCGCGCCTCATGTTGCCGCGCACCCGAGGAGTAGCCCAACTCCTCCTCTCCTGTTGGGCCAATTGGCCCTTGCCTTCATGCATTATGGGAAGTGGGGAGTAACAATGCCCCTTCCCTTTCTTTGTCTTTCATCCCCCCTGGACAGAATAAGTGAGGCTCTGTTCTTTCTAATTCAGAAAATCCATATCAGCCGAAGTAGATAGATTCAAGGGGCGAAGCGTTATAAGAAGAAAGGAAGTGGCGAAGGCCTATGCTAAAGTTAGTCAGAAAGAAAGCACGTTAAGGTTACGAAGTCACTTAGGTTAAATATAAAGAAAGGGAGGCTAACGTTACGAAGTCAGGTCAGCTGGTTAAGAAAAGCTCAGGTTATGAAATCACTTAGCCATTATTAATTAAGTAGTAGTCAGGCATCGGTACGGAGTTGCGTCAGCTGTAGGGAACGGTCGTCAACCTTTTTTGTTTGAATCAAAGTAGTGACGAGCCGAGCACTACGACTATAGGGATGGGTGAAGCAAAGCTTCGTAGACAACTGCGCTTCCTCGTCGCTTCTTTTCTTTCTAGCGACTAGCTTCTCAAGTGGGTGTCTTGGTAAGAAACCTTTAGTGTCACACCCCGAATTTGCCTTGGTTCCAGTCTCGTTTTGCATGCCAGCCAGTATTCTAGAAAGAAGGACTTGGTTTGATGTGGCTACTGTCACACCCCGAATTTGCCCCTAGAATTTTTCGTCTTCTTGGTGGGATATGCAGCGCCAAGTCCCCGACTTGACCAGCCTTCCTCCTTGTTCGTGCTTGCGGAAGTAGTTAGAAAATGAGACAAGTGTTTACGGGAGCAAAACCTCTCAATCCTCTTTCTATTATAAACCAAAAGACTAGGAACAACTCGCTTACGGCACTTCACAATAGCTTAAGGAACTCCTTTCCTGGATACCTTTAGCTTGGTGGCTCATGATGCTTTTATATACAAAATGGCCCAACCATAACTTACATTGGACAACAATGTGCATCCCTCACTTAATGCCCTCGGTTGCCTCTCTTCAGTGCTGGCCGCGTGCGCGCCATGAATGTCCGTTGCCCACTTGCTGCGCGCGGCATTGATGTCTGCCGCGCATCATCAATGTCTGCTGCGCACCATCAATGTCTGCTGTGTGCGCGCCATCAATGCATGCCGCGTGCGACAAGGCTCGGTCGCCAGTGTGCCCAGTGCGCCCTGTGTGAAGATTGCATTCTGCGCCTAGTGCCTACCCGGCACGCTGTTTTCGTCCCGCATGCCTGCCGTGACCCGTGCCCGCTCGTAATGCCCCACGCCAACGGCTAGCTGTCGAGGTGTAACGCCCCACCAACGGCTATGTCCGCGCGCCAACAGCTATGCCACCTGCCGTAACGCCCCAACGGCTATCACCAAGCCGTGTCTCGACCGTGTCTGCTCTGTGTGTGCCAACTGCGCGGTCTCATAACTCTAGCGCCTTGCTGGTGCGTAACGCCCCGGCTGCGCGCACCGCGTGTAACTGCCGGCCACTAAATGTTCTGCCCAACATTTAGCCATTTCAGCACTTACTTGCATGGCTTCACGGATCAGCCCTTCTAGCCCACGTCTGGCTCTTGGGTTGCGCACCTTGTGCAGCCTTTGTAGGTCACGCTCCCTTGGCTGCAGCGCGCCCACCTGGGCCGCGCCCATCTTCCTGCTGCGCGCCAGAGGAGTATCCCGGCTTCTCCTCACCTTTGGGCCATTGGCCTTGCCTTCATGCGCCATGGGAAATGGGGCGTGACAATCCACCCCCACCCAATGAAGTCGACGGCCTCGTCGACACCCAAGCTAGGTAGTCGGTGATCTGCCTCTCGAATCGCCATAGGTTGATGTCTTTCTCCCATGTGGCCTCCTCTTCATTTTCCCACTGCACTAAGAATTCTCGCCGCTCATCCTACTTGCTGCCCCGCATGGTTCGGTGATCAAGGATTTTGGAGATCTCCTTTGAGAATTCCCGCCGCTCATTCCCTCTTTTTAAAGGGGTTTGCTGTCTACTAAACAAGTCTTCATTGCCCGCCCGGCCTCTATCTTTAATCTTAAGTAAAGTGAAGTCAAATCAATGAAGTGAACAGCCCAACCTCTTTGTTTGAAGCTTTGCCAGGACGCTTCTACTTGTTGAAGCTTTGCTTCCCTTCCCCCACAAAACACAACACAACAATAAACTTGAGTATAGGAAAAAGCTTCTCTTTGATAGCGGTCATAGGGGGGTTAAGGATCTGATCGTAGATGGAGACTGAAATCAACCTATACGGAGGTAGGGGCGGATGTAGCCAAGTGGATCAAGGCAGTGGATTGTGAATCCACCACGCGCGGGTTCAATCCTCGTCATTCGCCGATCAATAAATGGTCTGGACCATTTGTATACACCTCGACAGCTAGCTGATGGCGTGGGACATTACGAGCGCGCGCGGGACCACGGCAGGCGTGCAGGACGAAAACAGTGTACCGGGTAGGCGCTGGGCGCAGAATGCAATCTTCACACAGGGCGCGTTGGGCACACTGGCGACCGAGCCTTGTCACACTGCATGCATTGATGGCGCGCACGCAGCAGACATTGAAGGTGCGCGGAAGACATCAATGCCGCGCACAGCAAGTGGGCAGCAAACATTCATGGCGCGCACGCAGCCGGCACTGAAGAGAGGCATCCGAGGGCATTAAGTGAGGGATGCACATTGTTGTCCAATGTAAGTTATGGCTGGGCCATTTTGTATATAAAATCCTCATGAGCCACCAAGCTAAAGGTATCCAGGAAATGAGTTCCTTAAGCTATTGTGGTGTGTCGTGAGTGAGTTGTTCCTAGTCTTTTTGTTTAGAATAGAAAGAGGTTTGAGAAGTTTTGCTCCCGTAAACACTTGTCTCATTTTCTAACTATTTCTACAAGCACCAACAAGGAGAAAGACTGGTCAAGTCGGGGACTTGGCGCTGCATATCCCACCGAGAAGATGAAAAATTCTAGGGGCAAATTCGGTGTGTGTGATGCAAACCTCAACAAACTTGTTGTGAGACCCAACGTCAATAGATGGAATCAACTTCAGGATCGCCCAATAACAGTTTCATAGTTTAGTGACTGTTGACCCCGTGGTTATACAACAACCAGAAACCAATAGTATCAAGAAAGGAATATTGACCTCGTTGCTATTGAAGGGCAAGAAACCAATATTATAATGGTTGGAAATCAAGTGGTTGCACTTGAAATTTCCGCAAGTTCTACAGAAGAACAGTTTGGAAGAATTTCTCACAAGATAATTCTCATTTTTTGTGTCCCTTACAATGACAAACTCCCAAGTATTTATAAGCTTACAAGAATAGTCTAGAATAGGCATTAAATAGCCTTGAAAACATGAGAAAGAACTTTGCTGCTAATATGGTCTAGGTTCAGCCTTCTTTGGAAACCATCAAAACAGCATTTGGCCTTCTCTATGCCAAGTGGATGTCACTTCGAAATTGCATTTTCTGGAGTCTTCTTTACTGAATTTGTGCTCCTTTGGACTTAATCAAACTCCATTTGTATTTGTAACACATTAACAACTATTCCTTCTAGTGGGTTATGTCTTTGAAATAAGTTGTTTTGGACTTCTTCTTGAAGCTTCTTGGCCCGAGCTCTAGTGATAGGTCCATTTGGTATTTTTAATTCCATTAAATATTCTTCTTGGCCCAATTTTTCTTCAATGCCACCCTCGCCCACATCATTCCCCCTCTCTTGAAAAGGATTTGTCCTCGAATCTAGACCTACATAGAAAGGAGAGAAGTCAGATACATTAAAAGTAGCGCTCACTTGATAATCGTCTGGTAGATCAATGATATAAGCATTATCATTAATCTTTTCCAAGACTTGGAATGGTCCATCTCCACGAGGATTTAGTTTACACTTTTGTTGTTGGGAAATCGTTCTTTACGAAAATGAACCCAAACCCAATCTCCTTGTTGGAAAGTGACGTGTTTTCTTCCTTTGTTTGCATGGCAACGGCTTGCTCATTTTGTTTGAGGATATGCTGACGTGCTTCTTCATGAAGTTTCTTTACCAGTTCTGCCTTCTTCTTCCCATCTAGGCTAATGGTCTCATTAATAGGCAATGGAAGTAAATCCAAGGGAGTTAACGGATTAAAACCATAAACAATTTCAAAAGGTGAATAAGAAGTAGAAGAATGCATTGTTATATTGTAAGCAAACTCAATAAAAGGAATACAATCTTCCCATGATTTTAAATGATTTTTTATTATAGCTCGTAAAAGAGTTCCTAGGGTCCGGTTTACAAACTCGATTTGTCCATCGGTTTGTGGGTGACAAGTAGTAGAAAATAGTAAAATTGTTCCTAATTTACCCCACAAAACTCGCCAAAAATGTCTAAGAAACTTAACATCTCTGTCACTACCTACTATTTTTGGAACACCATGAAGACGAACTACTTCCTTAAAGAATAACTGAGCTATATGAGTGGCATCATCTGTTTTATTACATGGGATAAAATGTGTCATCTTTGAAAATCTATCCACCACAACAAAAATTGAATCTTTTCCATTTTTAGTTCATGGTAACCCCATATCATATGGTATCAGAGCCATCCCCACTCTGGTCACCCATGGGTTTGTCAGAACGCCGACTGAGGCAGTCGGGTTTTAAGGGAGTGGGAATGATGTGAATCCCACATCGGTTAGGTGGGGTGGTCTTGGGTAGAATATATGGGTTCGCAAACTCCCCCCTTAAGCTAGCTTTTGAGGTGGAGTTAGGCGGGTTCATAATCTTAGACCCAACACGCAATGCGGAAATCAAAAGGAATTATGCCTTTATTGATTCGAAGGAACAAAAAGAAGGAACTTGACTACAATTGAAAGTTAGCAATGGGACCGAAGTTATCAGAAAAGTAGCTAGACCCGAACCAAACTCGTTGGTTGAACCTAAGCTATCAAGTTCGATCTTTTCAAGAATACACATGAAGAAGATCAAGTTCTAATCCAAGAACTTAAGCAGAGAATTATAAGGATCTCACCTCAAAGCAAAAAACTTCATAAAAATTAATTCATTATCAAAAGTTCCTTAAACTTATTACAAGCCTCCTTTAAATAGATAAAGATATAAATTTAATAAGCAACTAATATAATTTAGAAACTAATAAAATACCCTAATTAGATAATAGGAAAGTTGCTAAAAAATAAGAAAAGAAAAATTGATATCTGGAAAGTGGTGCAAGTGGAAGGTGGCTGCGGCAACTAGGTTTAAGTACCGCACGTCTCGAGGTTAACTCAACTTGTGGGTTTAGTCCAATGGTGTGATAGTTGTAAGAACTTTGAAGTTAAAGAACTTGGCCTAGAGTAAGTCTCAAATTGAGTGATCATGTGGGAAGTGTTTATTTTTTTAGACATCTCTTACGCTTTGCGCTTCTTTTCCAATCATTGCTTCTTCATCAACACTTAGTAATATTATGGCTCGTTGCACATCTTGTGATGATTCCTTTTCTTGGATATCTTTAATTAAAATTTGTAGTCTTTTTGTTTATCTTCTTTTTTCTGGATCTCGTCATTGGTCCTCCTATGTTAATCAATGCATCTTGACTCCCTATTATTTCTTGATTATCCTTGGTTGCTCCTTTGACTGCATTATTCCCTCCTTCTTCAAGAACATTCGTCCTCGAATCTGCATCAAACAAAAATAAGTCACTAGCATTAAAAGTAGTGCTTACATTACCATATTCGCTCGGTAAGTCAATCTTGTAAGCATTGTCGTTGATGTGTTCCAACACTTGAAAAGGTCCGTCTTCTCGCGATTGTAACTTATTCTTTCTCCACTCCATAAATCTCTCCTTTCGTAGATGCACCCAAACATAATCTCCGGGTTCAAAGATAATTTCTTTTCTACTCTTGTTGGCTTGTCGTGCATAGTGCTCGTTCTTCTGTATGATGTTTTCCCGAAACTTCGCATGAAATTCCCTTACAAATCATCTTTTCTTTTTCCATGTAAATCAACCAATTCATTAGAAGGTAACGGTAATAAAATCAAGCGGTGTAAAAGGGTTAATGTCATATACCATTTCAAATGGTGAGTAAGAAGTAGTAGAATGAACAGTTCTATTGTAAGCGAACTCAACATGTAGCAAGCAATTTTCCCATTGTTTTAAATTCTTGGAAATTATTGCTCTCAACAAAGTAGATAAAGTTCGATTCACTACCTCGGTTTGTCCATCCATAAGTGACTTAGAAACTTCACATCCCTATTACTAACAATTGCTCTAGGTAATCCATGTAAATGCACAATTTCTTTAAAAAATAAATTTGCTATATGTGTAGCATCATTAGTTTTAGAACATGCTATAAAGTGTGTCATTTTACTAAATCGATCCACAACCACAAAAATACTATCCTTACTCCCTTGTGTTCTTGGTAAACCTATCACAAAGTCCATGGAAATATCCGTCCAAGGGTGCTCAGGCACGGGTAAAGGACTATACAATCCATATGGTTTGATCTTTGATTTTGCCTTCCTGCATTCAATGCATCTTTCACAAATAGTTATAACATCATGCTTCATTTTTGGCCAAAAGAAATGTTCTATCAAGATATGCAAAGTTTTGTCGATTCCAAAGTGTCCCATTAATCCTCCACCATGTGTTTCTCTAACAAGCAGTTCACGTAATGAACATTTAGGTATACAAAGTTTATCCTTTCGAAATAAATACCCATCGTGTCTATAATAATCAGCACATGCAACTTTCTCACAATTTCTCCATGCATGACAAAAATCTACATCGGATTCATACAAATCCTTTATAAATTCAAAGCCTAACAATTTAGTTTGTAGAGAATTGATTAAAACGTACCTCCTTGACAACGCATCATCGACCACGTTGTCCTTACCTTTTTTGTAATGGATGACATATGGAAAGGTCTTGATGAACTCCAACTTCACATTGGTGGAAGCACTGGAACAAATGCCCAACTATGCAAAATTTATTAAAGATATTTTGTCCAAAAAGAGAAGGCTAGGAGAATTTGAAACAGTGGCCATGACTGAAAAAACCAGTTACATCTTACAGAATACGATTCCACCTAAATTGAAAGATCCAGGTAGCTTCACAATTTGGTGCACGATCGGCAACAATTATTTTGGGAGAGCTTTATGTGATTTTGGAGCCAGTATTAATCTAATGCCGATGTCCATCTTCAAGAAACTAAGAATTGGAGAAGTTCGCCATACTACGGTTACTTTGCAACTGGCTGATCGTTCATTAACTTATCCACAGGGGAAGATAGAAGACGTACTCGTAAAGGTAGATAAATTTATCTTTCCAGCGGATTTCATTATTTTGGATTACGAAGCAGATCGTGAAGTGCCGATCATATTGGGAAGACCGTTTTTAGCCACGGGAAGAACGTTAATCGAAGTCCAAAAAAGAGAACTCACCATGAGGGTGAATGATCAACAGGTTACCTTCAACGTTTTAAAAGCCATGAAGTATCTTTATGAAGAAGAAGACTGTTTTATTATATCAGAAAGGACGAAATTAGAAGAAACAAAGCAGATTTCTTGGGGCTACAGAAAACAGTACGAAGCATTAACAAGAATAAAAGATGAACCAGAACTTCCTCAGTCTTTCATCGAGGATGCACCAACACTGGAGCTTAAACAACTGCCCGCTAATCTCAAATATGCATTTTTAGGATCCAATGAGACTTTTCCTGTTATTATCTCGGCTATTCTGACAACCGTGCAAAAGGAAAAATTACTCCACATATTGAGAACTCACAAGTAGGCTATGATATGGACAGTTAGAGACATAAAAGGGATTAGTCCTAGTATTTGTATGCACAAGATACTCCTAGAAGATGGATACAACGCATCTATAGAGCAACAGAGAAGATTGAATCCAGTAATGAAGGAGGTGGTGAAGAAAGAAATTCTCAAATAGTTGGAAGCTGGAATCATTTACCCTATTTTAGACAGCTCATGGATCAGTCCGGTTCAGTGTGTTCCAAAGAAAGGTGGGACAACAGTTGTTTCCAACGAAAATAATGAGTTAATTCCGACAAGAACAATCACAGGATGGAGAATCTGCATAGATTACAAAAAGTTAAACAAGGCCACACGAAAGGATCATTTCCCGCTACCATTTATCGATCAAATGCTCGACAGGTTAGCTGGTAGACAATTTTATTGCTTTTTGGATGGATATTCAGGTTATAATCAAATTACGATTGCGCCCGAAGATCAAGAGAAAACTACGTTTACATACACTTATGGAACTTTCGCATTTCGGAGAATGCCTTTCGGACTGTGTAATGCTCCAGCAACATTCCAGCGTTGCATGATGGCAATATTTTCAAATATGGTTGAAGAATGTTTGGAGATTTTTATGGATGACTTCTCTATTACTGGAGAGTCTTTCGAAACATGTTTGAAGAATTTAGAGCGAGTTTTGACGAGATGCTTGGAGACGAACTTAGTACTTAATTGGGAGAAGTGTCATTTTATGGTTTCCGAGGGGATAGTGTTGGGCCATCGACTTTCAGCAAAAGGTTTAGAAGTGAATAAGGCAAAAGTGAAGATCATCGAGAATTTACCACCATCGAGTACAGTAAAAGGAATTCGGAGTTTTTTGGGTCATGCGGGATTTTATCGACGTTTCATCAAGGACTTCTCAAAAATTTCTAAACCTTTATGCATGTTGCTAGAACAGAATGTGTCATTCAATTTTGATAATTTTGCTAAAACATAAATTAGTAACCGCGCCTGTGATAACAACACCCGACTTGTCCATTCCTTTTATTCTAATATGTGATGCCACTGATTATGCAGCAGGAGTAGTGCTGAGATAAAAGAAAGATAAATTATTTCATTCCATTTATTACGCCAGCAAAACACTCAATGATGCTCAGAAAAACTACACCATTATAGAGAAAGAGCTACTTGCGGTAGTTTTTGCTTTCGATAAATTCAGGGCGTATCTGATAGGAACAAAGGTGATTGTGTATACTGATCATGCAGCCATCAAGTATCTAGTTACGAAAAAAGATGCAAAACCAAGACTAATTCGCTAGGTGTTACTTCTTCAAGAGTTCGATTTGGAAATCCGCGATAGAAAAGGGTGCGAGAATCAAGTTGCAGATCATTTATCTCGTCTGGAAAACGGGAACAAACAGCAACCTGGAGAAAGCATAAAAGAAACATTTCCAGATGAACAGCTGCTAAAAGCGGATGTATATTCAATGTCATGGTATGCTGACTTTGTGAACTACATTGTAAGCAACATTCTTCCTCCCGAAATGCAATATCAGCAGAGAAAGAAATTTTTGAAAGATGTGAAACAATATATTTGGGATGAGTATTTTCTCTTTAAACAATGTGCTGACCAATTACTAAGGAGATGTGTTCCAGATGATGAAATGGAATCAGTGCTACAGCAATGCCATGCAGCACCATACGGGGGTCACTACGGAGGAACACGCACAGCCACAAAAATTCTACAATCAAGTTTGTACTGGCCCACTCTTTTTAAGGATGCTAATATTTTTGTGAAAAGTTGTGACAGGTGCCAAAGGGTAAGAAATATTACAAGGAAACATGAGTTGCCACTCAATAATATTATGGAGATTGAATTATTTGATGTTTGGGGGATAGATTTCATAAGACCATTTCCGATGTCGTTCAGCAATCAATACATTCTCTTGGTTGTTGATTATGTTTCAAAGTGGGTAGAAGCAGTGGCGCTACCAAATAATGAAGGAAGAGGAGTTCTAAAATTTTTACAGAAAAATATATTCACTAGATTCGGAACACCCAGAGCAATTATTAGCGATGGAGGATCTCACTTTTGCAATAGGTCTTTCAATAGATTATTGAGCAAATATGGAGTCAGACACAAAATAACCACAGCATATCACCCACAAAGTAATGGCCAAGCGGAGGTTTCAAACAGAGAGATTAAAAGAATTCTAGAAAAGGTGGTGAATCCCAATAGGAAGGATTGGTCTCAAAAACTGGATGATACATTGTGGGCATACAGAACAGCTTACAAAACTCTCTTGGGCACCACTCCATACAATTTGATTTACGGAAAAACTTGCATTTACCTGTGGAGTTGGAACATAAGGCTTACTGGGCAATCAAGACATGAAATTTAGATTTAAAGCAAGCAGGAAGAAATCGATTTTTACAGTTGCAAGAATTAGAAGAATTGAGAATGAGTGCTTATGAGAATGCTAAAATCTACAAGGAAAAAGTAAAGAGGTGGCACGACAAAAAGATTCAAAAGCGAGTGTTCGAAAAAGGACAAACAGTTTTACTTTTCAACTCAAGATTGAAGCTTTTTCCAGGTAAGTTAAAATCTCGGTGGTCTGGTCCTTTTGAAATAATAGAAGTTTATCCATACGGAACTTTGGAATTACGAGATGAAAAAACCGGCTAAAATTTTAAGGTAAATGGCCAGAGAGTGAAGTTATACCTTGGAGAGAAATTGACGGAAATTACGTCAATTCCTCTTGAGAACGGAGAAGCTACATGAAGCATGGAAAAGTCAGGCTGAAGACTTACAAATCAAGCGCTTATTGAGAGACAACCCAATTTTTAGTATCCTTTTGTTTATTTTTAGTTTCGGTGAAAATAATGGTGATGCTACAATGTTAGCTGTCGCATCACACTTAATCGAAAAGAAAATATATATATATATATATATATATAAAGAATAAAAATAATAAATAAAATTAGTCAATTAGTTTTTTTATTTAGTGTTATAAGTGTGATTTTCAGCAAAATTTTAAAATTTCTTTCAAATTTGAATTTTCCCCTTTGCTTGTCTTATAAATGCTGCAGCAACCCTAACGGATTTCTCATCCAAAAGAAAGAAAACTCTATTCCTTTTTGCAGATCAGCAGATACCAACAAGAGACCGAAGAGAACTGGAAAGAAAGCTGCTAAACATTTGTCTCAACAAGAATTTATCAACGATGTCGCAAAAATCCGATACGAGCAAGGGATGAAGCAGAAGACATTTGCAGTTGAGAAGAGCTTTGTAATTTCTGATGGCAGCTATTTAGGGTACCCAAGTTATGTTTCCTCAGTTATCCAGAATCACAATTGGACACTATTTTGCACTCGCCCAGGAGAGGTCATCATGAACCTGGTTCGTGAGTTCTATGCTAACTTCGAGGGTGACTTGCCCCAATCGGTAAGGGTTCGGAAAAGGGAGGTGTAGATTTCACCCGCAACAATAAATTCGTTTTACCAGTTGGAAGAAGTGGAGAATAATTTTTACGCTCATGCCAACAATCAGTCTCCAGCATACCTTGAAACTGTCCTAAAGGAGATTGCTGAACCGGATACCGACTGGGTAATCTCCAAAACAGGATCGCTCTTTCTCCCTCGCATTGCGCTACTACCGAAAGCGAGAGTATGGTATCATTTTCTTAAAAGCCGCTTACTCCCTTCATCGCATGGACAACATGTGACAAAGGATAGAGCTATTTTACTATATTGTATTCTAACTAGGAAACGTATCAATGTTGGGCAGATTATATATAGAAATTTATGTGCTAATGCTTTGAGGCCCAAGGGGCAATTCCTGTTTCCCTCTCTGATAACAGGGTTATGTGAACTCTCTGGAGTAGTTTATGAAGAACAGGAATTGAAGCTTGTTCCAGCATCTGGAATTACTCCTTTGACAGTTAAAAGAATAGCTATGGATAAACCAGGGGATGAAGAAGCGGATGAAGATGAAAAACCGAAGAAAAGAAAATCTCATGATTCAAATGCTGCAAGCGGAGAGCATCATTTACCAACAACAAATCATGGAAGCACTGCGGCTAATCGATGAAAAATTGGAAAAGCAGAAGGAAACTATGCTTATGATTGAACAGAGAATCAGCCAGAGTGAGATTCTACAATACAACATTTATGACAAACTCCACCGCATTAAACAAAAGAACAGGGTATTCTGGCGCTACACCAAATTCAAAGACAAGGCAATAGCAGGCAGTCTTCAGAGAGATTACACCAAGCCACACCCAACGTTTCCTCATTTTCCCACAAGCCTACTCCAACAATCGGATTCCGAATCCGACAAAGAATAATAGCCATCCAAGGAAGTACCTGCCCTTTTCTTTTTATTTTATGTTGCACACTATTTTGTTTGGCAATGAGAACACTGCCAATTTAAGTTTGGGGGTAAGGTGTATTTTAGGGGTAGGAGAAAGTGAAATTAGAAAGTGGTAGGAGAAAGTGAAATATCTACTAAGCAAAAAAAAAAAAAAAAAAAAAAAAAAGTTCCTAAAAGTGAAGTATCTAGAATTTTCCTAACTCCGTAATTTTGTTGAAAAATTTCATTATCATGCATTAATGACATTTAACTAAGAATTATTCCCCTTAATCTAATTTTTCTTCATAACACACAAACTTCTCTCTAGTTGCTTAAGGATGTATCCTAATTAAATTTCTCAATATATTTAGATGAAAATAAGTTAATGTTTACCAAGAAAATTAGAAATAAAAGATTTCTTTGCGAAAAAAAAAATAATAATAATAATAAATGAACAAAAAAAATGAATGAAAAAAAAGAATAAATTGCAATTTCCTATTCTACTTTCAATTTCGAGTGAGCCCTTTGGATACTCGATGGGTAGAAATTAAATAGAGGAACTTCGGGAGGAATTCCGTTGCAATATTATTATTGACTATACTCTTCTATAATATTATATGAGTATTTATATTTAAGTGACACTACTAAGTAACCGGAGACCTTCATGACCAATGTTGACACTCGCGTAAAAAGGTAGTGTGACTTGTAAGATAAAGTCAATATAAAAATAATAAAAAAAAATAAAAAAAATAAAAAAAATCTTTAAAATCTAATTAACTTTGGAAAAACATTGAAATGTTAGTAATCTATAATATTAATTGTGAAATTTAGCTTGGATGAGTGAACTTTGCAAGTTGAAGAGGAGTTTGGGCGCGCACACACTTTGAGAAATTATTTTATTGAGAAATAATTCTATGTTAATTGACTTTAATTATGATGCTGTTACTTTTCATAAAATTACAAGTTTTGAATTATTCTGAAAATCACATGAAATTCATTAATGTTATCTATGAAATTTTTAATATTGATTTTATTTTGCATCACTCGAGGACGAGTAATGGTTCAAGTTTGGGGGTATTTGATAACTCTTAAATTAGAGTTATTTTATACTATTTATTATTAATAAAATTCGTATGATTTAAATGAATTTAATTAGAATGTGGTCAAAATTACAATAATTGCTATAAATTATTAAGTATGGAAAGAATTTACGATATTAATGATTTTTATGCATATATTTCCAATTAAATCAGATTATGAGCATTAATAATTGTTTTTTATCTTTGGCCACAGAATTATGAAAAATTGGATTGCATATTTAAACAACTTAAAAGAGAGGAAGATGAATGGAGAATATCCTAAAAGTATGGAAATTGAATTGATGGAAAAACAAGAGAGAGAAGAGGAAGAGAATGATGATGTGGCCCTAAACAACAAAAGAAGAGTGATGTGGCGGGAAAAAAATGAAGAGAAAATGGCTGATGAGAGAATTTAAAAGGCAATAAAAGAAAATTTAAAAGGAAAAAAAGAGCATTTTGGAAGGAGAGAGAAGATTATTCTCTCCCTGAAAAGGTTCGATTTTTTCTCTTGATCTTTTCAAAAACTCTCCTTTTTACGGGTTCTCTCCTTTTTTACTCACTTTCTCTCTTGCTATTGGGGGGCTCTCTTGCTCTTTGGCGGACGACATCCAGCATCTCCGGAAGAAGAACTCTCTGAAGGGGGATTATTGCAAAGAAGAGCGAAGACCATAATTTCTTCTCTACTTTTTATTTTTCTCTTTATGAATATTTTTATTATGATTTTTATTAGTATGATTTTAGACTAAGTTTTTAATCTTGATTAGGAGAGATAGTACTCGTTATGTGTTTTACTTAATTCTATGAAAGTTTACGTATTTTTTATGGAACAATCTATCATGATGTTTATTGTTTAATTTGAATTGTGTCGACGGACAAATTTGATGTTACATGTTCCTATCGTATCGATAGGTAGATAGGAATTTTAAGATGCATGATAGATTAAATAAATTAAATTGTTGCAAAGTTATTGACATTAATTTATTTGGCATTGAGAATAGGGCTGAAAAGAAATTCAATTCAAGTTTTATTCTTTCAAAGTCGAAAAAAATCTTACGTTGAATTTAACTAGGCAATTCGATAGAACCCTAGAAAAATATTTGTTCTCGCTGTTTCGTAGGAAATGTTGTAGCTTTCTGTAGCATCAGTAGTAAAATTCACGTAATGAGTAAATCGACTCTAACCAAGGCTTTTATTATCGTAATCATCATAAATTGTTTAATTTATTTCTCTAGCATATCTAAGTGATTTTTAATTTTATATTATTCTTTCGTCACGTTATTTGTCTCATTAATTCATTTTTATTTAATATAATTTTATAGCGATTAAAATTGATTAAGAATATCCTCGTGGGATCGACTTTTACTTACTATTTATTAATTTGTTAGCGACACGTGCACTTGCGTTAGGTGTAGAAAAATCCACTAACATCTTACAAAAGAAGTTCTTCACTTTTTTTTTTTTTTTGAATTTTCAGAAATTTTTTTTTTCCTAAATTTACACCAAAGTAAAAGAATCAAAAGTTTTTTTTTTTTTTTTTGTGAAGAAGAAAAGAAGAACAGAGAAAATAACAAGAACGATAAAGATAGCTTCTCTGAATCGAAGAACCTTCGCTCTGATACCAACTGATGTAAACGTAAGATATTAGAAATCTTAGACCCAACACGCAATGCAGAAATCAAAGGGAATGATGTCTTTATTGATTCGAAAGAACAAGAAGAAGGAACTTGACCCCAATCGAAAGTTAGCGATGGAACCGAAGTTATCAGAAGAGTAGCCCCGTGCCAGCCGCGTGCCGTGTGCGCCCCATGTGCCGAGTGCGCCCCATGTGCGCACTGTGTAACTGCCGCCCACTAAATACTCTGCCCAACACTTAGCCATTTCAGCAATTTTTTGCATGGCTTCACGAATCATTCCTCTGGCCCATGTCTGACTCATGGGTTGTGCAACTTGTGCGCCCTTTGTGGGCCGTGCGCCCAACTGCTGCGCGCCCACTGCGGGCTGCGTGCCTTTGGCTGCCGCACGCCCCCATGGGTCGCACCCATCTTGCTGCTGCGCGCCCTAGGAGTAGCCCGGCTTCTCCTCATCTTTGGGCCATTGGCTCTTGCCTTCATACGCCATGGTAAATAGGGCATGACAGCTACTATAGCCCAGCTCCTCTCGCCTTTCTAGCCTGTTGCTAGGAAATGCCTAAGCCTTTTTATTTTTATTTTTTATTTTGAGGCTTTCACCCGCACTAGGACTAGTATATGGTGATATCTAACTCAAAAGCCCGAACACAAACAAGCTTACCTTATTATTATATTACATAAAGAAAGAAGAGTCAAGGAGAAAAAACAAAAGAAGGAGCTGACAACTGCGAGACTAGGAGAATAGGAAAGGCTTGGTATATAATCTGCACCTTCATTCTGGTTATAGTCCATTAGCAAGCAAGGAGGGGAACCCTTCCTTCCGTTCAGTAAGGGATACAAGCATTACAGGGAGTTTTTGAATAGGAAGAGAAATATGACTCTTCCCAAGTCAAGTCAAGTGAAGCGTAGTGAGGAAGGAGGGGAAGAACTACCAGAGAAAGTGATGCAAACCTAAGATATTAGAAATCTTAGACACAACACGTAATGCGAAAATCAAAGAGAATTATGCCTTTATTGATTCGAAAGAACAAGAAAAATGAACTTGACCCCAATCGGAAGTTAGCAATGGAACCGAAGTTATCAGAAGAGTAGACCAAACTCGTTGGTTGAACCTAAGTTATCAAGTTCGATCTTTTCAAGAATACACTTGAAGAAGATCAAGTTCTAATCCAAGAATTTAAGAAGAGAATTATAAGAATCTCACCTCAAAAGCAAAAAGCTTCATACAAATCAAATTCATTATCAAAAGTCCCTTAAATCTATTACAAGCCTCCTTTAAATAGATAAAGGTGTAAATTTAATAACGAAGTAACATAATTTAGAAACTAATAAAATACCCTAATTAGATAATAGGAAAATTGCTGAAAAATAATAAAAGAAAAATTGATATTTGGAAAGTGGCGCAAGTGGATGGTGGCCGCGGAAATTAGGTTTAAGTACCACACGTCTCGAGGTTAACTCACATGTGGGTCTAGCTCAATGGTGTGATAGTTGTAAGAACTTTGAAGTTAAAGAATTTGGCCTAAAGTAGTCTCATGTTGAGTGACCATGTGGTAAGTCTTTATTTTTTTTTAGACATCTCTTACGCTTTGGGCTTCTTTTCCAATCATTGCTTCTTCATCAACACTTAGTAATATTATGACTCGTTGTACATCTTGTGATGATTCATTTTCTTGGATGTCTTTGATTAAAATTTGTAGTCCTTTGTTTATCTTCTTTTTTCTGGATCTCGTCATTGGTCCTCCTATATTCGTCAATGGATCTTGGCTCCCTATTGTTTCTTGATTATCTTTGGTTGCTCCTTTGACTACATCATTCCCTCCTTCAAGAAGATTCGTCCTCGAATCTGCATCAAACAAAGATAAGTACTAACATTAAATGTAGCGCTTACATTATCGTAATCGCTCAGTAAGTCAATCTTGTAAGCATTGTCGTTGATGCGTTCCAACACTTGGAAGGGTCCGTCTCTTCGCGGTTGTAACTTATTCTTTCTCCGCTCCATAAATTTCTCCTTTCGTAGATGCACCCAAACCCAATCTCCGGGTTCAAAGATGTTTTCTTTTCTACTCTTGTTGGCCTGTCGCGCATTGTACTCGTTCTTCTGTATGATGTTTTCCCGAACCTTTGCGTGAAATTCCCTTTCAAATTCAGCTTTTCTTTTTCCATGTAAATCAACCAATTCATTAGAAGGTAACGGTAATAAATCAAGCGGTGTAAGAGGGTTAAAGCCATATACAATTTCAAATGGTGAGTAAGAAGTAGTAGAATGAACAATTCTATTGTAAGCGAACTCAACATGTAGCAAGCAATTTTTTCATTGTTTTAAATTCTTAGAAATTATTGCTCTCAACAAAGTAGATAAAGTTCAATTTACTACCTCAGTTCGTCCATCCGTTTGGGGGTGTGTTACGGTGGAAAACAACAATTTTGTATCTAGCATATTCCATAAGGTTCTCCAGAAGTAAATTAGAAACTTCACATCCCTATCACTAACAATTGTTTTAGGTAATCCATGTAAACGCACAATTTCTTTAAAAAATAAATTCGCTATATGTGTAGCATCATTAGTTTTAGAACAACCACATAAATACTATCCTTACCCTCTTGTGTTCATGGTAAACCTATCACAAAGTCCATGGAAATATCCGTCCAAGGGTGCTCGGACGCGAATAAAGGACTTTACAATCCATATGGTTTGACCTTTGATTTTGTCTTTTTACATTCAATGCATCTTTCACAAATAGTTATAACATCATGCTTCATTTTTTGCCAAAAGAAATGTTCTATCAAGATATGCAAAATTTTGTCGATTTCAAAGTGTCCCATTAATCCTCCACTATGTGTTTCTCTAACAAGCAGTTCACGTAATGAACATTTAGGTATACAAAGTTTATCTTTTAAAAATAAATATCCATCGTGTCTATAATAATCAGCACATGCAACTTTCTCACAATTTTTCCATGCATGACAAAAATCTACGTCGGATTCATACAAATCCATTATAAATTCAAAGCCTAACAATTTAGTTTGTAGAGAATTGATTAAAACGTACCTCCTCGACAACGCATCAGCAACCACGTTGTCCTTACCTTTTTTGTAATGAATGACATATGGAAAGGTCTCGATGAACTCCATCCACTTGGCGTGTCTCTTGTGCAATTTTCCTTGTGACTTTAGATGTTTCAAACTTTCGTGATCGAAATGAATGATGAACTCCTTAGGCCACAAGTAGTGTTGCCATGTTTGTAACGTTCTTACCGAAGCGTAGAGTTTTTTGTCATATGTTAGATAATTTAATGCCGCTCCACTAAGGTTTTCACTGAAGTAAGCAATCAGCTTCATTTCTTGCATCAAGACACCTCCAATTCCTTTTCCCGATGCGTCACATTCGATTTCAAATGTTTTATCAAAATTTGGTAAGACTAGAAGGGGAGCATTAATTAGTTTCTCTTTTAACAAATTAAACACTTTTTCATGTATTTTGGTACAGTTAAATTCAACATTCTTTTTAACTAATTCATTTATAGGTGCCGCAATAGTGCTAAAGTCTCTCACAAATCTCCTCTAAAAGCTAGCCAATCCGTGAAAGCTACGTACCTCATTTGCGTTTCTTGGTGTGGGCCATTTCTTGATTGCTCTTACCTTTTCTTTGTCCACGGATACTCCCTTTGAGCTAACTACAAAACCGAGGAAAACTACCAATTCCATGCAAAAGGTACATTTTTTAAGATTAAGATACAATAGATTCGATTTTAACACACTAAATACAGACCTCCAATGCTTAACATGTTCGTCTAGTGACTTACTATACACTAAAATATCATCAAAGTAGACCACAACAAATTTTCCAATAAATTATCTTAAAACATGATTCATTAATCTCATAAACGTACTCGGTGCATTAGATAGTTCAAACGGCATAACCAACCATTCATAAAGACCAAATTTTGTTTTAAAAGCTATTTTTCATTCATCTCCTTGTTTCATGCGAATTTGATAATATCCGTCTTTAAGTCAATTTTAGAAAACATGCATGCACCAGACAATTCATCAAGCATATCATCAAGTCGAGGAATAAGGTGTCGATACATTACCGTAATTTTATTTACTGCTCGACAATCGACACACATTCTCCAGGTGCCGTCCTTTTTTGGAACTAATATGACCGGAACTGAGCATGGGCCTACTCTCCTTCACTAGGCCTTTCTCTACCAACTCATCTATTTGCCTTTGAATTTCCTTGGTTTCCTTGGGATTTGCTCGGTATGCAGGTCGGTTCGGGATCGTTGCTCCGGGGATGAAATCGATTTGATGCTCGATTCCCCTAAGTGGGGGAAATATGTCATCAAATTCCTGCAATAAAGAGGCAACAGTTATAGAAAGAGAATTCGTTAGTTCGTTAGTGGAAAAATAAACATCTTTGTATAGTAACAAAATCATCTCCTCTCTTTTCCTCACAAGTCCAATTTTTTTTGGTCTCTTCTTCCTCGTTACTTCTCCCTTTTTCCAGTTTCTTTTCTTTCTGTTTGCCTTTTTTACTTTCTTTATTTATGGCTTTTCTCTCATTGGCTTCTTTGTCTCCTCTTTCTTTTTCGCCTTTTTCCTTCTCTTTTTTTATACTTGAATTTTTTACTACACCATTTTTGTCATTTTCCCTACATTTTCATTAAAACAGTTGTCAGTTTGGATTTCTTTGGCAATTCTCTCTTGATCCAAGCTTCCTTCCCACGGTGGTAATGGTTTTAGTATTACCAACCTCCCATTTTGAGTAAGCGAATACTCATTTTTACAGCCGTTATGCTTAACCGTTTTATCATATTGTCATGGTCTCCCCAATAGGATGTGAGTTGCTTGCATTGGCACTACGTCACATAAAATCTCAACTTTGTACTTCCCGATTGATAATGCGATGTTTACTTGTCTTGTTACTCTGATTTCGCCACAATCGCTCAACCATTGCAATTTGTACAACTTTGGGTGTCGCTTGGTTTTCAAATTTAATTATTGGACCAATAACGTACTAGCCACGTTTGTGCAACTTCCGCTATCGATGATCATGCTACATACCTCGTTGTTGACATGACACCTAGTATGAAAGATATTTTCCCTTTAGGCTTTGTCGTCGTCCTCCTTAATTTGTACACTTAAGGCTCTCCTTGCGACTAATAAATTTCCTTTTACTGGTTCCTCTACGTCTACATCACTACAATCTTCGAGTGATGGCATCTCGTTATCGCTTGAACTTAAACTTTCTATATCGCCATTCTCTAAGAAGACCATTGCACGCTTATTGGGACAATTTGATGCGATGTGCCCAAATCCTTGGCAACGAAAACACTTGACTTCTCTAGTTCGAGTTAGTGTTGAAACCTCGCTCTTTCCTTTTGGTGGGTTGAAGTTGTTAGCCGCGATTTCCCCTTTGTGGTCCTCCTTCGGGTTTGGCTTATCTCCTTTCCAATTTGGTTTCCACGAACTATTTGACACCGTGTTTACCTTTGCACTTTTCTTAGCCTTTAGTTGTCGTTCAATTTTGATCGCCTTATGTAGTAATTCCTCCATGTCCAAATAGTGTTGCAAATCTACTATGTCGGCAATCTCTCGATTAAGCCCTCCCACAAACCTTGCCATCGTGGCGTCTCCATCCTCGTTAACGTCGGCTTTTATCATGGCTATCTCAATTTCTTTGTAATACTCTTCCACACTTTTATATCTTTGAGTAAGACCTTGAAGTTTTCGACACAAATCCCTATAATAATATGACGGGACGTACCTTTTTCTCATAATTGTTTTCACACTTTCCCATGTGCGGATTGGGGATTCTCCGTTTCGCCTCCGAGTTTTGACTAGTTGATCCCACTAGATGCTGGCATAGTCGGTGAACTCCATTGTGACCAACCTGACCTTTTTCTCCTCCGTGTAGTTTCGATACTCGGGTAAAGAGTCGACTTTCCTTTCCCATTCTAAATAAGTCTCGGGATCACTTTTCCATTGAAAGGTTGGGATGTTGACATTGATATCACTAAGATCTCCATCCTCTCTATCGTTCCTATCGTATCTTTCCTTTCGGTTTGGTTTTTCATCGTGGTCATAGTAGTCATCAAACTTTCGTCCACGAGGATTTGTAGGTGACAGTATCTCCAAACGTCCATCCTTCGATTAAGAGCCTCGTATTGATCGTGTATGGCCTTCATAAACATCCTTATATCAATTTCATTCTCCTCTCCGCTCATGATTCCAAATTTTTTTTTTAAATAAACAACGCAAAAGGTAAATTGCAAAATTTGTATTTGCGGGAATCTAAATAACTGAATTGAAATGCCCAATTTAAATGACTGAATTAAAATGCCGAAATTTAAATGACTGAATTAAAATGCAGAAATTTAAATGATTGAATTGTAATGTAGAAATTTAAATGGACATTTCCCCTCCCTCACGTGTTTACACTCATTCAATATCACTCCACTAGTGTTTTGCTCAAAATTTTGGCTCTTATAAGATAATCTCATACTCTTGCCTTTTACCATTCAATCTCTTCTTTAGGTTCTTCAAGTTAGAACCCAATCAAGATGCAATCCAACAAGTGGAACGTGAAAATTTCAAAGTTTCAAACTAAAAATCTAACTTTCGAGAATAGATTAAAGTCAAACCACTAAAGATGTTTGCTAGAATCGATCTCTGGATATAACGCTTTTGAGAAGCTTGAATAGTTTCCGGTTGTGAATCCTTGATACTAATGAGGTATATTTACATTTTTTTTTTTTAAAACTTGGCAAACTTGCAGAAATAGAAATCCGAATTGAGATTTGGATGCTAGGGTTCGAGATAAGCAAAGATATGTCTTTCTCAATTGGTCTTACAAAATGAGTTCTTCACTTTTTTTTTTTTTTTTTTGAATTTTTGGAATTTGTTTTTTCGAAATTTACACCAAAGTAAAAGAATCAAAAGTTTTTTTGTGGAGAAGAAAAGAAGAACAGAGAAAAATAACAAGAACGCTTCTCTGAATCGAAAAAACTTTCGCTCTGATACCAAATGATGCAAAGCTAAGATATTAGAGATCTTAGAAATGCGGAAATCAAAGGGAATTATGCCTTTATTAATTTGAAAGAACAAGAAAAAGGAACTTGACCCTAATCGGAAGTTAGCAATGGAACCGAAGTTATCAGAAGAGTAGCTAAACCCGAACCAAACTCGTTGGTTGAACCTAAGCTATCAAGTTCGATCTTTTCAAGAATACACTTGAAGAAGATCAAGTTCTAATACAAGAACTTAAAAAGAGAATTATAATGATCTCACCTCAAAAGCAAAAAGCTTCATACAAATCAAATTCATTATCAAAAGTCCCTTAAATCTATTACAAGTCTCCTTTAAATAGATAAAGGTATAAATTTAATAAGGAAGTAACATAATTTAGAAACTAATAAAATACCCTAATTAGATAATAGGAAAATTGCTGAAAAATAAGAAAAGAAAAATTGATATTTGGAAAGTGGCGCAAGTGGATGGTGGCCGCGGAAATTAAGTTTAAGTACCGCACGTCTCGAGGTTAACTCACATGTGGGTCTAGCCCAATGGTGTGATAGTTGTAAGAACTTTGAAGTTAAAGAACTTGGCTTAAAGTAGTCTCATATTGAGTGACCATGTGGTAAGTCTTTAATTTTTTTTAGACATCTCTTACGCTTTGGATTTCTTTTCCAATCATTGCTTCTTCATCAACACTTAATAATATTATGGCTCGTTGCATATCTTGTGATGTTTCCTTTTCTTGGATGTCTTTGATTAAAATTTGTAGTCCTTTGTTTATCTTCTTTTTTCTCGATCTCGTCATTGGTCCTCCTCCTATGTTAATCAATGGATCTTGGCTCCCTATTGTTTCTTGATTATCCTTGGTTGCCCCTTTGACTACATCAGAAAGGCTAAGTGAATTACTTCACGGGACTTCTCTTTTCTTGTTGCTTATCACCTACTTTTTTCCGAGCGTAGATTTATATATAGATGGGAGGACCACCATTCTCGCAGGAGTTGCAGTAGGAACATGACAAACTATTTGAATGCATTCTTGCAGGAAGTAGCATACTCATGTAGCCTGCTTTCGTTCCTTTCGTCTGTCTTGAAGGCCGGTTCAGTGAAGTCAAGTCTTTACGTCTATAGGGGCTCAAATACTTCCCAATTCGATTCGGAACCTTCAAAAAGTTATGGGTATGTTTTCTTTCTTGGCACTCTCTTTCTTTGTTATGACAACCTAAAAAGAGATAGGGATATGGAGGTTGACTTGAAAACAAACAACTGGTACTGCCCCCGCAGATAGGGGACTTTTTGCCTTCCTTAAGTCCAGAATGCGAAACGAATTCCTCCCCACAAAAGGAAAAAGAGCGATTGAGAGTCAATTTCAGGATCGAGAGTGTCGATAAGGTGTTAGCCACAAGTTACTTGACTCTTGTAAAGCACCATTGGCTATGAACTGAAATGGTTCCTCTCTTTTTCTCTTGAACCTAGAACAAAAAATGGATCTCGCCATCAGCTCGACCTTGGACATATAAGAGTTCCAAATCAAAAAAAGGAAACTCAATTTGACTTGAGACAAAGGAACTGAGTGCCGAAAACAACTTGTTTGGTTTCTTATCAAACTACCAGTCATTAAGACTACTATGAAAAAAAAGGTAAGGAGCCAAGTCCAGAAAAGGACTTGGCTTGCGTGCATTATACCTACCCCCTTATTAAGAAGTGGATTTCAATCTCCATAAATAAATGAAGTAAGAACTCTTTTCTTGTTGTCCTCTTACTCTTTTAGCCTGCCTTGTGGAGGTCTCTAGGGTGTCTACGGCAGATCAAATTAGTCTCGTGATGAAGAGAAGTCTTTTCCGATCTTCCTCTAAGAAAGATATCGTCACCACAATTCCATTTGTGCTTTCAGCAAGTAGGCGACGCGAATCTATGGTTTCTATGGATACCCAGATTCATTTGTTTGAAAGCCTCGAGATGACTTGCAGAAATCATTTGTCTTTCTAGGTTTGTCTTGTGTCCCTAATGCATATAGTAACGCCCCGCCAACGGCTATGTCTGCGCGCCAACAGCTATGCCACCTGCCGTAAAGCCCCAATGGCTATCACCAAGCCGTGTCTAGACCGTGTCTGCTCTGTGTGCGCCAACTGCGCGCTCTCATACGCAGGTCGGTTCGGGATCATTGCTCCGTGGATGAAATCGATTTGATGCTCGATTCCCCTAAGCGGGGGAACTTCTTTGGGTAATTCCTCTAGAAATATGTCCTCAAATTCCTGCAATAAAGAGGCAACAGTTATGGGAAGAGAATTCGTTAGTGGAAAAATAAACATCTTTGTAGAGTAACAAAATCATCTCCTCTCTTTTCCTCACAAGTCCACTCTTTTTTCTCTCTTCTTCCTCATTTCCTCTCCCTTTTTCCAGTTTATTTTCTTTCTTTGCCTTTTTTACTTTATTTATTTATGGCTTTTCTCTCATCGGCTTCTTTGTCTCCTCTTTCTTTCTCGCCTTTTTCCTTCTCGTTTTTCATACTTGAATTTTTTACTATGCCATTTTTGTCATTTTTCCCACCTTTTTCATTAAAACTGTTGTCAGTTTAGATTTCTTTTGCAATTTTCTCTTGATACAAGCTTGCTTCCGACGGTGGTAATGGTTTTAGTATTACCAACCTCCCATTTTGAGTAAGCGAATACTCATTTTTATAGCCGTTATGCTTAACCGTTCTATCATATTGTCATGGTCTCCGCAATAGGATGTGAGTTGCTTGCATTGGTACTACGTCACATAAAATCTCATCTTTGTACTTCCCGATTGATAATGCGATGTTTACTTGTCTTGTTACTCTGATTTCGCCACAATCGCTCAACCATTGCAATTTGTACGGCTTTGGGTGTCGCTTAGTTTTTCAAATTTAATTTTTGGACCAATAACGTACTAGCCACGTTTGTGCAACTTCTGCTATCGATGATCATGCTACATACCTTGTTGTTGACATAACACCTAGTAATAAAGATATTTTCCCTTTGGGCTTTGTCGTCGTCCTCCTTAATTTGTACACTTAAGGCTCTCTTTGTGACTAATAAATCTCCTTTGACTGGTTCTTCTATGTCTACATCACTACAATCTTCGAGTGATGGCATCTCGTCATCGCTTGAACTTAAACTTTCTAAATCGTCATTCTCTAAGAAGACCATCGCACTCTTATTCGGACAATTTGATGCGATGTTCCCAAATCATTGGCAACGAAAACACTTGACTTCTCTAGTCCGAGTTAGTGTTGGAACCTCGCTCTTTCCTTTTGGTGGGTTGAAGTTGTTAGCCGCTATTTTTCCTTTGTGATCCTCCCTCAGGTTTGGCTTCTCTCCTTTCCAATTTGGTTTCCACGAACTATTTGTCGCTGTGTTTACCTTTGCACTTTTCCTGGCCTTTAGTTGTCGTTCAATTTTGATCGCTTAATGTAGTAATTCCTCCATGTCCAAATAGTGTTGCAAATCTACTATGTCGGCAATCTCTCAATTAAGTCCTCCCACAAACCTTGTGATATGATTCCACGTCGAATGAGTCGTGTTTTACCCACAAACGAAACAGAAAAACAAAATTTAAGCAGAAAACCGAATCCTATCCGATGAGCAACCTTTTAGGCTCTCGGCATAACGATCTTCCGAAGGAAGACGGCAGCAAACGGGACTGGTTTCTGACCACTCTCTTCGTGTATCCTTCTTTGGAAAAGAGAGGGAAGACGAGTGAAACGATGGCTATTCAAGCAACCTCGGGCTTGAAAGCTCAAGGAGATGAACTCCTTCTCGGTTCTTGACCGAACCGAGCCTTACCGTTCACCAAGCTTCAACTACTTCGGCTGAACACAAAAAGGCTATTTCTCATATATTCAACAACCTTTACACACACCAATAGCCATGTATTTATAGACCTAGGGTGGCTGTCACACGCCTATTTTTTTCGCTTAGGCTTGTGCGGCGCCGAGTCCTTGACTAGGCTAGCCTCCACCTCTTAGATCGCTTAGAACGCACACAAATCCTTGTGACACACTTAGTTTACAGGAGGCACCCTCCCAACCTTCCTTATATTCCAAATATAAGAACTAGGAACAAAAATCACGCTCAAGGAACACCACAATGGCTTAAGACTCCACTTGATAGTTTGATCAAGCTTCCTTGTCAACCTTGGTGTCTCAAGGCATATTTATAGGCCAAAGGCTCAGCCATAATACATGAAAAGTCACGATTGCCCAAGAAACATAAGTGTCCATTGGGTCATGCTGCATTGCGCGCGCCCCATGTGCACACCGCGTGCGCGCGCGCGACTCGGTCGGGTGGCTCGCCCACCGCGCCCTCGCCCTGTCGTCTGGCGCCCAGCGCCCTGCGCCGTCTGGTTCGGTCATGCCATGTCCAAACCGTGTGCCCCTTCGTGGTCGGTCGTGACTCTTTTGCCAAGCGTTGCATCCTTCCGTGTGGCGCCCCTCTGCTCGCATAGGGTCGCGCCATTCCGCGTGCGCGGGGGTCGCGCCTTTCCGCGTGGCGTCCGCGCAGCGTCGCACCTCTCCGTGCGCATAGGGACGCGCCTTTCCGCTTAGCGTCGCGCCGCTCCATGCACGTCCAGGCTATCTGGTGGGCCGCTCAATGCCGCGCGCCCACATCCAGCTCTTGCACCGCACACTTCCTTGGATGAAGTGTGCCCGAGGAGCCCTGCCCCTCTTTGTTCGGGCCCTTGGCCCGTGCCTTCATGCTTCACGAGAAAGTGGGTGTGACAATCCTCCCCCTCCAATTGAAGTCGACGGCCTCGTCGACACCCAAATTAGGTAGTCCGAGATTTGCCCCTCAAATTGCCATAGGTCAATGTCTTTTTCCCATGTAGCCTCCTCCTCGTTTTCCCATTGCACTAGAAACTCCCTTCGCTCTTCCTTCTTGTAGCCCCGCATGGTTCGGTGGTCAAGTATTTTCGTCATCTTCTTAGTGAACTCCCTCCGCACGCCGGGTGGTGCCCTCGGCACTTGTTGCTGATTTTCCCTTTCATAGTAAGGCTTTAGGAAACTTACATGAAAGGTTGGATGTAGCTTGAGTCTCTCGGGAAGTTGCAATCGGTAGGCGACCGATCCAACCCGCTTGATAATCACAAATGGTCCCTCGTACCTTGGAAGAAGCCCCTTGTGAAACCGCTTGTCCGTGACCTTCTTCCAAAGTTGTGGAGTTAACTTTAGAAGAACTCGATCTCCCTCTTTGAACTCCACCATCCTTCTTTTTGTGTCGGCATATTTCCTCATCCGATTTTGCGCCTTGGTGAGGCTGTCCCACGCTTGCTCTAGCAACTCCTTTCGGTCTAGGGCAAATTGGTATGCGGCCGGACACGTCCCTTGTCCGTCCTCATGTCGCACCATGTCTAGGGGCGAGCAAGGCTGAAATCCGAGCGTCAACTCCGCCGGACTCATCTCGGTCGATGAGGTTTTGTGAAGGTTGTAAGAGAATTGGGCCGACTCCAATAACTCGAGCCAATTCCGCTGCATTGCCGTCACATAGTGCCGCAAGTACTCCTCGAGTAAGGCATTGATGCGCTCCGTCTGCCCATCGGTTTGAGGATGGTTGGCGGTAGAGAATTTGAGCTCCGTGCCCAAGTGCTTGAATAGCGCCATCCAAAACTTACCCGTGAACCTTGGATCCCGATCGCTAATGATCTCTCGGGGAAGGCCGAAGTACTTCACTACACCCTTCAGAAAATTCTCGGCCGCCTCATGCGCCGAGCATCCCTTTGGCACTCCCATGAACACCGCATATTTGGAGAGCCTGTCTACCACGACCATGATGGTGCCCATCCTCCCGATGGTTGGTAGACCCGTGATGAAGTCCATGGAAACCGATTACCATGGCTTCTCCGGTATGGGCAGAGGTTGAATAAGCCCCGCTTGTTTCTTCCTCTCCATCTTGTCCTCTTGACAAATGAGGCAAGTCTTGATGTGCAACTCCACATCTTCCCTCATTTTGGGCCATGTGTAGTTACGGGTTACAAGTGCTATCATTCGTTCCACGCCGGGATGACCCGCCCACCGAGTGTCATGGGTCTCCTTTAGAATTAGTTGGCGCACACCACCTGCACTTGGAACAAAGATCTTGTTATCTCGGCCTTTGATTAAGCCATCTTCGAGCCAATATCTCCGGATTAGACCCTCCTCTATTTGCTTAACCATCCGAATGTAATCTCGATCATCCCTTGCCGCTGCCCTAACCTTCTCCAAGAAGTTAGAATGTACCTCCGAAAGGGCTGCCACGATCTCTTCGCATGTCTTGCGGCTAAGTGCATCGGCCACCCTATTTTCGGTGCCCGGTTTGTGCAGCCATGAAAAGTCATACTCAGCCAAAAATTCTTGCCAGCGCGCTTGCTTCGGCGAGAGCTTCTTTTGGGTTCGAAAGTAGGTGTTGGCAACGTTGTCCGTTACCACAATGAATTTGATGCCCAAAAGATAGTGTCTCCAAGTCATTAGGCAATGAATGACGGCCACCATTTCCTTCTCATGCGCTGAATACCGCTCCTCCGGCCCCTTCAGCTTTCGGCTTTCGTAGGCTACCGGGTGTCCCTCTTGAGTAAGAACCCTGCCGATGGCCTGATCCGATGCGTCAGTGTGCACCTCAAATGGTGCGGCAAAGTCCGGCAATTTGAGTACCGGTTCGGAAGTAACCGCCTCCTTGAGCCGCTCAAATGCCTCTTGGCACGCGTCTGTCCATCGCCATGCGTGCTCCTTGCGTAGCAAGTCCGTAAGAGGGCTTACTATCCTCGAATAGTCCGCAATAAACCTGCGGTAATAATTAGCCAGACCTAAAAAAGATCGAAGCTCGGCTACCTTTGTTGGTGCAACCCATCCGTCGATTGCAGCCACCTTGCGCCCATCCATGCGGATCAAGCCCCGCTTGATATAATGGCCGAGAAAGTTAATTTCCTCCGCGCCAAACTCGCACTTCTCCTTTTTAACGTACAAGGAGTGTTGTCGCAGTCTTCCTAGAACTTGTCTCAAGTGGTGGACGTGCTCCTCCAATGATTCCGAGTATATGACTATATCATCCAAATATACCACCACGAATTTATCCAAGAAGTCATATAGTACCTCGTTCATTAGATTGCGGAATGTTGCCGGAGCATTGGTCAATCCAAAGGGCATGACCAAAAATTCGTACGATCCATATCGGGACACCATGGCCGTTTTGGCCTCATCGCCGCGCGCAATCCGCACTTGCCAATATCCCGAGCGCAAGTCCAGTTTGGTGAAGTAAGTAGCCTTTGCCAACCTGTCAAACAAGTCTCCAGCATGGGGGATGGGATACTTGTTTTTAATAGTCACCTTGTTTAAGGCCCGGTAATTGACGCACATGCGCAGCGCCCCGTCCTTCTTGCGCTGGAATAGTACTGGTGCGCCATACGGTGCCTTGCATGGTTGGATGTAGCCGGCATCCAAAAGTTCATCCAATTGCCTTCTCAACTCGGCTAATTCAGGAGGCGCCATCCTGTAGGGCGCCTGTGCCGGTGGAACCACGCCTGGCTCCAGTTCTATTTTGTGGTCCACTCCGCGCCGCGGTGGTAGCCGTTTGGGCAACTCGGGTGGCATCACGTCGCGGTACTCCTCGAGCACCCGAAGAACTTCTGTCGGCACCTCGCTAACCTGGTCTTCCTTGACTTCCCGCAAAGTTGCCAAAAAGGTGGTTTCGCCCCTCCTTAGCCCTGCTTTCACTTGCAAAGCGGTTAGCAACATATTACCTCCTCCGACCTCGCTCTTCACCAAGCAAGGTGTCGGGTTATCTTGGATCAACATGACGCCAAGATGGGGCAGAACCATCGCCTTGGTTTGCCGAAGAAACTCCATTCCAAGAATGAGTTCGAAGTCGTCTATGGGAACCACCATGAGCGGGCACTCTCGCCGCCAATCCCCTATGCGCATCAAAGGGCGTGTCAACCCCTTGATCGGCTGTGCTCCCGAATTGACAGCCTTGATTTTGCTTGTGCATTGCGCAATCTCCAACTTTAATTCCCGCGCCTTCCTGTCGGATACAAAGTTGTTGGTCGCCCCCGTGTCCAACATCGCGCGCACTTTCTTTCCATTGATGATCACTTCGACATACATAAGCCCCTTTTGATTCGGCCCGGCCTCCTCGCTTGAAAGGGCGTTGATAAGCTGTATGGGGTTCACCCGAGGCTCCTCCTCGCTTGGCCCCTCCTCCTTGATGCGTAGTGATGCGGCCATCTCCCTTTTCGGGCACTCCCGGGCGTAGTGAGAGCCGCCGCATATGAAACATCCCGAGCCCTTCTTCTTTTGGGATTGATCGGGTCCCTTGGATTTAGGTGCTGCATGGGATGACTTATTTCGCGCCGTGTTTGCTCCGCTGCGCTTGTCCGAGTGCTTCCCTTCCCCGCTCCTTCGTTTGTCGGATGGGGCCGAGGCCTTGTAGTCTACCAGTGCCTCGGCTATAGAGATAGCCGTCTGTACATCCTTGACTCCGTGGCGTCTTTGTTCAGCTTGCGCCCAAGGTTGTAAGCCCGCCATGAAGTTGAATAGCTTATCGCTCTCGTGCATGTTTATGATGTCAAGTAGAAAAGAACTATAGTCTCGGACATAGTCTCTTACCGTACCCGTTTGTCGCAACTTTCTCAGCGCCTCCTTCGCCGTCCACTCCGAGTTCTGCGGCAGGAAGCGGTCCTTGAGTTCGCTCTCGAATGCGTCAAACTGTCTATACGCGGCTCACGGTCCTGGTTTTGCCGCCACCACAGTTTCGCGTCGCCGCCCAGGTACATGCTTGCGATCATCACTTGAATGTCCTCCTCAACAGCCGCGGCCAAGAAATATTGTTTCATGTCCCATAGGAAGTTTTCTAACTCCTTGGCGTTACGGTTGCTTGTGTAAGCCTTGGGCTCCGGTATCTTGCATTGCATGGCCGAGAACCCCAACCTTCGGCTCGATCCTCCAACCGCGCTCTTGCCAATTTTCGCCAATTCTTGATCTATCCTCCCGATAGTGTTTTCTAGGTGCTGCTCAAGAGCCAACTGGTCGGCTCCTACAGCCGACTGGAACTCGTTCATCTCCTTCCTTAGAAGCCTCAGTCCCACCGATAAGGGCTTATCCTCCGATGTTGCCGATGATGCACCCGTAAAGCTTTCCAAACGAGCGAGCCTTGAAAGAATCATATCCATCTGATCTTGCGCCATTTCTTCCGTGCTTTCGTAAGTCAACCTGGCTCTGATACCAATTGTCACACGCCTATTTTTTTCGCTTAGGCTTGTGCGGCGCCGAGTCCTTGACTAGGCCAGCCTCCACCTCTTAGATCGCTTAGAACGCACACAAATCCTTGTGACACACTTAGTTTACGGGAGGCACCCTCCCAACCTTCCTTATATTCCAAATATAAGAACTAGGAACAAAAATCACGCTCAAGGAACACCACAATGGCTTAAGACTCCACTTGATAGTTTGATCAAGCTTCCTTGTCAACCTTGGTGTCTCAAGGCATATTTATAGGCCAAAGGCTCAGCCATAAAACATGAAAAGTCACGATTGCCCAAGAAACATAAGTGTCCATTGGGTCATGCTGCACTGCGCGCGCCCCATGTGCACACCGCGTGCGCGCGCGCGACTCGGTCGGGTGGCTCGCCCACCGCGCCCTCGCCCTGTCGTCTGGCGCCCAGTGCCCTGCGCCGTCTGGTTCGGCCATGCCATGTCCAAACCGTGTGCCCCTTCGTGGTCGGTCGTGACTCTTTTGCCAAGCGTTGCATCCTTCCGTGTGGCGCCCCTCTGCTCGCGTAGGGTCGCGCCATTCCGCGTGCGCGGGGGTCGCGCCTTTCCGCGTGGCGTCCGCGCAGCGTCGCACCTCTCCGTGCGCATAGGGACGCGCCTTTCCGCGTAGCGTCGCGCCGCTCCATGCACGTCCAGGCTGTCTGGTGGGCCGCTCAATGCCGCGCGCCCACATCCACCTCTTGCACCGCACACTTCCTTGGATGAAGTGTGCCCGAGGAGCCCTGCCCCTCTTTGTTCGGGCCCTTGGCCCGTGCCTTCATGCTTCACGAGAAAGGGGGTGTGACAGTGGCTGAAGGTTAGAATTGGCTTGGGCTTCGAAATGGGCCACATGGTTGGCCATTCTTGGTCCACTTGCACACCAGATCACTCTTCAAGCTTTAGCTCATTTGTTGCATCAGTGGGCTGCTAAACTCCGGCTCAATTGTTGCTTCTAACCACCATCTAACTTAACATACATCTAATTCTAATGCCTAAGGATGCATGCAATTATAAAACATTATAGGAAGGCGAATGTTTGCCAACAAAAACATAAGGCGGATGTTTGCTGAATAAAATTCAATTACAAATTAATTCCAAGGGAGACAAATCTCTTCTTCATGTGCTTCCACCTTTAATTCCTGCAAAAGAATTGAAGTTGTTAGTTAACAGGTTGGATAAAGTTCGTGCCTTGGTTTGTGATCGAGTAACAGCCCTCTGGGGCACATCACCTTGCCATCGTGGCTTTTCCATCCTCTTTAACGTCGGCTTTTATCATGGCTATCTCCATTTTTTTATAATACTCCTCCACACTTTTATATCATTGAGTAAGGCCTTGATGTTTTCAACACAAATCTCTATAATAATATGACGGCAATCGACCTACATGAGCGCCGCGCGGGCTCGGCAGTCGGCCAAACTACGCGCGCGGGGCAGTCACCCACCCTGCGCGTGCGCGGCTGTGACCCTGCCTGTGCGCGCGGGCGGCTGCCAGCCTACCGGCGCGCGCGGTCGGGCCTCGTCCTGCAGGCGCCGGGGGTGTCACCTTCCCGCGCGCGACTTGCACGTCCGGCGCGCGACTTGCCTGTTTGCTCGCGTGCATCTCCCTGCCCGCGCGCGCGACTTGACTGGCCCGCACGCGCGCCGCCGCACCGCCTGCGCGCGCGTGACTGGCCCCGACAGGCCCTACCTTGCCCAGCAGGTTGCGGGCCAGCGCCCCTGGGCTTCCCGTGCGGTGCCCGCGCCGACCAAACGAGATCGGATTGGTCTGAAATTTTAACCACGTAAGCACCATATCACGACAGTATATTCCAGAAAGTTTCGCCACTTTTTCAAATTTGTACGATTTATTATATTTTTTTAACTCATTTACTAAATAATTCGCTAAAAATACGTCCTTCGTCAATAAATCTTCAAACTCTCACAATAGACTCTCCTTACATTTCCGTTGGTAGCCCCAAGCTCGGTTTGGGAAAAATAAACTCTAAAATTTTGAGTTCTTAATTAATGTACCTTCTTGGCAAAATTTTAATTAATATGAAAAAGTCACACAATACTCAAGTGATTTCTCACCCGAAGTCAGCTTGTCCCAGTTTCGGGGGCTAAAAACGCTTCTAAATGCCCCCAAATTCCCTTGCACAGTTTAAAACCGGAAAGCTCTGCACGTTCGGATGATATCTCTGAGTCGGGCGGGCGTTTTTCTCGCAAGCGACTTTGATCTCCTCCAGATACACGTGCGCACCACAGCATAAAGAAATGCCATCGTAATATATGGTTTTCGAGTCGTATTTGTACGTCGAATCATATTGCGAAGCACGAGGGAGAGGGAAAGGCAAAGTTGCTGTCGATTCGCAAATATGGGACATTTTTTCCCAAACCGAGCTTGAGGCCTTGAATGGCAATACAAGGAGAGTCTATTGTGAGAGTTTGAAGATTTATTGATGAAATACGTATTTTTAACGAATTATTTTGTAAAATAGGGTTAAAAAAATGTAATAAATCGTAAAAATATGGAAAGGTGACGAAACTTTCCAGAAAATACTCCCATGATATGGGGCTTACGTGGTTAAAATATCAGGCGAATCAGAGACCACTTGGTCGGCGCGGGCTCAGCACGGGATGGGCAGGGGTGCTGGCCAGGCATGCGTGTGCGCGGCAATCGGCCTGCCAGCACGCGCGCAGCTGTAGGACTGCCGGCGCGCGCGCGGCAGTTGGCCTGCCTGGGCGCCGCACGCGCGCGGAAGTCTGTGTTCTTGGGCGCCGCACGCGAGGCAGGCTGCCTGTTCGCCGCGCGCGGGCGGCAGTCGGGCTGCCTGGGTGCCGAGCGCGCGCGGCTGTCGGCCTGTGTCACGCCCCCAAATTCGCACCTAGAATTTTTGCCTTTGGGATGCGTGGCGCCAAGTCCCCGACTTGACCAGCCTTCCTCCTCTTCGGTGTTTGCGGAAATAAGTAGATATAAGACAAGTGTTTACGGGAGCAAAACCTCTCAACGCTTTTTTTTATTCCAAATATAAAAGACTAGGAACACTCACTCAAGGAACACCACAATAGCTCAAGGAACTCCTTTATTGGATACCTTCGGCTTGGAGTCTCAAGAGGTTTATATACATCATATGGCCGAGCCATAAGTTACATGTGACATCAATGTGCAGCTCTCACTTAATGTCTTTGGATGCTTATCTTCAATGCTGGCCGCGCGCGCGCCATGAATGTCCGCCGCGCGCCTGTTGCGCGCAGCATTGATGCCCGCCGCGTGCCATCAATGTCTGTTGCGTGTGACAAGGCTTGGTTGCCATTCTGCCGTGCGTGCCTTGTCTGAAGATAGCTTCCTGCGCCCCGCGCCAGCGCTCACTTGGCACGCCGTGTCCGTCCCGCGTGCCTGCGTTGCGTGCGCATTCGTAATGCCCGCGCCAATGGCTAGTTGCCGAGGTGTAACTCTCCACTAACGGTCATGTTCGGCGCTCTAACGCCCCAACGGCTATTCTCAAACTGTGTCCAGTCCGTGTGCACTCCGTGTGCGCCAACTGCGCGCCCTCATAACTCTAGCGCCCAGCTGGTGTTTATAGCAGCATTTCTTTTTTTTTTTCTTTGCTTTTGTGGCGTGCTGTCGCACATAAGATAAAAGGTTGCTTTTAGCTGAAAAGATTGAGCCACCCCCTACCCCTAAGTCATTGCATTGATAAAGATGAGTGCTCCTATTTATTAACGTCCTAGCCTTGGATTTCTTCCTTTGAATCAAACTAGTTGATGAACCAAGCACCGGAGGAGACTTGACTTCTGATCCTAGTTTGATTTTCTATGGCTATGACTCTTTTTTGTATTAATAGAGGAATAAAGAGCAAATCTAGACCTAGCCTCAAGTGTCGGCCAGCGCTTTCTCTTTGCAAGAATCCTGTTCTCGAATCTGCTCCTTGTTGTTAAGTAAGGGCATTCCCGACCGCTCTACCACTGAGCTATTGAGGAACAACGGAAAATTAGATCTCATAGAATTCAATTCCCGTTCTCAACCCATGACCAATATGAGCTCGTCCTTCGTAACTCCCGGAACTTCTTCGTAGTGGACCCCCTCCAAGCCTCATTTGATAGAGAACCTCAAAGTGGCTCTATTTCATTAGATTCCATCCATATCCCAATTCCATTCATTTAATATCTTGAATATCCCTGTGGTGTCATTGAGATAAGAGATGTCGTTTCTAGTCTATCTGTTTCTATTTCTATATAGATAGAAAGATTAGAAAATCTTAATATAA
>CM039519.1:240052-250162 GCA_022433055.1 Begonia peltatifolia | reverse complement strand
CTACTAGACTTTGGTGGCATAAACGAAATCATGGGTATTCTCAATGATGGATTGGTAGGGAAGAAAGATATCAGGGGATAAATATCATTTGGAAACTGGGTTTCTTTGCATATTTTTAAGTTGTTTCGTTTTGTCATAATGATATATTTTTCAAAACAAGACTCTAAATAACAACTTGGGTGATAACATTGATTTTCTTTATCATCGAAGTGCGTCTGGAAGTACCCTTTTAGTTTGGTTCCTTTTCAATTATATGGACATTGTGATAAACCTCCGTTGAGGTTTACTTATGTTAGAAGGCAGGAAACCAAAGACATATAATGCAGTATTATGTATTTTTATTAAATGTTATAGTAATATGGTTGTGTTAAATAAAGAAACTGTCAATGACAGTTATGGGCAAGGGAGTTATTTCCTAGGAAGCGGAAGAGGAGCTATCTGGAAAAATGGTGGTGCAGAGGAAGGGCACTCGAAATCCCTTAATTTGGTTGTTTGTGTGTTATGTGGATTGAATTGTACTGTGTTTAAGAAATTCAAGAAGTGTGTTAGTAATTTCTTTTTATTCAAGTTTGTTCTATCACATTGTTGTCAAGTAAGTATAAAGTCCAGTACTTTGCTAAAGAAGGTATCTTGAATATTATAATTCTTATTTAAGAAGCATATTAAAAAAAATGACCAAAATGATGGTGATTTGGTGTTATATAATATATATAACGCTTATAGATTCTTTTTATGAATTAAAACAAATATTGTTTAAATGATAGCATTAACTATTTGGTATAATTGTTCTCAGAAGTAGACAAATTTTTCATAAAAAAAAAAACTCGATTTTGAATGTTGACCTTTTTTTTTGTCCTCTGCAACATATAAAAGAATTTATTAGTGGCAGAAGTAGTTTGCTGGGGAAAGAATGAACCAAATTCTTAAGAGTACTAAAAGTAATCTAGACAGATAAGCAAAGTTTTTTTGTGGAATTGTTAGAAAATTTGGCATTTTTGTTGGCTTTAACGTTAGAAACTGTTCTTAAACGTTACTATTTCTTTTTGTAGAAAAGTTTTTGTTCTTTTCTATTAGAAAAAGCTGAGAGTCCATTTTGTTCATGTTACTATTAAATCAAATTACAGTTTGTTGTTCATCATAAAAGTTTCTTACAAGAGTTCCTAAAATTTTATGAACCTTTTGTCTTGGTACGGGTATATTTAGCTTACTTTTTAGCATATGTACAATGATGTCAAAAGCACAGTTGATAATTCTATTGGAAAAAATTTGGCAGTGGACAACGGAGACCAAATTACCCCATGCTGTTTGGGCCGCGGGTCGTGGTCTTATTGCTCTATTATTGCCAAACTTTGACGAAGTGGATAATTTATGGTTGGAACCATTGTCTTGGCAGGTAATTTTTTTTCATTTTATCTACATGGTTAATCTTCTTTTACTGTAGACTCCCTGCCTCACGACGGAATCTGCTCCCACAGAAGAAAACAACACAACTCTCCAAACAAAATAACATAGCAGAATCCCGCCACAATTCTGGAGAATATAACAAAGTCGGTAGTCACTAGTATCAATTACAAAACAGCATAAACAGGGTAATAAATTGTCTAAGTTTTTCTCCCGTCTCTAAACACCTTTTATTCCTCTCTCCTCGTCTCACCAATAGGAATCTCCCTCTAACAACCTGTCAGAACATCATTTCAAAACAAAAACAACTCCCACTAAATAAACGCTCCACTAACAATAATTATTTCACCCTTCTTTGGTGAACTTAGTGAATTGCTATGTCAATGATGTAGAACAAGTAGACCCAAACAAGTCCATGAATTGTGTTTGTTTTATTTTAATATTTTAATTTGTCGTTTTAATTTTTGTTTTTTATATAAAAGGTTGAGATAGACATTTTTGGTTAAATCTTTGACAATTACTATAATTTTTCTTATTTTGAGAATTAATTATCTGATATTATTTTATTTTATTATTTCGATTATGAAACAAAATTTTCGCTGCATCAGTCAATGTAATGCTTAAGAATCTTAGTTGGATGTTATGTGTCTCTTCCTTTTCACATTCTAAACAAAAAATATATTATAATTTGATAAATTTGAAAGAAGACAATAAATTTTTCCCAAATTAGAATTTCTTACCATTTTTGTTCTGAACAAGAAGTAAAAGGAAATTAAGAAACTAAAATGCATAAAAGGAGTAAGATGTAAGAAACACTAACACTTCAAAACACTGTAACAAAAAATTGACCCATCACGAGTATTGACAAATCTTGGATTTTAAAGAACAAGGGAAATAATTTTAAATATCATAATTCAAATCGTTAACAAAAAGTTTTTAAATTTCTCATTATGTTTGGATAGTTCCATGTTATAGGAAAACCATCAAGAAATAGTTCTCTCTTGTATTTTTTATTTCTACATGGAAAACCATCAAGAAGTAGTTCTGTCTTTGTATTTAATTTTCTTAAAAATGTTTTCGGTGGCAAATCTTCTTTAAATGCTTTACCACTTCCTTGCGTTAGTGGGTTAAAGCAAAATATAGGATATGCTGACATTTTTTTGCTGTGGCAATTTGTCGTGCATGTTTTTATAAGCTTCACTTCATATGTATATTGCTTGTTAATACAAATAATTTTTAGTTCTTGATAAAAAAAATCTTGGAACGATTCTTTTTAATAATCATTGACAACTCTCATATGGAAATGTTCTCTTTTATAAATATATACATTGTTGATATCGACTTTGTTGATATGAAGACTAATGTGTGGTTATATGTTTGTCCTGCTATTGAAACACTTATATTGATTACTTTTGCAAGCTTGATAATTGTCGATATTGTCTTGGAACTTCTCTTTCAAAGGGAGCTTGGGAAGTATTGAACTCTTTTTTCGTACTCTATTGAACTCAAATTCCTTAGGATCTCTGATGGATTACTAAACTTTCATCTGTATCTTACTTCAAATCTTTCTTCAATGAGCTTAAAATTGTTCTAATCTTAATTTCATTTGGAAGCCTAGAATGCTAAAAAAGGATTGGAGTTTAGTTAGATTTTTGTGTTTGGGCTTTAATTGTATCAAGTTATTTTATACTGAAAAAGAATCTTGGTTGAATTAGTCCCGAATTTTTGTTCAGTTAAGATTAACATAGAAGTTTTGAAAATCCAATCACATTTTTTTTTACTCTTCTTGCACTTTTACTGTAATACAAGACCTCACACATGTCTTCCCCTAGTAACTAAAGCACATAAGGTGTTGTTAAATCTAATCTTTTTTCAATTACTGAGGATAAGGGACAAGGGGTCTTCTAAAAAGAACCTTGTCAAGTAGTGCATAAAGCTATTCAATTGAAAGCAGCCACATAGAGGAATATTTCCTTAAAAACTTGAAAGAGAAAGCTTACTTTATTTATCTTACAATGTCATACAATCCACTCCTCTTTCCTAACAAAGGTTAGTGTTATGCTCAAGCCAAATGGAAAAAAAAGTTGCAAAAACACCTTTATGCCATTACATCCAGCTATGCTTGGCAGCAAAGCCCAAAAAGGGAAATCCAAGAAAGAAGAAATACTATCTACGTTTGGCAAGATTAAATCAGGTTCTAAAAACTACAGCATGAAGCATTCTTGCTATAATTGCATTGAAGAAAAAGAAATGAACGAGGGTCTTATCATTTCTCTTACGAAATAGCCAATAACCCGGAGACAAATCCATGCGAGGATTCTTCTTGATTGCTCACATTAATCTTGCCAAGAGCAATAGCTGAGCACAAATCTCACGTCTACAAATTAAGTACAATCTCACGGCTACAAATTAAGTACTAATCTTTTAAATAATGGTGTAGCTGCCATTTTCACGTAGTATATATTCTGGGATGCCCTATAATTTTGTCAAATTTAGATGGATAAGGTATGCCTATTTATTACTAAATACCCCTCCAAAGGACTTTTTTTTTTATCTTTTTCTGATGAGAAGAATATAACATATAAAAGAAACGGAGACTACGATTTCTATCAAGAAGCCACAGAGGAATTGGACTGTAGTGAGACATTTTTATGATTTCACATAAATGCAAAGGACCAGCTTAGAGTTCGAGGGAGAAAAAAACATGTTGCATTCTTTTTAATTTAGTGTTAAACTGATCTTTTAAGTGAATATCTTAAATTTTTGCAGGGCATTGGATGTACAAAAATAAGTAAACCAAGAAATCAGGGTTCCATAAATGGGAATTCCGAATCTAGATCGTACCTTGAAAAAAAGCTTGTGTTTTGCTTTGGCTCACATATTTCTGCACAAATGCTACTTCCTTTTGGGGAGGAGAATTTTCTCTCCTCCTCTGAATTAAAACAGGCACAAGAGGTTAATACCATCTTATTCTTAATGTTTCTGCATTGTCTTGTACTCCTGATGTATGATAATCCCTTTTCATCGTGCACTTATGACAGATAGCCACGAGAATGGTAATACAGTATGGATGGGGTCCTGATGATAGTCCTGCTATTTACTATCATAGCAATGCGGTATTCCTCTTCCTATGTGGCTCGTCAAACATTAGTGTGATTGGAATTGTACAGTTTGACTTGTTGACTGTGATATCTTTTCTTTTGTTAGTGAATCTTACTAGATCAAGCAGGCCTAAGATTTGTCTCAACACTTTAATGCTTTTTTCTTTTCCAAATTTCTCTTTTTTGAGGACATGGTGATTTTCTGATTGATGTTATACTTTGATCTCCATAGGTTACAGCTTTAAGCATGGGAGACAAGCATGAATATGAGATAGCAGCCAAAGTCGAGAAGGTCCATAGGCATTGCAGTTGTTGGTCTAAAAAATTAACAAGATAGTTTGTGAATAAAACATGAAAAAGTTCCTATATTTGTTTAAACTATGTGTTTTATTGATTTTATCAATACGTCTTTTGTTTAGATGTACGATTTAGCTTATTGCAGAGCAAAAGAAATGCTGCATAGCAATCGTCAAGCTCTTGAAAAAATTGTTGAAGAGTTGATGGAGTTTGAAATATTGACTGCAAAGGTACTGGACTAATCATTTTAACCGCTATTGTTGGGCTTTTTGTTTCTTGCTTGATTGGATAGCCTAGGCGAATTATATATTTCTGTTCATACTTTATGTGCTTTATAGAATTGGGTTATGGACCATGCCGTTTTCATAAAAGAAAAAAAATAAAACATCAATGAGCATGCAAATGCTTCCTTTCTTCAAATTAGCCTGGGCTTTGGATCCTTTCCTATTCAGATGCCCGAGCTACAGAAGTTGTTTGCATGAGCCTCCACTTCTAAATGCTTGTACACAAGAAGGCCTTTATCATGGACTTCGTTGTATATTTTTAATTTATTTGCATGATTGATGCAGTCATTCAGTCATTATCTGTTCATTGGAGGCTTAGATCCAAGTGGAGCAATTTACATTTGACAACCAATGTTTACGACACCTAAACTGAGCTCTACGCATTGCAGTTACTTTTAAGTTGCAAAAAGTTTAATGGTTTTGGTGTTTCACTCCATATTGGCAGGATTTAGAGAGATTGGTTGAAAGCAACTGTGTAATCCGAGAAAAGGAACCATTTTTCCTCTCTAAATTTTCTGGCAAAGAGGTATAACTAAACCTATTTTTGTCTAGCTGATTTACCACCTACTTATAATTATTATATTTAAGTCTTATCCAAAAAATAATATTAAATAATTCAATACTGTCAAGAAAATATAGAATATTCTGAATGAATTATGCTAACTTTTCGTTCCCCGCAAGTTTGGTGAAATTTTCTTCTGAATAGGGATTCTATGGTAGAAAGTAACTTAGAAGTTGTCTAACTATCCATAAGAATCTAAAAAATTCTGAGTAACTCTACATAAATCATGCTACATGACGTCAAACTGGAGGCATTTTCTGCAGGAAATCTGAAAATTTGATAATCAAACGGATTTACTTCAAAATTGAACTTGTTTTGACTAAATTATCAAGGTATGAAAGTTTTGTTGAGACTCTCATTTGAGTTGAATGTCTTGTTTGAGTTTCATGATATTTGCAATAAAACGAGCTCGTGAAATCTTGTTATGTGATATGACATTTTTTATGCTGTTAAATTTGTGAATAGTTTTGTTTCATAAGAGGTTTCTCTCCTGATTTTTACTTATAGTTTCTTATAAAAATAAATGGAAAAAGATGTCCTAATTTCAAATCTTGACTATACTATTGTGAGGGATTCATCACCATTGCGAATCTGGTCTTTTGACATTAACCCATCAGAGAATCAGTGCTAGGAACTTAAATTTATCAAATGTTTTTACGGTTGATGAAAGTTGATAATTTTTGTTTATATTCTGTACCTTCTGGTGTTTATACAAACCCATTAGTCTCATTTTTATACACCACTTATATTTTATCTCAATTGATACAATAATGCATACTTCATATTTAATAAAAAAGCTAACATTGTATTTATCCCGTCTTTTCAGACATTTTCTGGACTCTTTCTTGAAGGTAAGAATACCCAGGGAACTGTTCTTCTTAGCGAAACATCATAGGAGCAAATTCATACAGTTGTGAGTGCAAATTGGCACCGGAGAGAGGTAGTAAATTATAACAAATTGTCAGCAACCAGTCATGGTCCCTTGTTTATCATGTTGCACATTCTTGACTAGTTGTACAGTAAAGGCCTTTTTTTTTTTTTGCATAATCCATACATCACTGTTGTAAGGGTTGCGGGTCTTCAATGATCCCTTTTAACCCGTGTGTTGTTGTTACATCAGCATTTTTTCGATAATGGAAGCTCTTGATTTGTTTTGTTAAAATTCTCCAGTTTGATTTAACTATCGTTAGTTTTGGGGTAGCATGTTTGAATTAAGAAGTTGAGATGATACTTTGAGTTGTTATAGGTGCAGTAAATCTAGGATTCACTCTAATCGAACCCTTTTTTTCATGGAAGTCAACTATTATAATCTTGAAATTTCCACTTATTGATGTAATAAATCAGAAAGTAGCATAAAATCAACGTGCAGATGCTTAGTTGTTCGACTGCCAAGGCCGACGGTGACATTTTAAGTTATTGGTTAGAATTAAAAGTTTACAACATAACAATTTGTAATTATAGGTACATAAGAAAAAATGTTTCTGATGGAGACGGGTTATGAGTCGCAACATGCTTGTAAAATCTAACAATTATCTGAATTTCTTTACAAAAAATAATTCTTAAAGAGTCTCCTGCTAGTCTTCCTATGATCCACTTCACTTGCTGCATTGGTTTTAACGTCTTTAAGCACACGATTCCATCGGTTGAGTTTAACTTTTAATTCTACTATCTAATTTTATTTGCTGAAATATCACTCATTACGTGGTACCATTAATATTATTTATAATTTATATTAATTATTATACTAATTAACAAAAAACAAAATATTAAGAAGAAAAATTAAAATATAGAATTAAAGAATTAACTTAAAATTATTTAAGGGGATGGATTTGATGTACTTTTGTATATAATTTCATTTGTTTTTCTTTTGGCGAGTGAGACAAGTAGAAATTATTTTTGTGAAATTCTAATAGAAACTGTGTACTTTTTATGATCTTATTCTCACATAAAGTTAGTAGTACGTAATAAACTTATATTAAAAAGCACATTTTTAATTTAAAAATTAAAGCTTTGTCATTTCTTTTGCTATGCAAGAAAGATGTTTTAGTTTTTAGTAAACAAATAATAACGTGTAATTTTTTGAAAAACAATTTTAAATAAAGCAATGATTTGTATAGTTAAAAAGTATTTAAAATCATTTTTGAATAATGAATCAAAGATTCGAAGGGCATAGAAAAGAGAGTAGAACTCCTTGATTATGCAGCAGTGTTTCATTTGACAAGACTCCAAACAACGTAGTTCTGCTCCAAAAGATAACATTAGAAGCAATTCACTTCTCCCTAGACTTGAGCTCTCTTCCAAGTAAAAACAAGCCCTACGGTAGTGCAAGCGGACAAGAATGCAGAAGAATAACAGAGCGCAAGCAGAGCTCCCCTCAAAGACTGCAACCATGATTTGACAATTATCATCAATAAATATATTTATTATTTTAAATATTTATTTTATATCATAGCATCCATATCAAACAGGTATTTTGATAAATATCGCTTGAAATTAGAGTGTAAAAGTAGGATTGCTTATTAAAAAAGGTAATAAGACATCGTGGGTGATTCGTAAAGTACCTTAGCAAGCAACAACGCGTTGTCATTTGCATACTCCATTGAGCTTTCCAGAATGCTTTGGATGCCCTGGCCGAGTTGCCATGATAGGACCCTTATTTGAAATAAGAAGAGAATATCAGAGTGAATCCACTATGATCTTCTGCATAATACATCCAAATCAAATCTGATGGATACCCGAAAACAAAGCCTATTGCAGCCCCAATGTTTGCTTTTTCTGGCGTTAGTTCAACCTGGAGCTCTCCAAACTGCATCAGACAATCATTATGATTCATCTTATAGTCCATGTTCGTTCTGTTAACTTAAATGTACCTCCCAAATGATGAAGAATTCCTATCTACCTTAAACATCCTGCTTCCGGCCTTTATTTGTTCCTCAGTCTCTTTAGGAATCGAACTAGCAGATAGAAGCTTTCCCGCTGTAATCATGGCCTTAGCAATCTATGACAGGGAAAGAATTCCCAAAATACTAAAAGGATTAACGAATCAAAGTCATAAAACTGTTAATAAAAGTTTATAAAACAGTCCAACAAAAGTTTGCCTAACATCTAAGGGTTTCTGCTGAACATTCCAACAGAAGTTCAATAAAACGTCCAAGGGTTTGTCAGAGAAAATTCTAACAAAAGTTCAATAAAACGTCTAAGGGTTTGTCAGAGAAGATTCCAACAAAAGTTTATAAAACATCGAAGGGTTTTTGGATTTGCACCAGAATAATAACCTACGTCATCTTAGTGAATATAAAAGATTCAAAAGGAAAGTGAATTAATAACAAGCACTGAAACATTTAGAGCAATATGATGCTGCTGCATTAAATCAAGAAGATAAAATCCTGCCAAACCAAAAGCATATCTGATTTGGACACTGAAATACTCATGCCTAAAGCTGTCGAAGACAATGCATAGACAAGCTTCTTTTGTTTCAATTTGGAAACTAAGAAGCAGTATATCAGTGACAAAGAAAAGTTAGAACTGTTTATCGGTTTCATAATTGGACAAGTGTGAAATATAAAGATGAAGAATTAGGCTCATATCTAAACTTGATTTAGAAACGTAGTATTGTAGTATACAAGACCATTCCACAAAAGCAAGTAGGACTACAGGTAACAATGGTAAAACATACACATGTTGGGAATATTGTGCCCAACAAGCAAATGTTATGAACATTTTCTGCTGTAATTAATGAATAACTTTTATGATTAATTTTTATGTTTGCATTATTTGATATGCTTTATAAATTCAAAAAAAAATCCTTGATTATTTGTGCAATTTTAAATTTACATATATATTGATACATATGGGATTAAATTTAAAAAGAAATAATCACATTAGTCCATGACTTATATTTGAAGTATAGGATCTTCAAATTAATAAAATCATAAATACACTTCATTTCGTTGAGAACGTATAGTCATATCCCGATTATATATGAAGTGACATAAAGTGATTATATTTTATATAATATGATTATATAGGACTGCACCAGATGAAATTATATTGTTCTTATAATATCCGTTAAATAAAGAACAATTAATTTTATCATAATGATGGTCATATATGTATGATCTTAATTCATTGTATTTAATAGACTCCTATTTAATTTCAATTTATTCTTTGATTTACTCGGTAAAGTTTTGTATGAGTTACATTACATAAACCTTGTATTTTGGGAATAAATTAAATGAGTAGCTGGGAATGCTAACATTGATACAATGAAATCCATAATACAAGATTCTCTTGTTTGTTAGTTCAGGGATTGAATAATTAGCGCGCAATTTATAAATGTTATGAATTAATTATTCAATTAAGAACTAATGGTAGTCAAGGATAAAAATGTAATATGAGAGGTTAACGGATCTTATACCTAGCTCTATTACGAATCTTAATGGAAGATTAATACATATGTAATGAC
>CM039519.1:220670-240042 GCA_022433055.1 Begonia peltatifolia | reverse complement strand
ATCTCATTAGATGAGATTGTTTTAAAGGTATTTAAATTAAATTTGAAGAATCTCATCGAATGAGATTTGATCTTCAAATTTAAATTGAAATTGATTATTCAACAAACCATCAAATCTGATCAGATTATATTTGATATACGATTGATTTATAGTTTGTTGATTATTTAAAAGTAGATCTGAATAATCTCATAAGATGAGATTATCTTGAAAATTGTTTTCAAAAATATATTCTAAAAACTGTTTTTAAATTATACGATTAATCGATAAATTGGTTTATTAGATAAATCAACTGCTAATCAAATTAGATTTGATTAGATAAGATTTATTTTTTTAAAAATTAATTTTTATTAAAATAAATCTGAAAATTTATTTTATAATACATCTATAAAATTGTCTAATGGGATTGGACAGTAGAGAACGAAAGGGAAGACAGAAAAGAGAAAAGAGAGATATAATCCCTTTGAGAAAAAGGTGTGACCTTTCACGTATTCGGTTTTAGAAAAACGTTTTCTAAAATTGAAGAGAGACGTCTCATGTGTTGAGAACGCGTCTCTCCACAAATATAAGAGTGTGTTATTCTTATAAGCTGCACGCCCACACGTCAGGAAATTGAAGTGTAAAGATCTTCAGAGAAGACTCGACGGTTTCAAAGTGTTTAGGAAAAACACTTGATCCTGAGATAAAGTTGTTAAGATCAGACGGGAGTACCTGAGTAAAAGCGTTTCTACAAGAGGTATTTTTCTTTATTATTACAGAATCTAAATCTAATAATTTTTCTCAATGTAAATTATTTACATTTTGAAAAATACATATTTATCAAAAATATTTTTCTTTTAAACTAACGATCAAAATTCATGGTTTTTGTGATTTTAAAATAGTTTTAAAATTACGTGGATAACGCATGTCACTATTATTATGAACAATAGTGAATTCCGCCATGTGCAGGGACCACGAAAACCAACAACACAGATAAGAAACATACTAAAATCTTTCCTTGTTCCCATCCATCTCAAAAAACACACCATACACATAATTTGAAATGTTAAGACTTTTATTTATGAACATATTAGATCATTGGTGTGAAGAAGTTGAGTACTTAGTTAACCTTCTGCAGTTCCCATGGACTGGAACCTTCTTCCAGAAGCCACAAGCCGCTTCCCAAAATCTGAATAAGGTACGCAAAGAAGTGAGATTAGAAATAATTTGTTATAGTACACCTCAATATGACACATGGAACTCTTGCCTGATTTTGAAATTTCTGTCAGATACTTCAATAGAATGGGAAACTTGCTCACTAAGAAATAGGAAGTAGAAGTGTCGGCTTGTTCCCATGCTCGAGCAAGATTTAACAATGTTTCTCCCAGCTCTAAACCACACTAAATCCACAAAAGAGCTTTCTCAGGAGACATTAAAATCTTTCTCCCTCATTAGACAACGTAATTTGGCAGGATATAAAGAGTTAAATGAAGGCTAGATGATTATAATAATCACAAAAAATTTATTAGCAGTATAAGAAAGAAGAAATAACATGAAGAATCCCTGTTTGGATTGATATATAATTACTTGTTCAATGATACAGCTAACTGAAACAGAATGGATGACAGCCAAATATACACCAGAGAGAAAAAAAAAAAAAAGCCCCCACGCTCAACATCTAAGAAATAGGCGAAAGAAAGGAAAAAGGGATAAGGAAAGTACAATGGTGAGGTTTTTTTTTCCTAAAAGAATGGATCACATTGTTTGATTCGCAATGAAAGTTCACAATTATCAGGTCACAGACATCCTAGGAAGATAGGATATTAGAATCCTAACTTGTAGTCACACCCCTAGCTAAGAGGAAAAACTAAGTTAATTCTTGAAGGCTTCAAACGATTGGGATTAACTTACATCAAGCAGCAAAACGACATATTTGAAAACAATGTTCCTTGAATTGAAAGAAAAAATAATAAATAGCCAGAAGTGATGCACTACAAACGTTTATAGTCTCACTGTGCCATCATCAGATACTCTATGAATGTCTATCAATTAATCGATTGAGGTTACTCCCTTCAAACCGATCCTAATCAGTTCAGCGTAAACTAAGTAATTGTTGCAACATCACAGCAGCAATAGCTAGCAGTAAGGACTACGAACCTCATCGATAACAGGACCTTTCAAAAGATCGAGAGCAGCATCATTAAGCTTCATCACAAACAAAGTACAACACAACAACATGCTACTCAAAACGAATAATCCAAAACTATAAACAAAAATAAGAAACTAGACATACATCTAAACGAAGATCGCGCGGAAGCTGGGAAAAGTAATCTTGAGGAAGATCAAAGCAATCCTGCAGAAAAAGGCAAAAAGAAGCGTAAAGCAGAAATTAAAGGAATCCAAAACACGAAAAGACAAAAGAAAGAGAGTTACAGCCAGTTCTTGAAGGAGAGATTGGGGATTAGGATCGAAGGACTTGGCAGAATCGGATTCCGCGAGAGCGAATGGAAGAAGGAGGACTCGTTGCCTTGAAATGGAGTGAGGAAGAGAGGACGGAGGAGGGGCCAAACGGAAAAATGTAGAAAAGGAAGGAGTAATATGAGAAGAAAAGGGAATGAAGAGAGGTCGAAGAAAAGGGAGGGAAGACATATTTGAGTACACCACTCCATATAGTTTCCCTGCTCGCCACTCGAATTCGGTAGCTCGAAATAAATTTAGATAATTAATTGTGTATTTTATACTGGCCGTTGGCCCATGCCCAATGTATAGGCCCATTTAGTAATTATTTTTAATTCAAAAATAATAATTTATATACTCTTTTATTATTATCAAAACATAACATAATAAATAATAATTAATATAATTAAAATATTATTAATATAATCAAATACGTTTAGATAATATTATAAGAGATTAAACATATCATTATCTTAATTTAATATGATCGTTCTATTTTACAATTAATATAAAAATAGTATTACTAATGCTCTCTTAAAACATTTACTACAGCATCAAACAATTATTTATATAATTTATAAAATAAATAAATTATAATTTATTTAATTAGTATCACTAATAATTATTTAACGCGACAATAAATATTTTAAAAATATAAGATAAAAAAACAAACATAATATTATTTATTAAAACATCTCTTTTTTCGAACCATAAGCCCAATGTTTAGCCAATTAATTTTAATTTAATATTCTAACCGTATTTTCAGAAATGAACTTTAAAAGACTTGAAAATCTCTCAATCGTTGTTTTTTTTTTTTTCAAATGTGAAACCTCAACGGTCTAAATTGTGTCCATAATATGTTGTGAATATTTTTACATCACCTTACATTTCAATTTGCACGTCATTCTCCAACTTTGGCTACTTTTTTTGCTCGACTTGGCTTGTCAATGGGCACTGCATCTCCGTCCAGCTAATTGGAACCATTTTGGCACCTGTTAAGTGAGCAGCAAATACATTTGATGATCAGCTGTAACCCAAACAACATCATTAATTTATCAGAGACAACATCATGGGTTCTACTAGTTTCTGGGATCTCAACCCATTTGTAACTCCTAAGGGTCTAAGTTGGGCAGGCTCCTATATTTTTGAAGTTCGTTTCAAACTAGACCAACTGTAGAGCAAATCTTCGACTGTCCCAAAATTCTACATCAGTTTGTAGCTAACTATTACTAGCTATGATTGATAACAAATTCAAAATTTTAATATTCATCAAAGATATTGAAAACCGTTTAGAAATATATGGACAAAAAACAATGCCGGCAAGATTAATTCAGCAACAAATAATACTACAGATTATGACCCACCCTAACCTGTCCTAATTCATTCATCAAGCTTCTCGTATTTAAAATTGCAATGACAATAAAAACAAGAATAGAAATGAGACAAGCTTCAATCCAGCAACATCAACAATTACCAGGGGCAAGTAAAAAACCTACCCAACTGCCATATTAAGTAGTATTACCTGCTCCACTTTCTGCAGGCACGACTCCGAGTTCATTCTTTGCAGTTGATAGAAAATAAGCTCTAGCGTCTCCAAGGGAAAGCTTAATTACAGAATCGGTTAAGGAAGATACTTGTGACCGTTTAAATAAACAGTGGACATTCTTTAGTGATTAAGAAATAAATAGCTTGTCGGTACAAGTACAAGGTAACATTAATTCGAAAACCTAAAGCAGAAGTCATCACTTACAAAAATAGATATCTTATAAAATAGAACATGTTATTTAATGCAATGACAAAAATTAGATGTTCAACAATTTTGGTAAGTTGGAGAACTGATGTCTTCCATTATAATAATAATATTAATAAATGAATGAGGCAATTTAATTATTTTTCGTTCCGACTCTCGTAATTTATAATTCCTCAACTTTATATTTGTTAGGAAATATATAAATTAGTATAGTAACTTTAACGTAACAGATTAAGTTATTGAGATTGATGGTGATTTAACATGAATCAAAACAATGGTAATTTAACACTCAGAATATCAGTCTTGACAAACTAACACATTCAAAATTAAAACATTCGTGTGTAAATACCAATAAAAGAAATTAGCGTATAAAAGGTTATGCTAAGAATATATAAAAAACTAAGTTCAACCTAATCATTTTAGCTTATGGGATTATAGTAATGTAACAGTATTTTTCTTAATATTGTACTATGTTGTGTATAATTACAGAAATTTACATCCTAGCAATGGGAGTATAAAGGATACAACAAGAGCTTTAACAATATCACCGGGATGAAATGATAAGTACATATCCACCCTGTCTATCTCAGTAGCTCTAACATCTTGTTGCCTACAGAAATAGAGATGGTTAATAGAATAAAATACGTGTTTTTTTAATGCAAGAAGCAAATATTATTGGTAGAAAAAAAAAATACAAGAAAGGGAGACCCTCAAAGAAAGAATGAATCTAATCCTTACAAGAGGTTAGAAATTGAAAAAAAAAGAAATTAGGACCGGAAAATCTCTAAAACATTAAAAAAGGAAGATCATTTAGCTACAAGGAATCTTACTTTGTCCTGCAAAAATGGAAAAATAAACAAAAAGATATTTAAAATCCTGTAATTCTTTGCAAAGAAATATATTTGTTAACTAGAAAGTTTGAGAAAGGGTAGCAAGAGACGTTATAGAATTTCTTGTTTTGCAAAGTTAAAATTTGTATCCTACACTTGTCACATTTTCTTTTCTCAAGCTAAACTTATTCAAAATACTCATGACTTCTCCATCTGTCTTTCGAATATCACTTAATTTTACATCACCAAAAGGAAAGCACGAGAGAACATTTCCTCGTCTTGCCTAGTTAGTTATTTGTCAAAATTAGTGGAAGGAATCCTAGTATTTGGTGGTCACAGGCTGCAGGTTGTTTAAGAGGAGGGGAGGATACATTTTGGGGATGATTATTGTATATGCTGCTTCTTTCTACTCTTTTAAGAGTATATTTCCAAGTCTGTGGTTGCTGGACTTGTGGTTGTTTGTGCTGTGATTTAGAATATCGTTTGTGGCATGTCTATGCGATGGTTTGTGCAGGTGTTCGCAGTTCATCAATATCTCACATGATTCTCCTTCAACAAATGCATAAGAAAATAGAAGTAATTCATATATGAGTAATTAAAGGAATTGCAGGTAACTATTAAATGATGAGAGGCAAAACAAATAAAAATACATGTCAAAAGAACTCAATTTTACAAAAAACGAAGCATACCTAATTATACCAGTAAATTTTTCCTTGACAGACTTTGGGCCAACACACATAATATCAGCCATAGCCATTCTGGCCATTACTTTTGTGACCTATATTAATCCCAGGAATATTAGACGCCAATAAAAATCAATTGTAATGTACATTTATGTAGCTTATTCTACCAGCAAATTGAAGAAATACTATTAAAGCTCCATTATACGGAGAAAATGAAACCAATAAGTATATTGTTTCTGAGAAAGTACTCTAAGCAGGCAAATCTATGACGAATTTTTGGTTCTCTTGATGAAAGAAAACTAAAAATAAAACCAATAAGCAAAAAAAAACCGCAACTTACCCGAGCAATGACAATAGATCCAGGAACTGGAACAACGCCATGAGCTTTGTGACATGTTACTTCCACAACTGGTCTCTAGAAGTGATAATAGCAAACAACATCAGAAGTAATGCCAATATGAACAATAAACATAGAATACAGATTACGAAAAAGAAAAAGAAAGAAAGGTGTCCATTGTGGATGTTTATTTTCTTGGCTACTATGAAGCACAGAATATCACAACCTGTCCAAAAAGTAAAAGCTATCAGACATGTTTTTGATCGCAATCTCACAAGATATTTCCATTTTACACCACAAATATTGATTTCAGCAGCTAATGAAGCAAAAATACATCAAGGCTCGGTTTCAAATATGCAATTCATATACAGAGACCAGAAAATAAAGCAATTTAAAGAGAAAAATTCAATTTAAATCTTAAACTACGAGGTCAGGGACAATTTAAATCTTCAACTATGTTTGGGTACAAAATCAAACTTTATAATATCTTTAAAGAATAAGCCAACTCTCGCCGTTAAATACACTCGTGGTCGCTCGTGTTTTAAGTGAGGGCAATTGCGTTTCGCAGAGGGGCTACCTCAATGGTAGCTCGCATTTAGTCAAGGGTCGGCCGCGAGTAAGGCAAAGGTTGAGTTGTTCTTTAAAAATAGTATAAAGGTTGACTTTGTTCTCTAAAAATAGTATAATATTTGATTTGTACCGAACATAATTCAGGGTTTGTTTGGGGTTCAAATTGGACTATTCCCCAATTTAAATAAAATTACACGAAAAGAATCAGCATTTCAATGTCTACATCCACAAGTCGAGAACTTCGAAAATGGAAATCAGAGTAAGTTCTTCAAAATTAAAAACCAAAACTCTGATGTACTGATCAAATTAATTGTTAAAATTTCCCTGAAACTCTAATAATCGAGAGAAATTGGGCGAAAACTTAAGAGTTAAAGGAGAAAGCTCAGACAGTAATGGAACTAATGGTAAGCTACCTGGTCGGGGGAGTCTGAAGAGGGCGGTACGATGGAGCGAAAACCGGTGAGGGAAGCGTAGACGGTAGTGTTGTCGGAAGCGACATACGCACCACTCCCTGCAATGAAATCCGAAGCTTTGCCAAGTAACTCACCCGGAGTCACAACTGTCGCCGCCTCTGCTTCTCTCATTCTCTCTCTCTCTCTCTCCGCACTATGTAGTAGTGGTTGCCGTTCAGAAGCAAAACTCAGCCGGTGGCGAGAATCTGAAGATGATACCTACGACATTGTTGAAATTCTAACGACTACGTTGTTTTTGGTGCCCTTGCGAAAGTAATTACACTATCAACTACTTATTTATAAATATATAAATGTTATTTTACCCTTTCCAACCTATTTAGTCATGTCAAAATAATAATAGATATAATTAATTATTATTTAATATATCCACCAATATATATAGAAAATAGATAAAAAAAAATTAAATATAATATTATTATTTAATTTCTCCTAGTTAAAACTTTTAATTTTTTGTTCAAATATAAATATTATAAAGACAAGATAAAGTTAATGCTTAAATTTTATTTTGAAACTGAATAAACTTCAAATTTTGAGATTCATGCAACGTGACCTCTAAATATTTTGAAACAACATAGCTGAAATTCAGCATTGTGAACTATGTTAAGGTAAATGGTAGCAACAAGTAAGATTAACGGCGTTTCATCTTCTATACTTCATGTGTTTTCTTCATCTTCAATATATTTCATACTACTTTTGTAACGACTCAATTTTAAAATTTATTATTTAAAATTTTTAATTAAAAATTTTAAATTGAAATTTCTAAAAAAAAGTTTTAAATTTGATTTATAAAATTCGAGTGTTAAAAATTCTAATTTCTTAATATTAAAAATCTCATTAAATGTAAACGAAAATTTTTAAATACGCAGAAAATTTATCAAAATTTTTAACATTAAATGACTTTATCAAAAATTTGAAATAAATACAGAATTAAAATGATTCATAAAATTTTATTTAACAACAAAATTCAACATAATTTATTAAAAATTTTACTTGAATAAAACGAGAAATGTCTTCATAAATCTAAAACATACGAATTTAAATTCTTTTATTTAACCTCAAAATATTTTCTTCTTCTATATGCTCATTTGCTTCTGGGAGATTTTCGAACAACGTCATTTCTTCCTTAGACAAAATATCATCTGCATCACAAAATTATAAACTATGAGATTTAGCTAAGCAAGTAAAAATACGTACAAGTGTCAAAATTAACATTTACTTTTACCGAATCTTGATTACAGAACTGGTTGGTACTTATTTTCCAATCTTAAATTTAGTCATCTCATTGTCGTTCAGGCTTTCGTCAATTAGTCATCTCATTGTCGTTCAGCGTTTCGTTAACTTACTTTCAGTCAATCTCATAATCTCATTGTCGTTCAAACTTTTGCTATCACATATTTTTCGTCAATTTCATCATTTTTATGTACTATAATTCAGTGTTATCATACTCTAATTTAATCGAGAATATGACTTACCTTAAAATAAGGAAAGTACAAAATCCAAAAATTAATTAATTGTTAATTATAAATTAGTTATTAATTATTGAGAATAATGAGTGAAGCACACGACAAATCCCTGATTTTTGCTTTTGGTTCAAAAGCTTTATTTTTCTATGAAAACACGTATTTGGAACATAAGTCAAAGGTGTTTATTTATTTATTAGTCAAGATATGCTGACAAATATTTATTTATTTTAAAAGAATTAGAGAAAATTTAATAAATAAAATAAAAATTTTCACTACATGTCAAAATCACAATAATAAATGATTCGCCCACAAAACACGGCAGAATATTTAATACCAAAAGTGTTTATACCAATTCCATTTTTTACTAGTCTCAATCACCAACGTTGCATTGTCCATCAGTTTGTGGGAATTATATTGTTTTTTCTCTTGCTTACATGGAATATTGACTATAATAGATTGTTGTATTGTTATTATTGCTTTTAGGTCATTGCACAAATAAATATCTTGTTGTTTACTATTGTGAAAGACCTATTCAAACTTGGGTCTCAAAGATGTAGATGTTTGTCGAACTAAATTAAGTATGTTTTGTCGAGTAAAGTTTAATTTAAATTTTAATGTTTCGAGTCAGATACAAATTAGAACTTCATATTTTTTTTTTTTATGAATCGAATCTCAATCTTTCATATATTAATACTTTAGACATAATCATCAATTTATCTGTTAAATTTAATCTCCACGACGATTTCAAATTATATCGAGAAATTGATAGAGTTGGGAATTAGGTTAGAAATCACGTAGATGTTAGAAATCAATTTAACGTACGTGACTGAATGAAAAAATATTCGTCCTAAATTCAGTGGATAAATTGTAGACAAAGTCTAAATTGTCGAAAAAATAATTTACGATTTAATCTGTAATGAACCTAAATGGTAATGCTTAAATTGCATTTACCTTTTTATTTCTTTATTTGGGTCTTCTGATTGGTTACAATAATCCCATTATTGGACACAACAAGAGCAAAGTATCAGATAAAAATATTGAGAAGTGATGCACCAAAAATGCATATCTTCTATGTGACAATGAGATAATTGTAAATGACACATTTAAAATTGCTAGATCTGTTAAAATCCAAAATTATTATTCTGTCAACTTTGGAAACTTTCAAAACCTACTTCTATATCAAAATATCGATAAATTAAATAAAGCATATCCAAATAAACTTCAGATATTAGCAGAGATTTGAGCAATCTCATTAGATCTTCCGTTTTTATAAGCAAGTCACGTCAAAACATCTCTAAAGTCGGTGAAATTGTTAGAGATTGAATAGACTTAAGAGTTAGAGACCAAAAACCTTGGCATTCTAAAAATGTCTGATTAACATTTCGCCTATGATATGTAAGCTCATCATCTAGATTGAAAATCTAACACGTAACTCTCCAAAATTTTGAATTCTATCGATGTTTTTAATGTCTTCCTGTGACATATACATACCCTTCACACATAATTCATTCAAATCAAACTTCTCTCATCTATGTGAGAATGTCTTTCCTCGTACAAGGAAGCCAACATAATCAATATTGCATTAAGCCAAAACAATAGAAATTCTGGTTTTCAATCAAAACTTATTATATGTATTCCAACCGGGTATAGATTATCATAGAGAATCCAACCGTCCATCCCAATACTATGTTTTATAGTGCAATACTTTATAATAAACTAAGTCTTGTCCCACAAGGAAATAAGTCAAAATCCACATAGTGATCACATAAAAATAAGATAAGATAAACTTAAATGAATCCAATAAATATTGTGCAAGAAATAAAATATCAAACACCACAAAAGTCTCATATAGACCAGGATAAGAAAAAATAAATAAATTAAAGAATTTTCTCATCAAGATAAGAATAATACTCAAAATAGAAAGAGAGGAGAACCAAAAGCAAGACCACTACTCAGGATGCGACATCAGCAACAACATCCACGATCCTAACCTGTGAAATGGAGAAGGTCTTTCAAGTGAGCGACTAATTCAGTAAGGAATCTTATATTATACTTAAATGCACGTGTGAAACAAGTATTTTCATTTTCCTTCAAAATCATAAACAATTATGAAGATGCAGTGCATAAGTTTACATTTTAAAACACATTTTACTTTCATTTCAAAACAAGTTGCAAGAGTCAAAGATTTCTAAACATTAAATTATTTATACCATTTTTAAAACAAATTCAACAAGCCATCAGCGAGACATGTTTGAAAATATTGTCACATACCTATGTTAGTTATAAATAAAGTAAACCTTACTATTTACATCCACTGAAAAAGGATGATCACTTGAAAATCCCTCGGTCACACCGTTAGTGAAAGGTGGCGATTCATAGACCCCATAACCCCTCATGAGTCTGTAAGAAATGAAAAGTGACGGCGATCCAAAAATCCAGTCCCATAACCTTGGTTATTAGCGAGCAAGCTTAGCGACAACGCAATCCGTGAATCAAAGAGTGGCCTATGGGCAAGCTCTGCAACAATATCACTTGCAAAACTATAACATCAAACACACCCTTGCCAAGTTTAGGAATTCGAAATCTAAGGAGTGTGTCATCACCGCTATATTACTCATTCTTGTTACGTAAAAACAAATAACTTTCACTTAACATAAGGTATACGGGATCTTACTCCAATTATTTTAGTTGCCCGGCTAGTGCATCCCAAAACAATTAAAGACCAATACAGGAAAGGCTCGAAAAGGATAATCGAAAATCCGCCCATTGAGCCAACATAAATAAGAAATCAAAGAGAAATATTTTGCACACATAAAACTCTTGTAAAGGTTTTTGGAAGGGCAAGTCAACACTAAGTAACAAGGAAAACCTCCAAGATTCGCGGCTCCATTCATTGAAAGAAAAGAGCTAAGGACAGAAAGACATAGGATGGTCTGAATAGACACTAATGAGGTGCGTATACTTTGATGGCTATTCTTCCCTTCAAGTAGCACTCTAACTTAGTTTTTTTAATATTTTGTTGATCTCTTACTAGATGATTCACTGCATAAGCAAGCAATAAAAAGAGAACAATAGTAGGAGCACTTGATTCAAACTAACAACCAATCAAGAGTAACTTTGCACAATCATTCACAAAAATGAAATCCCAAAAAGAAAGTGTTTGTTAAAGGAAAATTCAATCAACAAGGAGAATGTCATTTAGGGTTTCATAAACTGGTTGCTAACTATCTTAAGACGAGAATACAAATCTCTCCAAGAAACCATAGGAATCTAAGAAACCAATGAACATCATAAAATTGCAGCAAAAAAAAAAAAGCAACGCAAAGAAAAGTTACAACTCTCGGCAAAGATGATAGGGCTGAGAATTGCAACTTATAACAAGGTCTAACATCCAAAAGGGTGTAACAAGGAATAATAAAAAATGTCAAGTACAAGTTTAACTTATAAAAGGAACACAAAGAAAAGATATAGCCATGAAAATTAGGGACCATCGCTTAAATGGTCGATGCTAGTTCTCCTTCGTGAACTTCTTCAATGGGCCTCTAAAGAAAACATGTGTGGGCTTTTTTCTTTGTCACTTACTAATGGAGTGTCCTCCAAGACTTCATGGAAGTATTCACATGCAAAATAAATAACTAAATATGTCAGAAAGTCGCCTTGCTCAAAACTTGTAATGGCTTCTTGTGGCACATCATCTTCTTTGGGTTGTTGAGGATTTGTCCTCAAATCCGCAGTGGCCTCCATCTTGTTTTCATCTTCAATGCCAAGATATGGTGAAATATCTTGAACATGAAAGGTGGCTAAAACTCTATTTCCCTAGAAGTTCTTGCTTGTATGCATGATCCTTAACTTTCTCAAGGACCTTTAAAGGCCCATCAGGCCGTGTGATTAGTTTAGATTTCTTTTGCTTGGGAAATGAATGGGATATGCTCCTGTAAAGGGGATGAAAATATGCATGTGGAAGACTTAAAGAAAACAAAATGATTGGTGCTCAATGAACACTCCAAAACAGACTCAAAACAATGTGGAAAAACAAAGAGAAACTGAAAATTAGAAAGATGATATTGTGGATGTGGGTGAGTGACTAATCGGTTTCCTTACCTCAGATGACAACAGTAAGAAGATAGAAAGAACCTACGCTGGCCGAGAAGCAAAGATGATTGCTTTCGGTATTTTCCTTTCCTAAGAAAGAAAACACAGGAAGGGGAAAGTTTGGCCACTTTCTTCTGCTTTCCAGCTCTTCATAGTTTGGAGAGAAGATGAAATGAGAACCTACCACGCAACCACAGACTTGGAGGCAATTGGAGGCATTCTCCATTTAGTTCAAGCAACCGAGGCAATTATCTCCTGGTAATTCAAAAATCCATTCGGTTTTTGGACAAAAGCTGAAGTTTTGCATTCATGATTCATCAACAATCAACGACTATTACAAAGTTTTTAGATTAAGCTCAAATAAGGCTATAAATGATCGGGTGTTCTGCAGAAAACAAAACTAGTCGTTAACAGGAAAATAGCCGCTGGGCGGCTCGGCTGATGATGACCCGTTGTGTGCGCGTTGGCATACGCTGCTGCACGCCCTTGTGGGTGCTAAGCTTTCCTCTCGTGCGCCAGTGTTGTCTTCTGCGCACACCTATTGGCCGCTAGTTGCCTTCCGCGCGCGCATGCTGATGCGCCATGTGCGCTGCACCTTCTTCTCGCGCGCACATCCTGTTGCACTGGGGTCTCCTCTGCACGTGCCAGTTTGTTGTACAGTTGCTCTCCCATGCATGCATGCTGATTGGTCGTAGCTTCCTCTAGTGCGCACCACGGCCTGGCCCTTTGGTCCTCCTCTTGTGCGCTGCTCTTGGCTTTGCTTTCCTTTGCGCATGCCTCTTCTCGAGCCATGTCTTAGCCATGTCCTTTCTTTGTGTGTCATCCTCCTTCTTCATGTGCACCATACTAATCCAAGCAATCCAAAGGTCATTTCCTACAAAATAAACGTACGTTTTAGTGAAAGAACTCAATTGATCACTTACCTTAGTTTTAGCTTGAATCTTTGGATTCCAAGGCACATCATCCTCTTCAAGTGATTAGAGATTTGCCCACAAATCTAGAAGGTTGGCTTCTTGCACTTCTTGGCCTTGTTTGGTTGCTATCTTGGCCTTGTCAAAGGGAACACCTACAAAATGAACAAAGTCCATAATATGAAAACTTGGCCATGTACTTGGCCTTGGTTGAATAATGTCAATCCTGAGCACATAAGAAGTTAGCCATCACTCAGCCAAATAACAGTGTTACCAGTAGTTTAAGCAAAATCGATTGTTCTATGCACAACTTTTTATCCACTTTGAGTTTTCCATTGAAATTTTAAGGGTAGTTTAGACATGTGCCAAGTAAAATTTCATAGCATTTGGGTTTGAATTGCATTATTTGTGCATGTTTGAATTTGGAGAATCTCTATGATTGTCAATTAAAAATTTGATGTGAATTAGTGCTTGTGTTGCCTTAGGTTGAAGTGTGTCATCATTTGCATGATGAGTCATTACTTAAGCAATCAAGGAGAAGGGAACAATAGTATAAGCACTTAATTCAAACTAACAATCAATAAAGAGTAACTTTGCACAATCATTTACGAAAATGAAATCTAAAAAGGAAAGTGTTTATGAAAGGAAAATCTTATCAACTAGGAAAATGACATTTAAGGTTTCATAAACTAGTTGTTAAGAATCCTAAGAAAAGAATATAAATCTCTGCAAGCCCCAGGAATCTAAGCAACCAATGAACCTCACAAAATTGCAACAAAAGAAAATAAATGCTACGACAAGAAAAGATACAACTCTCGGCCAAGATGATAGGGTGGAGAATGACAACTTACAACAAGGCCAAATATCCAAAAAGGCGTAACAAAGAATAATAAAAAGGGTCAAGTCCAAGTCCAACTTATAAAAGGAACAACAAAGAAAAAATATAGCCATGAAAATTGGGGACCATCGCTTGAATGGCCGCAAAAAGCTCTCTTTCATGAACTTTTTCAATGGGCCTCCATATGAGCACATGTGTGGACTTTTTTTGTCGCTTACTAATAGAGTGTCCTCCAAGACTTCATGAAAGTTTTCACCTGCAAAATAAAGTAAACTAAACATGTAAGAGAGCTGCCGTGCTCGAGATCTTGTAATGGCTCATTGTGGCATATCACGGGCATTGTCGGAACCTGTGACAATCCAACATCAAATTCCAATCAGAACAAAGGGATAACAAAAGGACTCTATTCAAGGATATGAATTCTAATCGACAAGGAACGGCGTTGAAACCCCAAATCAGTATACAAAAACAAATAATAAATGGATCCTACATTGACATTAGGAACCCAACGAAAAGATTATGACTGACGATTGCAAACTTCGTTGAGGCAACAAATTTTCCCAAAATTAAAGCTTTCGTGGTCTACTGATAGCGATACACCGAACCCATCGTGAGTCAACTGGTCGACCCTAGCGGTTGAAACCTTTCATTCTCAGGGCCCACCAAGCGTCGACCGCCGACACAAGTGGTCAACTTCTGGAGCAAAGGGTCAACTCTTTACCCTCTCGAATATGCCAACTAATATTCCAAATATGACCTGAAATCCCAAAATCTAAACAAAAGTTAACCTGCAAAATTTTAATTTACTTAACTAAAATCTCAATATTGTCAAAAACCTCAAAATTCACTGAAGGCCCTCACCCTTGTCGAATCTCTTTTTAACAAACCCGATAAAAAAATACTAATTTACCTAACGCGGAATTTAGAATTTTACAACGCGAGACTACAAAATTGTGATTTGACCAAATTGACCGAAAAGGTACATGTGGCGAAAGGCCAAATAAACAATAAAACTCGAATCAACGTAAAATAAGTTGATATCAAATAACGCAAAAAAATTATTAGAAAAAAAATAAAAAATAGAAAAATAGCATATATTACATAGCCTACCTACAATACCATACTTGTGTGTTTCATTCATTTCACACAATTGTGAATACAGTTTTCCCTATATTAATTTCATTTATTACTTTTGTAATTTTAGCTTAATTTAAAGTTCAAAACCAACCCCACAAATAAACCATAGGAAATAAATAAATCTAAACTTTGAATTATCTGAGATATATTTTCATTTCAAAAGTTAACAATAAAAAGAAAAAAGAGTTCAACCGAAGACTAAAAATTTCGGTTGAAATCTAAACCTAAACCATAACTTTATTTCAATTAGTTTATTAAATTCACAAAAAATTTAACTGCAATGAACCGAACTGAACCAAATCAAAACAAATAAAAATTTGGCAATTATCAAAATGGACCCTAAATCAAAGGAGATTTTTAACTAACACTTTAAATTTTAATTTTGTCAATTGACACCTCAAAATTTAAATCGTTATCAATGAAAACCTTGCCATAATAGACTGCTAGCTTATGTTACATTATCTGTTAACTCTCCTTCTGCTCTCTCTCTCTCTGTTCTCTCTCCTTTTGCCTACGTCCTTTTCTTTTGTGCAAACTTTCAGGGAGTTCAAAGCTCTCTTCATATGTTTCCTCAACTATAGCTAGTTTTTAAAAGGTAGCTTTTCGTCATTAACTTCTAAATTACTGTTCATTTTGACCGGCTCATATTGAACAACACCATTTTCTCCTTAAAGTTCTTCCAATTCTTTATGGAGGTCACTCTCCTGGCGTTCTTGTTCCTCGTAGCTTGGTTTTGGTTCACCTCCATGATTTCAGAATACCCTTCTTCAGCTTCTTCTTCCAACTCGACACGTTTCTGCAACAACTCAATTTCTTCTTTTAATGACTTCTATTCTACTGTTGTCACGACCTGTGGAGCAGGCGAGCAAAAATGACAGGTTGAGTGACTGGTTTTCAGGAGGAAAACCCCATCACCCAATCTTAGACTAAAGTTGATAGCGAAAGTCTTAAACCTAAATATAGGCAAGCCCACATGATGAAATTCCAAACAAATAGTATAATAAATAAATGTTTAAACAATATCCAACATACATGAAAGCAAATGAAATCCAATTCATCAATGATGGCTACAAGTTCAACAAACTAAATGATTACCAAGGAAATACAAGTAGATTTCTAAAGGAAAGGAATAACAAGAACCTCTCCTTATCTCCATTGAAGCAATTCCTAGTCACTCTTCTCTCTGTCTAGATTGAGAGGAAGTCGATAAGGATGAATGACTAACTTAGTAGAGATGTTATGCTTAATGCATTCCGATTTAAAAATAAAATTTTTGTATTTCTTACGAAAACGTGATTACTTTTCAAAACTATGCATGAGTTTCATAAAACAGTTAAGGAATTCTTTTAAATAAAATCAGCTACACGAGTTCTCAGTGAGATATTTACAAAACCTGCCACATACATAGGTGGCTATACATAAAAAATAACCTCACAGTTTTCCACATAAAACATCTTTAGTGAAAATAGAGTATCGTATAAGAACCACTCAGACACTTCTCAAAAAAATGGTGATATGACGACCTAACAACATCTCATGAGTCTGAAGGAAACGTGACAATGATCCGTAGATCAAGTCAGTAACGACACCAATGCGCACAAAAATCATCCTAATTAGGTTTAAAGGCTATCGGGTCCTTAAGGGAATGTCATCACTGCCCTATCACCTTTTACTATATGTGCAAACAAAACCGCTTTTACGTAGTAGAATGGATAGTATGATAGTCTCGTGATGCTTTGGCGCTAAAACTGCCCAAAGCATCAAGAGCATTCATCCTCTCAACATGGCGTTGCAAAAACATAATCATGTATGTTAAAAATAAACATAAGAGGAAATCATACGTACATATATGTATAAAAATTGTCGTGCTAGCTACCAAACTCCATCATACTTTTATAAGTGGCAACCAACCAAAATATTGCTTTCGAAAAACAATGTTGAAAGCATAAAATCTCTACCTCAACGATGACTACTCTTCTTTATCGGAGTAGTGACCTCATGTATTGGCTTAAGGTTGGTATAGTCGCCTAAGAAATAATTAAAAAAGAAGAAGAAGAAGAAATAAGGAAAACCGAAAAAAAGGGAATCAGATCCTAGTTCGTTTTGATCCAATTTGGTTCAATCCGGTTCAATCTGGGTCGGTTTAATCTGGCCTAAACCTGCTCGCCCGGGTCAAGTCCACACAAATTAGCCTGATCCAGCCTGTCGAGGTGGGCCATCCTAGCCCGACCAATGGCCATTTTGCACTGTCGATTGGCGCTGCAATTCGGTTGGCAAAAATTCCTCATCTTGGCCGTTACCTCCTGATTTTTTTCCCAAATCACAATACCAACGACTTTCTCAATCCCAATATATCAAAATCCAGGATTGAACTGAGTGTTTAGCAGAAAACAAAAATGACAAAAACTCTAACATTCGACGGAGGAAAACAAGTAGAAAATCGACTTACCATCTAAGATTTCTTTACAAGAATTGAAGAGCTTCGTGACAGAAACGTTTTGAGACAAAAATTGTCGAGCTTGGAGTTCGATTAGCTGACATTCTCTCGTCCTCTACCTGTTCCAATTTTAACTAATAAAATAAAATAATTAATATATATATATATAGAGAGACACACACACATTCGTGTAACGACGCGTCGGATGATAACTTTTCACAATAGAAATTTTACTTGACCAAGCCCAAATTCATCGGTTTGACAATTTGACCAAAGATGTCCACGAAAAAAAAAAAAGTCAAACACCTTGCACGTCATTAATCAGCCAAGTAAGAAAATTCACTCACGAATTAAATTATAGCTAAATTAAGGAGTTTTACAACTACAATCTCCCTCGTTGACTTTGATAGAAAACTATCTCGTGCGGGAGTCTGACAAACACATAAGACCCCATAATCGCATATATCCTCTCGCGAAGCAGTCAAGTTAATCGTCTGTCATGACAAGCCATTGATCGAACAAATTAATAGTCCAAGGCGATTTTTGATAATTACCCTACAAATTTTGACGAGTCAACGCTGATGTAAGGCGACTTCGCTCTCCACATTCCAAAACACTTGCTTTAGCTGTTGTATCAAAATCTTAATCTACGCCCTTAGTCAACACGTTTGTTTAGTTGTGGATATCTCTGTTTCCGTACAGGACAAGGACCACGATCTAAGTAAACCTTTTCCATACCATCTTCGTTCAATCTTAGTAAGCTTCTCCTTTTTCCTCGACCAAACTTTCTGCTCATATTCCTGATTGATTTTCACTTTCATCGTTGCCTTCAATTGTTTGTCTCTGTTTTGGCTCGATTCATGGACTAGATCATGACGAAATCAAAGAATTTCATCAATCATTTCATTAAACCGTTTAAATTGGGTTCTTCAAGAGGTAGTTGAACGATTTTTTGTTGTAGGTTTCTTCTTTTTCGTTCAATTTTACTAATTTTTTGGTGGTCGTTTTGTATAATCAGAGGGCGACACAGAGGAAGACTTGGAGAAGATTGCTGCGCAGGAGCAGAAGCACTTTCCGTTTGATACTTTAGTAGCAGCGACTAGAAATTTTCATCCCAATCAGAAGCTTGGCGAAGGCGGCTTTGGACCTGTTTTTAAAGTGAGACCGCCGTTCTTCCGATCTGACCAAAAAGTTGGAAGATTTAGGGGATTGAGTTCCTAATATTACGAGAAAAACATTGTTGATTCTTTCTCTTCTGTGCTTCTTTTATTGGGGTTTTCTTGAATTACGTTAGATGGAAACGAAGAAAGATAGATTAGGGTTATTTAGTTGAAGATATTCAATCAAGCTTCAATAGTTCTTCACCTGAGAGAGAGAGAGAGAGAGAGAGAGAGAGAGAGAGAGAGAGAGAGAGAGAG
>CM039519.1:121343-220660 GCA_022433055.1 Begonia peltatifolia | reverse complement strand
GAGAGAGAGAGAGAGAGAGAGAGAGAGAGAGAGAGAGAGAGAGAGAGTACACAGCCTCTAAGATTCTAATTACTAGTAGTTAAAGATTCCATTGAGCTGTATGAAATGGAATCCATCAATGCAAAACTTATTTGCAAAGTGTTTGCTGTTTTTTATTTGCAGGGAAAGTTGGATGATGGAAGAGAGATTGCAGTGAAAAAGTTGTCTCAAAGCTCAAAGCAAGGGATGAAAGAGTTCAGAAACGAAGCAAAATTGTTGGCAAAAGTTCAACACCGGAATGTTGTGAATTTGTTGGGATATTGCGTGAACGGAGAAGATAAGCTACTCGTTTATGAATACGTCTCTAACGAGAGCCTCGACAAGCTTCTCTTCAGTAACTACTTCGTACTTCACTTATTTACGAATCCTTAGAGCTGTGAAATGTTTTCGGTTCTACAAATATAGGAAGTTAGATCGGCCATTGTTGAAAGCCCCTCTTAATTCTTAATCTCGATGCGAAATGACCTATTGACGGAGAACATAGGATTCATATTAAAATGTAGGCTAGTTTTAAACAGGTTTATATTTGCTAATCCTTTTTCATCTTTGAAATCATTGAGTAGTACATATGCAGATATCACATAATGGGTCGTCATGTCTTTTATGCAGGATCTAATCGAAGAGCAGAGCTTTATTGGAATCAAAGATTCGAGATAATCTGTGGCATCGCACGAGGCTTGCTTTACCTTCACGAGGACTCTCCCAATGTTATCATCCATCGTGATATAAAGGCAAGCAATATTTTACTCGATGATAAGTGGGTACCTAAAATTGCCGATTTTGGTATGGCTCGACTCTTCCCTGAAGATCAAACACACATCAACACTCGTGTAGCTGGAACCAAGTATGTGCATCATCTTTTTTTCTATAACATATAGCGATAATTGTCCTTGTACATATACCTATTTATTTTTAAATTTCAACTTTTATGAAACCTTAAGTTATTGAGTTGATTTTAATTAACATGTTTTTTGGTCATTAATGTGACAGTGGGTACATGGCACCCGAATATGTGATGTATGGCCACTTATCGGCGAAGGCAGATGTTTTTAGCTTTGGCGTGTTGGTTCTCGAACTTATAAGTGGACAGAAAAACTCTTCGTTTTCTTCATTTACTGATGGAAGTAATCTACTAGATTGGGTAATTTTTTTATCTCTAGTGTAATTTCTCATCTTACATGATAAATTTTGGATGAAGTTTTTTTATTTTAAGCATATATTTTTCGTACCAACATTCCAAAACATACACAAACTAGTACGATATATTACTACCGTCGATAAAAATAGCGGCCGGTGATCGTTTTCAACTCCATCTGTTGTTGCTGGTCCCCTAATCTATCTATATAGTCTCATAAGACTTCACCGGCCTTAGTTTTCTGTCTTTTTGTTGTTAAGTTTGTATAAATAATTGAACTGTCTTATGGAAAAAGAAAGTGTAAAATTCATTTTCTTCAAGCTCAGGCATACAAGCTTTACAAAAACGGTAAAAGCATGGAGATTGTGGACTCCAGGTTGGCTGAATCAGCCTCTCCGGAGCAAGTGGCGATGTGCATTCAGCTCGGACTGCTTTGCGTGCAGAGCAATCTGGAGCTACGTCCCACCATGGGACGTGTGATTGTGATGTTATCAAAAAAGCACGGAAATTTGGACGAACCAACTAGACCAGGCATACCAGGTTCACGATTTAGACAGGCTAGGCGGCATGGTGGAGGGTCCAAAATTTTGACCGACTCCCATTCAAATACGTTGGAATCGAGTTCTACTAATACTGCAACTGCATCGGCATCTGCACGCGCATCTACATCGGCATCTGCACGCGCATCTACATCTGCATCTACATCAGCATCAGCATCAGCATCAGCATATGTATCTGCATTGGAATCGATTTCAATTGATGTGAGAACTCGTTCTCGGGGAAAACTACCTATCAAATCGTAGCATTCCCAGCAGGTTTTTTGAAGTTTTATAAAATTTTGTCATTCTTTTCTTCAATATACTGTGTATTCTTAATATGAAAGTTTGTAAATGTGAACTGATGAAAAGCTTGAAAAAAAATTACTGGAATCGAACAAATTTTGCCATAATGAATTTAACGGTTGGGTTTGTATGTGGTTCAATTCAGCCGGATAAGATTTTGCAAAGAGAACCGAATTGGATGGCAAAAGAAACTTAGTTTGATCAAGATATTGATTCTCCCGCCAAATCAATTTCTTCTTTCATTTCAATCTTCTATTTTTACTAGTAAGAATGAATAACCAAGTTGCTTGCAGTTTCATTGACTTAAGTCGCACGACACTTGAGTTATTGATTTAATATTTTTAGATAAAAATGATGCGATGATCAGGCCGGCCCGACACACTGGCTTTGTTCGTCGCGGCACCAAATGTTCAATTGGACTTTGCAACTACGGTTTATCGGCCCCCTCTAACAATTGAGCCTCGACACTAGAAAAAAATAGTCATCACCAATTGCTATTTTCTGTTGGAGTCGTGATCCCAATAGAGAGACGATGAGAGACTAGGGTGGTTTTGTAAGTTTTTTTTATCTATAAATACGATAACACTAATTTTTCGTCATTAACTAGTTCGCAAAATTCTTTAAACTCAATTCTCTCAGGTCTCAAATCTTGATTTTCACTACTCTTTTTCAATTGTGTTTGTTATCGTTCGGTAGAACTTGAATTCTAATTGGATTTAGTGAGTCTCATACTAAAAATTAAAGTTGTGTAGTTTTTCTATACATTAATAATTAATAATTTAGTCACAAAATTCGTTATATTTTTATTTCAATATAATAAATTTGTCGTAGTTTTTTTATTTTATTTTTTGGCATAAATCCTGTTGTCATTGTTTTTCTCGTACTTTCTTTTTGGGTTTCGCTTTCAATTTTTAACGAGAAAAGTTGAGTCTATTGTAAGAAAATTTTATTTTCTTGATCGCGTTGTCGTTCTTCTTCAACAGAGAAGGAGAAGCTTCTCTAACTCGCTGCCGCATATTAAGGATCCGCTGCTAGAACTGCCACTACCTTTCCCAACGAACAGAAGCCGCCGCCGCTGTCAGAATGAGATCTAGAAACCACTATCGGCGAGGGAAGAAATTGACGGCCTGCCTGAGTGCAACACAAAACCGCCGACCCAAGAGTCGCACTCACAAGTTCTGCCAACTGTCAAGTTCAATCAGGGAAGTCAACGGTTAGAAAATTTCAGTCACTGTTCATCGTCCGAGCAAGCTAATGTCCGGTGACAGAGCCCCGCCGTTGATTACAGGGATCAATGACTCTCTCTGTTTTGTTTGTGGTAAAATCCAAAATTTTTGAAAGTGTTTGTATATTTTCAAGTTCTGCATTTTTTTAAAATGTAGGTGGATTTGTTTGAATTATATTTTGGTTCAAATATGCAATTTATTTGGCCGAGTTCTATTGGTTCTAATTATTTGTGTTAGATTTCATATTTGTTCTATATCATTTGGGAGAAGATTTCGTTGTTGTTGGGATATTGATATTTTTGTTGGGTTTCCAATTTGTGGTAAGATTTTTTCAGATAAAGCCGTTATTTTAAGTGATGAGTTCGTTTTGTTTGACATCTTGTTATTGTTTGGATTACAAGATTTCTTTTATAATAGGTGAAAATATGAGATGTTCTTGTACAAATGGAATTAGAAGACGTGTTGTTAGGGCTAGATAAATCGTTTACATCTTGGAGAGAATATGAAAAAATTTAAGTGGATCAAAAACTTCATTCTTTGATACATCTACATTTGTGAAATCAAATTTTACCAGATGTCCTAAATGAAAGAAAAACTACTGAATTATAATTAAATTTAGAGCAGTTATGTATGAAGATCTAATGTGTAAGCTGCATTTGAAGCAATGTTTATATTATCATCAGTGTATGGAAAGTTCTATTAAAGAACATTTGATCACATTCAATAAATTAGTTTCCGATTTGAATACTATGTCATGCTGGTACAATGAGGAGGATTTGAAGTTGATTATATTGTGCTTGTTGCCTACTTTATACGGTACTTTCAAAGAGACTATTTTGTATAGTCGGGATGCTTTAATTTTGGAAGACGTTTATGGTGTCTTGTTATCAAAAGAGAAGATGAAATAGATTATTATTGAATCCAAATCTCAAGTAGAGGGACTCATTGTTCAAGATAGGATAGAAGAGTCAAACAACAATGGCAGAGAGAATATTCAAGGCGTGCAGGATAGGTCAAAGTCAAAGAACCATGATAGAACATGTTACTTCTGCCAGAAGAATGAACTTATTAAATCTGGGTGTCAAAAATTACAAAATGATAAAAGAGTTGCTGAGGAAGGAAAACAACCGAAGATGTTTGGTGAAGGTGTAGTCCCAGAAGAAGAAGACTATGGTAATGGAGATCTTCTACTCGTGTTAGAAGAAAACTCAAAGCCAAACAATGATTATATTCTGGATTCAGTTTGTTTGTTTCATGTGTTATAATCAAAATTGATTTTCAACATACGAACCATTTCATATGATGTTTTATTAATGGCTAAGAATAGATCTGGTAAGATAGCTAGTATTGATACTATTAGAATGAGAATATTTGATGACGTATTGAGGACACTGGACGACATGTTCCCGAGTCAAAAGGGTGCATAGGGGGTGCTTTTATTGTATTAAAGGGACAAAGAAGGTTTGCAAATTTGCATGTGTTGTAGGATTCTACAATAACATATAATATGATTGTTTGTTGAGTCATATTCTAAAGGATTATTTAAGAAAATTCAAAAGAAGTGAGGTTTTCAGATAACGTTTAAGTTGGGATCTAAATCTTCATCGAAAAGATAAATAAGCCTTGTACGGATATTCAAGGTCAGGTCATCACCACATCATCATTAGTTTTAGTTTCAAGTCAGAGTGGCATCACAAAAAGTATAACCAAGTAGAAAGTTAACGCTCCACGGCGATACGGTGAAATTAGTTTAGTGGGTTATGCATTGAATGTATTTGAGGGTATAGATTTCAGTGGGAAGTTTTCAACATATGCAGATGTAGTTCATTGGGACAACTTTGATACCTCAGTTATACCTAGATGAGGATATGCAATTTCTTCTCGAGTATGCATCTTAGGTTTAAGGAACGCCTAAATTTGATCAATATCAGTTGTTGAGGTGCCCTTATAAGGGCCTTTGTGAAGTTTTGGCGATTCATTACTTGCACCAAAATTTCTTTGAAGAGTTCAATGCTCTAATTAGTTTTGGGTCAGTTTCAAAAGCTTGCGTTAGATTTCTCATGTGGAATTCGTATCAATATGGAGATTGATATAGTTTGGTGTGACCCAAATTCTAGTTTGGTCATGTCAGGACTATATTTTCTACATATTGATTCTTGAATCACAAAATACATTCTACCTTGATTTGATTAATGAATTTCTACTCTACTTGTGGTTTTTTTCTAAAGGTTTTTCCTTCCATTAGCATTCAATTTTCAACGATGTTTTTGACGAGAACCCCAAATATTAAGACAACTCGAGACTCTTCAACTCACGAAATATTACCAGAATTGTCGTGTTATAGTTCAGTGTGACCCAAGTTCTAGTTGGGATGTGTTGGGTCTGTATTCAATAATAAAATTTTGTAGTTTCTCTATATTGATAATTGAGTCACAAAATACATTTTACCTTGATTTGTCTAATGAATTTCTACTCAACTTGTGATTTTTCGCAAAAGGGTTTTTCTTCCATTAGCATTCAATTTTCAATAGTGTTTTTAATGAGAGCCACAAATATTAAGATAACTAGAGATTCTTCAACTCGCAGAATATTCCAAGATCTTTCAAGTTTAACTTGAAGAATTCTTCACAAAGAACAAAAGAGAAATTCTCTAAAAAAAATCTCAAGTTTTATATTCTATCTAATATAAAAATATATTGCCTTTTAAATAGGCTACAAGATTTAACGAAATAATACTAAAGTAAACTAATTCTTATTAACCTAGAGATAATGATAAACTTGAATTAAAATAAAAGAAATCATGTGATCCTTACATGATCGGATTGCATCTCATGTTTTAAACTCCATTTAAATGTGTTTTTCTAGATTTGCATGTGATTTGATCGAGACATGATTCTCTTGCATGTGCACGGCGCATGTGACATTTAAATGATTCCATGTGATCTTTTAATGAATGCACGTGCACCGCACCCTCTCTCTATCTTCATTAATATTCGGTCTCCCTTACTTTCATTTGATCATTTTCAATCTTCAACACATTTAGTAACTTTGAATCAAATTGTGAAGGCTCTTTCTCTTGAATCTCTACAAGTAATCCATGCAAGGCCCCATGCATCTTCTGAATTCTTGATCGGATCATTGGACTGACAATGTCTTCATATGGATCCTTGAGTTTGAGCTTAGGCTTGAGCTTGGTCACTCCGTGATCTACATTAATTTTTTTTTTTTGCATCATATAAGTTTTAAGTATACTCATTAATTATTTTTTGTGTTGTGATGTTTGTTATTGCATTTGTTTAGTATTATAGTGATGACAAACTTTGATAACACAAGTAATGATATTAATGTGATGGAATTTCCATTGGATCTTCATCAAATTTTAATGTGCATGCATCATCTAGTAATAAGACGTGAATAAGATGTATGAGAAGTATTTGAGATGATATGAACCTCATCAATAATAGTGAGATCTAAAAAAATAATAAAAGTTGTTCTAAACCAATTTTGAAATCACGATTAGAAGACCATGACTATTTATCTATGAAGAGATAAAAACCAAAGGTATGATATTGATGGAAGATAGAAAATATTGACATGTTATTATAAAGAGATACAAACCAAATATATAAAAAAAATCATAGATCCTATACTCAAAAAAAACTGAGAAGATTATAAGCGATGAGTCTAGAGAAAAGATTCAAAGTTTCCTTCAATATCAAAAATAAAATTGAAACTCCTTGACAAAACAATCAAAATCTAATTTTAATAGCCATCCCATTAAGAGCAATACCGTAAATAAGATAAAGTCACAATTAAAATAAAATAAAATAAAAAATTTTTAGAACTTAAAAAGCGGGCCAATGACATAAGTTGGGACACATCATGATATATGTGCACTTAGGAATGCAGAGATAATATAAAACCAAGTATATATATTGTAACACATTATTTAGTAAAAAAAAAAAACCTAAATATTTTAAAGACAATCCTAGGAGTGATCATGGTCCGGTTCGGTTCAATTTTTAGAAAGACTAGAATCAGACCACTAAAATTTGATTTTCAAATATTTGCACAAATAAACCAGTAAAATTTTTTGGAACCAAACTAGAAATCTGGTCTCGATTCTAGTCCTCCCAATTTCGTTCAAATTTTTTTAAAATTTTTTAACCAATATGTTTGGTCATTTGGTTCTAGTTATTCAAATTTCCAACAAAATCTTGCATAATCTATCAAAAAATCTCGTGCTTCGTTCTAATCATAATCAATTCTGCATCCAATTACAAGTTGTTTCCCTAAACAGATAGTCTACAATCTAAGGCTCGTTGATTTTGAAACAATTTTTCAAGAAAACAAACACCAAATTGAAGCGGTTAATATTTAACCCACAATCACATTGCCGAGCAAAGAAAAAAATTTTTTTTTAAAAAAAACTAACAATTGCAGAGCAATCAACCTCTTGGCTCTAACATCGCAAATCTACTGGGTTTCTTTGCAATGAAAAAAAGAACCTAGAAAAAGCAAAAAATCACTGAAAGAATAAGACTAATTCGTTTCATAAACTGAAATGTCTATAAGTTCTAATCGAAAACACTGAAATTCAAGAGAGAGAGAGAGAGAGCTACCACTCAAGAAAGTTTCAGGAGCGACACTGTCGACTGCCCACTGTCGATTGTCGAGGACTCTACGAGAGGGGAGAGCCGAGAGATGTTTGTTTTGTTTGGTGTCAAGGAGAGGAGTAGGGCTGCGGTGACTAGCGACTGAGAGATTGAGAGAGCAGAGAAGAACATAATACGAATAGGATTAGTAAATTAGGGTTAAATAGTCCAGTTCGGGTTTATCGATTTTCTATCATTAAACCTAAAACCGAACCGAGAACTTTGGTTTTGATAAAGAAAAACCAAAATTTAATTATTTTAGGCGCAAAACCGACCAGAACCAAACCAAATATGTAGGTTCTAGTCTAGTTCTCGGTTCTGGATCGGTTTTGCCCACCCTTAGACATACCAAAATCGGTCCAACCAAACCAAATTCGGTCCAACTGAACTAGACTCAACCCAGACCGAACCAAATTGCTTTCAGACCATCAAAATTTGACCAAAAGCTATCCGAAATGATCTTAATTCGATCGAACCGATCTAAGAATAAATTGGTAGAAAATTTCTACCTAAATCTCTTTGGAAATAGATTTATTAAAGTGGAAATTAATATCAAATATTTTATTTAGACTGAAAAAATTTCAAAAGTCATATGAATCAATCCAATTCAAACTCATCCGACCTAAGAGCACACTTAACAAATTGGATTTATTTAAATTTAAATTTGATAACAATATTTTATTTAGGCAGAATATTATTTGGACTATTGAAAGAATTTCGATAACTTTAACCTCTCCAAATCAAAGTAAGTGAAACTACCACGTTTTTAATGTTTCGGCTACGACTCTACATCACAAAATCTATATTATTTTCGTATTATTTTATTACATAATTCTTATATTTGACCACACTCGATTAGACATTAGTTATAAAATTGTATAAAGATAAAATTGGTAGGACATTTCGTATGTATATGAATATGATGGAATTGACAGAATATATGTTATAACAAAGCCTGAATGACAATGAGATGGCCAAACTATAACGAAAATGAGATGACTACACCTGAACGACAATGAGATTGCTATACTTGAACGAAAATGAGATTGCTATACCTAAAAACAATTAAACGAAAATGAAATCGCTATACCTAAACGACAATGAAATAGTTATGCCTGAACGAAAATAAGATCGCTATACCTGAACGACAATGAAATAGTTATGTCTGAACGAAAATGATATGATTACGCCTGAACGACAATGAAATAGCTAAATCTGAACGAATGTTGGAAAGTGAGTTCCAACTGGTATATAACTGTTAAGTCAGGATTTGGTAAAATATAATGTTAATTTTGCCCATTCACGTGTTTTTACATACTGGGTTATTCTTATAGTTTGTAAATTTTATGATGTAGATGAATTTTTATCTGAGCAAGAAATGACTTTGATTGAGAACCTTTCATACAAGCATACGGAAAAAGAAAATATCTTTAGGTCAAAGGAAAGAATTTAAATTAATATGTTTCAGTTTTCGTTTATATTCTTTTTTTTTTTAATTTTAGTTGAAACTTTGAATAAATTATGTTAACTTTATCCTTAATAAAGTTTGATGAATTGTTTTAACTTTAAGAGTGAGCAAAAGAACCGAGAACCGAAGAACCGGACCAGAACAGACCTATTTGGTCCGATTCTGGTCGATTTTGAGAAAAGAAAAGCTATTCGATTATGACAAAGACAGAACAAAACTTTTTGGTTCGATTCTCAATTTTAATGACACAAACTTGTCAAACTAAAACCGGACCAAAATAGTAACTTACTGCCCATAAGTAACCTAACCCTAACTATCGACTTCTGAGCTTTCATCTTCGCAATTGCAGACTTGCAATCACCCTCGCCGTCTCTCATCTTTGCCCTCGCCCTCGCCCTCGCCCTCGCCCTCGCCCTCACCGTCTCTCGTTGTCCCTAGCCGGAGCGCCTCGACAGTGGATTAGGGATTCTCTTCTCAGCCCTCTCTCTCCGTCGCCGTTGGAACACCTCGCCAGTGGATTAGAGATTCTCTTCTTTCTCTCTTGCTAGGCCTCTGCTAGGTTTTCACATTCTCTTCTCCTCTAATTTTAGGGCATTATTCGGATTCCAAACCTAAAATCTACTAGATTTTTTAGGCTTCGTCTTGACCTTTCTCAGGTAGTTTTTTTTGCCTTTAATCTTGGATTCGGAAGCTTGCTATTTTTGTACGTGTTTACTTGTACTTTGAATTGTATTGTTCATTTATCTTCCCTGAGATTTTGGATTATTAAGCATTCTACTAAGCGTTTTGTTCCTTTTTTTTCTTAGTTGCAACGTGGAGCCCGTTTGCTAGATTTGCCTTAAAAAATTATTTCTTTCTTTGCATTTCACTTTTATGGGGAAAAAATTTACTATGGAAACATAAATATTTCTGTTGAAGGTTTGATTGAAGTTAGATTAATTCAGTGAATACTTTCCTTTTGATCTGTTTGCTTCATTAGCCACTGCTCAATTTTTGGCATCTGAGTTGGTTGTATCTAATTTGGAGCCAAGTATTAAAAATGAGACAAAAATTAAAAAAATTTTGAACAAAATTGGGAAAATCAGAATCAGATCAGAACTGGAACTAAAATTCTTGTCCGGTCCTCAAGAAAATTTTAACGGTTCCCGGTTTTAAAAATTGAAAATCAAATTTTATTGGTCCGGTCTCAATCTTCCTCAAAACCAGACCAAACGTGGTTACAATCACCTTTATTTAATTCTGCATTTATTTCAATTTCAATCAAGTTATTTAGGATTTGAACGTTGTTTTAAAAGTTTTTGCGCATTTAATGATTTCATTCAAAACTTTTAAATATTTTGAAACTAGAGTTATAACGCTTGAAATTAAACCTTAATTGATAAATTAATTTGAAAAAAAAAATTAAAATTTGAAATTGAGAAAAATGAATTATAAGAATTTGCAACGTTACCCCTTGAGATGTTCAAGGGTTATAAGAAGAATTGAGTTGGTTTTATTCGTTTATTTTTTTCTATTCAAATTTGTTACAAAGAGTATTTTATAAATATCTGTATTTTGTATTTGATTATATGATTACTAAAAGGATTTTATCGTTCTGTGTGGATGTAGATTCATTAACAAGAACCGAACAACATTAAATCTTTTGTCGCTCGTTAATTTGTAGTTTGAAAAGTTGCTAATTGGGAAACAAACAATCAAACATTGTAGTTCTTATTTTTGTTTCGTTTGTATCAATATTTGTTGAACCAAATCGATTAAAATTCACATTAAAGGTGATTAGGAATCTCAACAATATTTCAATTTTAAGCGCGCAACTTAGTTAATACATGCACTTATTTCATATACACATATTTTTATCACATTCTTGAGCTCTTAGTCTCTCTCTCTCTCTTCTCCCTTAGGTGACATGGGACCGATGTTATAAAAAGGTGTTATGACACAACAAATGTAAATGATTCTTAATATGACCTATTGAATTTGTTGAACAGAATGGTTAAAGGATTAAATTGCTAAAAAGAAAAAACTATTGATGATAGCTATATCTGTCATAGGAAGCTATGTAGCACTTTATCCTATTTATACACATGATATTATGTAGGGCACCAAGTAGTTGAGTTTTTCATCATAAACTAGGTTAATATTACGTGCCTAGTGCATTTTATATTAAAAGGATGATCTCTTTTTTTTTTTGTTCTACCTCACCACCCCTTTCCTATGTGAAATGAATATAATAATATAATGAATAATGTATCTTATTATTAATTACATTATCGCAAGGGAGAAATGAAATATCCCAAAAGTAGTAATTGAGTGTATTTGCTATGTTTATTTTATTATTCTACTTTTTTAAAATATACCTTAACGTGTCAAACAATAATTAGTGCAATTAATATAATAAATTATAAATAGTTAATTTATTACATTTATTGTACTAATAATTGTTTGAAATTTTAGCGATATTTTAAGACAATAGAACAAAAAGATAAACGTATCGTTATTCTTAAAAATTTTCACTATTTTACAAAAAGAAATTACAAGACGTTCCTTCCTTCAATTAACGGTGTGTCTAGAGATTAGGGGAGGGCAAGACCGGACCGGACCACCGGATTCGGTTCCACATCGCAGGACCATGGTCTTGTCCTCGGTCCAAAACATAATTTTTCACTTGTTTTCGGTTTAGTCCTCGGTCCATGGCCCAAATTCCTGAAAAATGGAGACCGGACCGAAAGTTAAAAAAAACTCTTCTTCCCTCGACTTTTTCACTTTAGTTTAGTTCCACAATTCCACTCTTCCAGTTCCACAATTCCACTTTAGTTCGGTAGTGAAGCATACGAACTTGTTTTATTTTCCTGTTTAGTTGATATTTAGAATGTTCAATTGGTTGATTTATGTTCTGTTTTTCTTTCAAGAAATTTTTTATTTTTGTTCACTATTTTAAAACCCTTTTTTCGTTTTTGTTTTGGTGTTTTGTTGTTTAATTTTCAGAATAATCTAAGTATCTTTTTGCTATAACATTTGGACTTAATATGTGTTAGGTTGCAAAGTTGAAGTCCAACATTGAAGTATCACTATTGAGTTTTCTCTTTCTAATTTCTATTGAGCTTTGTATTTGATTTAGTTCTGTTTAAAATCTTAGTTGATGCTTTTATTTAGAATTGTTAGGATGATAGATTTGAAGCAAATTGTTATGTTTTATGTTTATATGTTGATTAAAAAATTGATCTTAGTTGATGCATGTTAATTTTCTAGAAGTAGAAGATGACGTATCAATGACTTGATAATTGATATGATTAGTTTCAATAATTAACTTTATTTTAATGTTTATCTGTAATAGTTTTGAATTGATTGCTTGGTTATTGGAATTAAATTGACTATTTAGTTGGATTTATTATTTAGATTTTACTTTTAAGTTTTAAAGTACTTAGATTAATTTTGGATGTTGAATTTAGTTTCTTATCTTTCATTTTAATGTTTGATAGTTGGATTCATTTTGGATGTTGAATTTAGTTTCTTATATTTCATTTTAATGTTTAATAATTGGATATAAACTTTTATTTTGTATGTTTGATATTTGTATTTAAATTTTTAATTTATTAAGTATATGTTTAATGCCTATAAATTTTTATTTAGGTTGATCGTTTTTACATAAAATAGGTTTTTAAGACTGTTTGATGTGAAAATTTGTTATTTAAAAAAAAAAAAATTGGGAGGAACCCTCGGTCCATTTTTGGTCCTTCATGGGACATGTTCCGATCCTCGGGAAAATTCTACCAAAAACACGGGCCGGTTTTGGTCCGAGCTCGGGATCAGAGTGAACCGACCCATGCCCACCCCTACTAGAGATGTAATGTGTGCAATGGTCATCTCATTTTTACATGCGTCTGTGCTGTCAAACCTAATAGTTTACATACTGGAATAATACAGAACAGCAATAAAGAAGATGACTAAAATCGAAGGAAATCGGGGGTCATATATATAATATAAATAAAGATCTCTCTCTCTCTCTCTCTCTCTCTCTCTCAAACAACTAAAGAATTAGTTAAACGATGGAACCATAAAAACCAAATAGGGTCACGAAAGAGCGTTACACTATCACACATGAAAGCACACCCCACATGGCTTCGCATTAAGTTTTGAAAAATATTATTACGTAAGAATGAATAGTTGAATAGAAGTCATTTCATGCTATTCATGATAATTACTTTCTTATTCCAATCAAACGTATTTAAACTTTGGGCTAAGATAAGCATTGTAAATTAGAGAATCGTGTTTAAATCACCCAAGCCTAGTACCAATTCAGAAAACATTAAATATATGTAATGTAAAGTTAGGTTTGATTTTTACAATATATAGTTTATTTGTTAATTTAATATTCCAGATATTTAATATCTATCATGATTATTCCGCTAATAAATAAATTACATATGCATATTGTATAAATATTTACAATTAGAGTGCATCCCGCGCATCTAATATTATTATTATTATTATTTTTTGCAAAGGGTTGTAAGAAAGAAAGGGATTGAGATATAAAAACAATTGTGTAGTTGAAATAGTTCAACACAAAACAAACTAATTAAATTATAAAAAGAACATGTTCTTAAAACTTACAAAAAAAAAACGCAAGTTATGAGAAAAATGTAACATTTTACATGTGTTGGAGCGTTTGACTAGAGGTCACAAGTTTCTACCTACACCAGAATAGGAGTGATGATTTAATAGAACTATCCATATCATGTCTACCTCGTAACAATAAGAAGAGCATTACTAAGTGTGTAGCCTAATTTTAGGCTTTAATGTCCCAAATGTGTATTTCATTTATCAGTAAAATAAATATAATAATAATTTATATATAACAATAAAGTAATGACGACCATAAATATTATCAACAACAACTTTTGCTATCATGGCATTAGGGACGAAAGCTCCAATAATAATATCACAACACAATCGTCAAACTGCAGAGTGTATAAATAATATAATACCCAATAAAAGATGAAGCAGCAAAATAAACATAAAATACCAAAAGCTATTTATTTGAAGAACTTTGACAAGTTAATTTACATAAGTCTTAAGTGATCATGCCATGAATAATAAACCATATAATTTATTCAAGTCGTCATGTTATTGGGGTTATCCAAAATTTTATAACGACAAGCCAAAGCTCAATTTTAGAGCAAAAGGTAACTAACTTGTAACAATATCAATACCAAGTATATTTCCTCATTCTTACGTTGGAAGTCTTATGTAATCACAGTGGGGGCGGATCGTCCAGTGAATTCCTGCATCTTAGAAAGTTTCAGAGCAACTTCCACCTGAAATATAATTAATCGGGTTCAGTCAAAAGAAACAAATTAGAAAATTCTCACTTATAAGATAAAATTGAAGTCATACCAGTGGAGCAAGAGCTTCTTGAGAATCTCTACCAGTTTTTGATGGATCCTTCTCATACTGCTCAATGTAGAGCCGAATGGTAGCACCATCCGAGCCACAGTTCCTGAGAGCCTGAAAACCTGCAATTTCACATAAAAGTAAGTGGATTCACTAATTAAGGCAGTAATTTTCCAGAATTGATCCATCAAGGTCCATAGTAAGTTTTTTGTTTTTGTAATATACTAAGATAGGGTGCGGAATCAATTAAAGCAAACCACAATTTTGGAATGCTAAGGTCGTCGAGTAAAAATTTGTACATAGATGGGACAACTCTCTTCAAATTTTCAGCTCTAAACTTCAACTCCACAGACCAACAACGGAAAATATTACAAGCAGTTGGTTTTAAAAACTTCGAAGCATGCCATTTCAGGATATCACATTTCTAACTCCTACATGAAATCTACTTACCAATCGCGAGCCGTCCTCAAACAAATACCGAACACCCTGGTGCTTTGAGATGGAACCGTCAACAGGATCTTTGTATTCAAATTCATCAGAATGGACCACATTGGACACATCTGAACGTATTTCCTTGATTATTCTGTGCCACAAAGGTAAAAATAACATGAGTCCAATTTTTTGATAATGAAAAGAGAAGATATTTGACTTTCTAGATGCAATGGTTCCATAGTGAAGATTTTAAAAACCCAAAACAAGTGACTATTGGAAAATTTGTTATTCTTTAAACACTCATTATCCTTTTCCCCCTCAGTGTGCTTTCTCACCGATGTGAAGAATGATTGATACTTTGGGTACAAAATTTATTTGTCTAAATAACTAGGATTCAATAAAGATCCTGGCGCTGTAATCCAATTTACTTGTGTCGACTTGGGCCATCATTAGCTTCCACAGATCCTCACAAAGTGCCACTAACATGGAATCTTCAGAATGCTGACACAGAATCTACGTATTATAAACCTGAAGTATTTCTTGGCTCCGTGCAATATGATTTATCACACTAATTCACTAAGCTTTGAATAACTAAACTTTTACAGGGAAATTGTAAAGCACATGAAATTCAATAAATTGGCCCATAAAACAGAATCCACCTATGCAAGAGCAACCCATGGTTAAGTTGTATGCAGACTTTATGAACTAAAGTTTCCCCACACTTTTTTAACGAGATCAATTGCCAGGGAGTAATCTCAGCGAAAGTCTGAATAGATTACAAGTTACCATGTAATATAATTTCATATTTACCAAGAACCGCACATCAGTTAATGAAGATAATTCATTGATATAGTGCAATTCAACAATAACATATTGCAGGAGGGAAGCCTACAGCAGGATGCCAGTTTCTAACCGAAAAGGTGAGTTATGCATGTAAGAGAAACACTATAAAACAATCATACTCATTAACTCCGGAGAGGGAAGATTGCAATTGGACCAAATTAGCCATAAGTTCCTTAGCTCCTCCTGCGTCAACATTCTTCAAGGAAAAAGAAGATTATAAATGCCGACCTCAAGACCAATGGCAAACCATATCACCCATCAGAACAATAAAGTTATACCTCATAGTCATAACTGGTGTAGTAGTGGCGACCAAAGATTTCCCAATGCTGGCGCACTATGTCCTCAACAGTCACAAGCTTTTCTCCTCCGAAGTTTTCCTTATTTTTGTAATTAAGTATTGACAGCCATGCCAAAACTGCCCATATTCTATCTTTCTCTCGAATATGATCAGATTCTTTCCCAAAGGCAAAACAAGTAAAACAAAAACAGCTTAGATTACGTCATCAATCCAAAAGCAAGAGACCTCTTTATCAATAGGAATATATTAGCAAGAGAACACTAACCAGTTCCAAAGCTCTCTTCGCCACAAACTGAACACATTCCTGCATCCATTAAGTTGCCAAAAAACTTCCATCCAGTTGGTACCTGGGCTTAAAAAAGTAGATGTTAAGTTGTTTACAATTCAATTAAGCAACATGGCTTCCCTAAAAAATTTAAGGTGCTGTTTAGTTTACCTCAAAAAACTTCAGATTTAAGTGTTTTGCCACAACATCTAAGGCAGCTGAAGTTGGCATACTCCTACAAAGTGAAGAAAATTATCATACATCAATTGTAAATGGTAGATACAAATCATTGATTCAAATATCCCCGTGTGACTAAGGCAGATTTAAGTGTTTTGCCAAAACATCTAAGGCAGCTGAAGTTGGCATACTCCTACAAAGTGAAGAAAATTACCATACATCAATTGTAACTGGTAGATACAAATCATTGATTCAAATATCTCCGTGTGACTATTTACAGATGAATACTAACATAAAAAAAACCAGTAACTTTTATAATACAAATTCCTTTTCACAAAGTCAATCTAAGCTAATGACAATTACTCCTAGCTTCATATTTAATTAACTAGAACAGGCAAAACTGGATATATTGATTGACACTTACCGAAAAACCATGCTATAATTTGTTTTACCCATAAGAAACAGAAATTCGGAAATAGAAAAGAGAAGCACAAACATTTTCTTCACACGACACAGGGATGTAAAGGAAATATGGGAAGAATATCACTTAGCGAGTCATCATTAAAATCATATACTCATAATTCTCCAACCCTTCTCTTCACTAAAACTTCTCCATTATCTACAGGTGAAAATAAGAGGTGAGGTCAGCAATCTCTTTCATGCTGCATTTTATTATTAATGTTGATTTTTTATTATCATCCTCGCACTCATATGTAGATGAGAATATAAAAGGATTTATTTGTCAAAACTTCAAAATTTGATCACCTTTCCATCAAAATAATTGAAAAGACTGGCGACTTAAATTTTTGGAACATTTTTTAACAGTAAAGACGTTGTAAACAACAAAAAAAGTACTTCTAAGAAGAAGGGGAACTCAAGAAGAGAAAACAGAACTAACCACTACCAAATTCAAACACACTTTCTTCCATACTACCCCCAAATTGGAAGATATGAGTATGTTAATCATTTATCAGATTTCATATTAAACACAAAACTAGCTACCCTACCCATTATTCTTTATATATATTTGGGTGTCTGGTTAACTGGCGCCCACCACAACTAGTTCCACGAGACTAATGTAGCTTACGAAGTTTTAGGGCAAGTCATTATACCACCAAGGAGCTTCTTCTCGGCAATGTTTTTGCGCCTAAGAGTATTTAAACCTAAGAACTCGAACAAAACACGCCTTCAACATCAAAAAATTCATCGATTGGGACTATATATCCCTTGGGGTTTAGGCTACTTATTGTTCTTAAAAGAAAAACAATTCACCAATCCTAGTTGCAAGAAAATGGATAATCCTATGGACTGCAATTTACAGCATTGCTAAAGTTTCACTATACATGAAACAAGATAACAAAATTTCTTTACTTTTACCAACTATTAAGGTAGTACATCAGATAAGTCAATAATCCATAAACACAGATTGTTTGTGTTGTGTGAATGCGTATGATGGGTGTGGGAGATACAAACAAAAGAGAAAGCAGTTGTGTAGTATATAGCACCTGGCAACTCCTTTTAAGCCAGACGAGAAATATGGTATCGCTTCAACAGCATTTGCAGCAATTATAGCAACAGAGTCAGACGGGGTAACAAAAAACCTAAAAGCAATGTACACAGTACATTAATTAACCATGAATGAAAGGAGGAAAATTTACCATAAAAAAGGCCAAGAGAATATGTCACCTTTTGCCAAGGACCATATTACGATCTGCATCACCATCAGCAGCGGCACCGAATTCTGGAGGTTCCTCTTCAAACTTCGATTTACTCAAACCCATACGAGCAACCAATCCCTTCGCATAAGTCAAATTGGGGTCAGGATGCCCTCCCCCAAAATCCTCCTGTTTACATAAAGCTATATCAAATTTGTAAGCCAACTTAACAATAGACAAAAGTATTGAAACGATATATCATCCCAATTAACCTTTGGTACACAGTTCAGCAATCTCTTCAACAAAAATACGTTTTGCATAAGCTCCCGCAACTCCATGCAAAGCATCATAGCTTTTTAAATATAAAGAAATAACCAACAATTGCATTAGAAACTGCCAAAACAATACAATATCTTAAGATAAAAAGTTCCTCCCAAGTATGCCAAGCGTAGGCAAGCCAACATACCAGAATGTGAATTTTGGCGAGGATAGCAACTTGTGAATAGCATCAAAATTAAAAAATTGACCAGAAATATTTAAAACACACCAATATTATAAAATGAAGAGCTTGACTGCGCTAGTAATGCCTGAGGCAGTATCAAGGTCATAACTTCCCATCAACATATTGTAAAATCCGTCAAAAATTTACTCATGGTAAATTTCGTGAAATTTTTCGCAGATTTTATGTGTAATTTTAATAGTAGTGCAGCGTACAAATTTGTTGGCTACGCGTAGCACGTCCGTGTAATTTAAGAAATTCAACAAAAATTTGTTGTTAGCGATCGAGTAAATTAAGTAACTAAATGCTCGGGCAAATGACGTTAGATTTTAACGAGATAATTATTCAGAAAAAAATTCAAGAAACAAAAAATCGAAATTCATTAAATAAAATTAATATGAATAAAATAAATAATTTTAATATAAAATTTAAATTTAAATTTAAAAAAAAAATAAATTAAAATAAAATTTATTCATTTAAAACAATAGGTTTTCTTCTCAGAAAACTTATTGTTTTCATTCACTCGGCAGAAGAGAGAGAAAGAGAACAACCGAGAGAGAGAAAATCGACGCGGGCTAAACGACGTCCGTTCAGAGTGATTTTGGTGTCAAACTCTTCGTCTCGAAGAGTAGAGCAACGTTAGTAAAGGGCAAATTCGAAGGTAAGCTCTCGTTCGCTCTAGATCAGAGTTTGAATGTCCGAGTTTTCGGATTTTTGGAAAACCTGAGATTGATGTTGTTTGTTTGTGTTTTCGGCAGGATTCGACCGAATTGAAGGTGAGAAAGGCATTGGAAACGAGATTTGGCGAAATAGGAAATCGCAATTTTCGCGACCCCGAGCATTCGGCCGTCGGTGGTCGAGTTGACTCGCCGACAATGAGTTAACTCGGCTATGGGCTGAGTCAACTCGGTCTTTGGGTCGAGTCGACTCAGGCCCTGGGCCGAGTTGATTCAAGCTAAAAACCGAGTTGGGCCAGGCCGGGTTCGACCCAGACCCAATTGGGTTCTCCTGGGTCTGACCCGAGCCCAAGGAGGGCTTGCCAGGCCCGACCCGATCCTAGTTGGGTCGAGTCGATTTGAGTCCGAGATCAAGCTGGGCCTGGGCTGGGTCGGAACCCAACTCATTTTTAGTTGAGTCCAACCCGGATCCAACTGGTCCGGTCCGACTCGACCCAGATCCAGTTAGTTTGAGTCTGATCCGACCCGAACCGAGTCGGTTTAGGTCAACCCGAACAAGGTTTGACCCGACCCGAACTGGGTCTGACCCAAACAAAACCGAGGTCAAAGTCAACGTTGATCGTTGACTTACAAAAAGTCAACCTGGACATTTTTAAGCCCGTTTTCACCCTGGTTTGCGCGTTTATATCGTTTCGGACCCCGATTGGGCTGCAACGGGTCCCGTTGACTTTCGTCTGAAAAGTCGACTTGAGCCGTTTGGGCTTGTTTTTGCCCTGGCTTCCCAATTATATCGTTTATGACCCCTATTAGACTTTAACGGGATTCCTCCTTTGTGTTAATTTCCAGATTTGGAAGATTTTGCTGAGTTTGAGACGATTCCTGAGGAGCCACCGGCTTCCGAGACTAAATACAACTCGCCACAGGGATATGAGTTATTATACTTATTACGTTATACCTAGCCTAGCATGCACGTATATTATTTTTGGTGGGATACCACCAGTATTGCGTTGGCATTTTACGAGCATATGCATTTTACATTGTTGAGGCATGTACATGTTTTGTTGGATCTATACTGCCTGTTTGAGTTTGGATGCCATGTTTTACTCGCCCTTGCTGACGGGCTCGATTTGAGATTTATCGTGAGATTGTTATATTGTCATGCATATGTGTTTTATTCATGCATTGGTTTTCTCACGCACGCATTGTTTTCTGATGTGCATTGGAGTTTGATTATGGAGATAATCGTCTGGCACTCTCAGCCGGGCCCATATGCTGAGAGTATCAGGAGATTTAACCCAGACGCACCCGTGTTTGAGGGTTGTCGTGGTACTCCCCACACTTGTTTGGATATAGCCCATGGTTGAGTGGTTGTGTCCCTCCTGGATGATTGATTATTGTGCGGTACTCCTCGCTGAAGGAGTGATGGGCTCTGAGCTTTGCTAGCCCCGTTACCTGACTTGGCCAGTGTTTGTTTGTTGCTACCCCCCGTTTATAAGTCCATTGTGCGGTCCCGTTGGGGCCCAGGGTTGAGTGGTTGTGTCCCTCCTGGTGTGCTCTTGTGCGTGTATCCGCGATAGCTCAGGGCTGAGTGGTTTTGTCCCTCCTGGTTGGTTGACCTTTTCTCTTCTCCCTATGAGGCCCTGTCGGGGTTATCGCGGCCTTTTTTTGTGTTATGGCTCGTAGGATCCTTGAGCGACCTCCCTTTTCACTGTTCACCTGGTTTTATGCGATTGTCTGGTTGATGAGGACATATTTTACTATACTTACAGTATTTTTGAAACTAGCCCCATCAATCGTTTTGAAAATGAGAAGAGAATTTGATAATATTGATACTAGTTTTGAATTTTAAAAACACGCGCATTGATTTTAGTCGGGCATGCATCATGAGATAAGTGGTAGGTATAACATCCCATACTGATTTTGTCACTCACCCCAACGACTCCCTCTGTACAGGTAGAGGAAAAAAGAGGAGGAACTGAGGTTGATCGGCTCCCGATTTTGTGGATTTCCCTAGAGATTTATATTGACATTTCTTTCATGTAATAATTTTATTCGATATTGTACTGATCATTAGCATGTATTCTTTTAAATTCTTGTATTTCTACTATTGTTTTTATTCTCACATTTGTTCCTTCGAGGAGTTCTGGGATTGCTCTTAAAATCTTCCGCAACTAGCCTTAGGTTAGACGGTAGACCTCTCTGAGGTTGATCGTTTGATCTGGCGTTTTTGTTAGGATCCTTTTCGGTCGTGACAAAAATTTATTAGTATCAGAGCACAAGGTTTCATGATCCTTTTAATGACGAATGTTGAGAGCAAGTATGAGCAGTTAGTAGAATATACTGGTTAACTGTGTAATGAGCATGCTAATGCGGTGCAATCTTATGTTTTTCAGAAGTGTTAAAATGTCACCACAGAGGAGAGTTCCTCAGAATCCTGATCAGGACCCTAGCACTATATGCTCTATTCTGGATGCATTGCGGAACTTGGTGAGCAGCGCTCAGGCTACACCTGCAGCTCCAGTTGCTACTCCTGATCCAACCCCTACTCAAATGGCCTCTGGTGGAATTCATTACAGGGAGTTTAATCAGCTTAACCCATCGATTTTTGTGGGTGGCACTGACACAGCGGAGGCAGAGAACTGACTCGAAGTGATGGAGCTTAACTTCGAGACCTTACAGACCCCATTAGAGTCTCAAATGACGATAGCTGCTTATTTTCTGAGGGAGGCAGCTAGGCATTGGTGGACCGCCATTCACAGCCAGTACGATGTTAGTACTATGGGATGACATAAGTTTACATCACTTTTTCGAAGTCAGTTCAGCAGTAGGGAGTATTGAGGCATGATGACGAGAGCCTATTATGATCTGGTTCAGGGAACTATGACCGTGACATAGTATTATAACAGGTTTATTCACCTGTTGCCTTATTCAGGTGGAGTCAGTGTGGAAGCTCAGATTATCAAGTTTGTTCAGGGCTTGAATTTTAACATCAAGCGTACCGTGGCTGTGAACCTTTATGACAGTTTGCTCGGTGCGTATAAGGCTGCACTGAGGATAGAGAGGTTGTAAACGTCGGGTGATAGTACTTCTCATCACGGGTCTGACAGTCGGTCTTCGGGGAGAAAGATGACCCGGAAGAGCCAACGGCAGGGAGCAAAACAGGGTTTCAGTGCGAGCCGCTCTTCTGGGTCTAGTGGCGGTTCTTCTGGGGGCTCCAAATATTCTCCTTACGCCTGTCATACCTGTTGTCACACCCTTCTTCCCACAATGCATGAAGGCAAGGGCCAAGTGGCCCAAAGGAGGGGAGGAGCTGGGCTACTCCTCGGGCGCGAGGCAGCATGAGGCGCGCGGCCCGCAATGGGCGCGCGGCAGATGGGCGCGTGGCCCACGATGACGCACAAGGTGCGCCGGCCATGAGGCAAACATGGGCCAAAGAGCAGATCCGTGAAGTTATGCAAGTAAGTGCTAAATTGGCTAAGTGTTGGGCAGGACATTTACTGAGCAGGCAGTTACAAGCACGCGGCGCGCGGCTGGCGCACGCGGTGCGCGCAGCCGGGGCGTTACGCTCCAGCAGGGCGTTGTAGTTATGAGCGCGCGCAGTTGGCGCACACGGAGCGCACACGGACTGGACACGGCTTGGGGATAGCCGTTGGGGCGTTACGACAGGTAACATAGCCGTTGGCGCGCGGACATAGCCGTTGGTGAGGCGTTACACCTCGGCAGATAGCCGTTGGCGCGGGGCGTTACGAGCGCGCGCGGTACGCGGCAGGCACGCGAGACGGACACGGCGTGCCAGATGGGCGCTGGGCGCGGGATGCTACCTTCAGATGGGGCGCACTGGGCAGGCTGGCGACCGAGCCCTGGCGCACGCGGCATGCATTGATGGCGCGCACGCGGCATGCATTCATGGCGCGCGGCGGGCATCAATGCTGCGCGCAGCAGGCGCGCGGCGGGCATTCATGGTGCGCGCGGCCGGCATTGAAGATAGGCATCCGATGGACATTTAGTGTCCAATTTAAAACATGGCTCGACCATGAGATGTATATAAGCCTCTTGAGACACCAAGCCAAAGGTATCCGATAAAGGAGTTCCTAAGGCAAGTTGTGGTGATCCTTGAGCGAGTGTTACTAGTCTTTTGTATTCGGAATAGAAAAGAAGGTTGGGAGGTTTTGCTCCCGTAAATACTTGTGTTAGTTCTACTCAATTCCGCAAAGCACCAACGAGGAGGAAGGCTGGTCTAGTCGAGGACCCGGCGCCGCACATCCCGAAGGCAAAAATTCTTGGTGCGAATTTGGGGGTGTGACAACTGGTATCAGAGCAAGACAACCACTAAACAAGCATGGAATCTCTAGAGCAAGGAACCTTGGAGGCAATTCTTGCGAGGCTCAACATGTTGGAGAGCCTTGTCGGCACATCAATGGCAACCTCGGAGGATCGGCCATTGTTGATGGAAGTTCGGCTGATGAGGAAGGAAATGGGCGATTTCCAAGCATCGGTAGGGGCGGACAACTTAGCTATCGAACAACATGTCGCGGACACAGTTGATCGGATAGACAAAGAGCTTGCTCGGATAAGCAAAAATGCGGTTGGAGGATCGAGCCGGAGACTAGCTACCTCGGCGGCACAATTTAAGGTACCGGAACCTAAACCTTATAATGGCAACCGCAACGCAAAGGAGTTGGAGAATTTCCTTTGGGACATGAAGCAATATTTCATGGCCGCAAGCATTGAAGAGGAGAGCCAAGTCATGATTGCAAGCATGTACTTGGGAGGCGATGCAAAGCTATGGTGGCGCCAAAACCAGAATCGGGAGCCACCCATTAGCACATTTGAGGCGCTGGAGAGCGAGCTCAAAGAAAGATTCTTACCGCTCAATTCGGAATGGACCGCGAAGGAGGCGCTAAGGAGGCTACGGCAAACGGGCACGGTACGTGACTATGTCCGAGAGTATAGCTCACTTTTACTCGACATTTCAAGCATGCATGAGGATGACAAGCTATTCAACTTCATGGCGGGACTTCAACCATGGGCGCAAGCGGAGCTAAGGCGCCATGGTGTGAAGGATGTGAAGGCGGCGATTTCCATTGCCGAGAGTCTTGTGGACTACAAGACAGCACCTTCGACGGAGAGAAGGAAGGGCAAGGACGATAGGCGCGGACACAAGGCAAGTGGAGGAGGCTCGGACAAAGGAAAGGCAACTCATAAGGCTTCGAGTTCTAAGGGACCTGATCACTCCCAAAAGAAGAAGACGGGGTGCTTTCTATGTGGCGGCTCACACTATGCAAGAGAATGCCCGAGGCGCGAGGCATTGTCCGCGGTGCGCACAAAAGAGGATGAACCCGAGGAGGGGTCACGGGTGAATCCCATCCAGCTAGTCAATGCAATATCCAGTGGAGGCACGGGGCCGACACCAAAGGGGCTAATGTATGTCGAGGTAAAGATCCAAGGGAGACGGATCCGAGCAATGTTGGACACCGGGGCGACCAACAACTTCATCTCGAGCGAGAAGGCGAGAGAGCTTGGCTTGGAGCTAGCCAAGTGTGACACAAAGATAAAGGCTGTCAACTCGGGAGCACAGCCAATTAAAGGTACTACTAAACCTTTGATGACCGTGGGAGAGTGGCGACGGGAATGTCCACTCATGGTGGTCCCACTAGACGATTTTGAGCTTATTTTGGGGCTCGAATTCTTCCGGCAAGCCAAGGCGATGGTCTTGCCACATCTTGGCGTGTTGGTGATCCAAGATGACATAGCACCATGCATGGTAAAGGCAGAGACACGCGGAGGTAACATTATGCAGTCATCTCTTCAACTTAAGGCAGGGCTCAAGAAGGGCGAGACTACCTTTCTGGCAACGTTGAGGGAGGTCAAGGAGGACCCGACTAGCAAGGTGCCTGAAGAAGTGCTACAAGTACTCGAGGAGTACGAGGATGTGATGCCATCGGAGCTACCGAAAAAGCTTCCACCGAGGCGCGGTGTGGATCACAAGATTGAATTAGAACCCGGGGCTGTTCCACCAGCACAAGCACCTTACCGCATGTCACCTCCAAAGTTGGCGGAACTACGGAGGCAATTGGACGAGCTGTTGGAGGCAGGTTACATCCAACCGTCCAAAGCGCCATATGGGGCGCCGGTGCTATTCCAAAGAAAGAAGGATGGGGCGCTTCGGATGTGCGTGGACTATCGAGCGCTGAACAAGGTGACCATCAAGAACAGGTACCCGATTCCTAACATAAGTGACCAGTTTGACAGATTGGCGAAGGCGACCTACTTCTCCAAACTGGACCTGCGGTCAGGCTATTGGCAGGTGCGGATCGCGCAGGGTGACGAGGCTAAGACAGCCATGGTGTCGCGCTACGGATCTTATGAGTTCTTGGTTATGCCCTTCGGCCTAACCAATGCGCCGGCCACTTTTTGCAACCTGATGAATGAGGTGCTGTACAACTTTTTGGACCGCTATGTGGTGGTCTACCTGGATGACATAGTCGTTTACAGCGAGTCACTTGAGGAGCACGTACAACATTTGAGGCAAGTGTTTGAGCGGCTGCGGCAACACTCATTGTATGTGAAGCGGGAGAAGTGCGAATTTGGCACGGAGGAGATTAACTTCCTCGGCCACTACATTAAGCGGGGTGAGATTCGCATGGATGGTCGAAAGGTGGAGGCGATCGACGGATGGACTGCGCCCACCAAGGTAACCGAGTTGAGATCTTTTTTGGGTCTAGCTAACTACTACCGCAGATTCATTGCGGACTACTCCAGAATAGCAAGCCCATTGACGGACTTGTTGAGGAAGGAGCACACTTGGCAGTGGACGGACTCATGCCAAGAAGCATTCGAGCAACTCAAGCGAGCGGTGACTTCCGAACCAGTGTTGAAGTTGCCAAATTTTGCAGCGCCATTTGAGGTGCACACCGATGCGTCGGACAGGGCTATTGGAGGGGTTCTAACACAAGACGGGCATCCAGTGGCATATGAGAGCCGCAAACTCAAGGGGGCGGAAGAGAGGTACTCGGCCCATGAGAAAGAGATGGTGGCGGTCATCCATTGCCTTATGACATGGAGGCACTATTTGTTAGGAACCAAGTTCGTGGTGGTGACGGACAATGTCGCCAACACATATTTCCGAACACAGAAGAAGTTGTCAGCCAAGCAAGCACGGTGGCAGGAATTCTTGGCCGAGTTTGACTTCGATTGGTTGCACAAGGCGGGCACCGAGAATAGGGTGGCCGATGCCCTGAGTCGAAAGACGCACGAGGAGACCGTGGCATCCATCACTAAGGTACAATCTAACCTTGTTGATGAAATCAGGGAAGCTGCAAAGGAGGATCCAGCATATATTCGGATGGCAAGCCAAGTCAAAGAGGGTCTGGTCCGAAGATATTGGCTAGATGACGGCTTGTTGAGGGGCCGAGGCAACCGGATACTTGTTCCTAGTGCAAGAGGCATCCGGCAGCGCATATTGAGGGAGACTCACGACACTCGATGGGCGGGCCATCCAGGCGTCGAGCGCATGACAGCACTTTTGGCTCGGGCTTATACCTGGCCAAGAATGGGAGAGGACGTAGAGCTGTACGTCAAGACTTGTCTAGTGTGCCAAGTAGACAAGACGGAAAGGAAGAAGGAAGTCGGGCTACTTCAACCTCTTCCAATCCCGGAGAAGCCGTGGGATTCGGTTTCAATGGACTTCATCACGGGCTTTCCATCAATAGGGAGGATGGGAACTATCATGGTCGTGGTGGATCGGTTCTCCAAGTATGCTATATTCATGGGAGTGCCGAAGGGGTGTTCAGCACATGATGCGGTGGAGCACTTTTTGAAGGGAGTGGTAAAGATATTTGGACTCCCCCGTGAGATCATCAATGACAGGGATCCGAGATTCACGGGCAAATTTTGGACAACATTGTTCAAATTATTGGGGACGGAGCTCAAATTTTCTACAGCAAATCACCCTCAAACCGACGGACAAACGGAGCGCATTAATGCATTACTCGAGGAGTACTTGCGGCATTTCGTGTCGGCTACCCAAAGGAATTGGTTGGAGCTATTGGATGCTGCCCAATTTTCTTACAACATACACAAGTCATCATCGACCGAGATGAGTCCAGCGGAGCTAACACTCGGATTTCAGCCGGCCACACCACTAGAGATCACAAAAGTTGGGGAGGAGCGGGGCTCTTGCCCGACTGCGTATCAATATGGCATGGACCGGAAAGAGCTTATTGATCAAGCCCGAGATAGCTTGGCTAAGGCACAACGTCGGATGAAGAAGTATGCTGATGGGAGGAGGAGGATGCTAGAGTTCAAGGAAGGGGACAAGGTTCTCTTAAAACTCACTCCACAACTTTGGAAGAAAGTCAAGGATCGGGGATTCCACAAAGGACTTCTTCCAAGATATGAGGGACCATTTGAGGTTACCAAGAGAGTTGGATCGGTAGCCTACCGATTGCAACTTCCGGAGAGGCTCAAGCTTTACCCGACCTTCCATGTAAGTTTTCTCAAACCTTACCATCAGGGGGATCGGCTACAAGTGCAAAGGGCACCACCCGGGGTGCAGGTGGAATTCTCCAAGAAGATCGCTAAAATCCTCGACCACCGAACCATGCGGGGCAGCAAGAAGGATGAACAGCGGGAGTTCTTAGTGCAATGGGAAGATGAAGAGGAGGCCACATGGGAGAGGGACATCAACCTACGGCAATTCGAGGAGCAAGTCACTGATTACCTGGCTTGGGTGTCGACGAGGCCGTCGACTTCATTTGGTGGGGGTGGATTGTCACACCCTTCTTCCCACAATGCATGAAGGCAAGGGCCAAGTGGCCCAAAGGAGGGGAGGAGCTGGGCTACTCCTCGGGCGCGCGGCAACATGAGGCGCGCGGCCCGCAATGGGCGCGCGGCAGATGGGCGCGTGGCCCACGATGACGCACAAGGTGCGCCGGCTATGAGGTAAACATGGGCCAAAGAGCAGATCCGTGAAGCTATGCAAGTAAGTGCTAAATTGGCTAAGTGTTGGGCAGGACATTTACTGAGCAGGCAGTTACAAGCACGCGGTGCGCGCGGCTGGCACACGCGGTGCGCGCAGCCGGGGCGTTACGCTCCAGCAGGGCGCTGCAGTTATGAGCGCGCGCAGTTGGCGCACACGGAGCGCACACGGACTGGACACGGCTTGGGGATAGCCGTTGGGGCATTACGGCAGGTAACATAGCCGTTGGCGCGCAGACATAGCCGTTGGTGAGGCGTTACACCTCGGCAGATAGCCGTTGGCGCGGGGCGTTACGAGCGCGCGCGGTACGCGGCAGGCACACGAGACGGACACGGCGTGCCAGATGGGCGCTGGCGCTGGGCGCTGGATGCTACCTTCAGATGGGGCGCACTGGGCAGGCTGGCGACCGAGCCCTGGCGCACGCGGCATGCATTGATGGCGCACACGCGGCAAGCATTCATGGCGCGCGGCGGGCATCAATGCTGCGCGCAGCAGGCGCGCGGCGGGCATTCATGGTGCGCGCGGCCAGCATTGAAGATAGGCATCCGATGGGCATTTAGTGTCCAATTTAAGACATGGCTCGGCCATGAGATGTATATAAACCTATTGAGACACCAAGCCAAAGGTATCCGATAAAGGAGTTCCTAAGGCAAGTTGTGGTGATCCTTGAGCGAGTGTTCCTAGTCTTTTGTATTCGGAATAGAAAAGAAGGTTGGGATGTTTTGCTCCCGTAAATACTTGTGTTAGTTCTACTCAATTCCGCAAAGCACCAACGAGGAGGAAGGCTGGTCGAGTCGAGGACCCGGCGCCGCACATCCCGAAGGCAAAAATTCTTGGTGCGAATTTGGGGGTGTGACACCTGTGGTCAGCCGGGTCATCTCCGAAGAGACTGTCTGCTGAATCAGCCTCGAGGGCAACAGCCGCAGGCACCATTGTTTACTCCCTCAACAACAAAGTCATTCTCCCCACCAGTTCGAGATCGGGAACAGATTCGACCTCCTACCCAGCAGACTCAGTTTCAGACTCCCCATCGTCATTCAGTGGATATCCCTTCCAGGGGTACACCCTACCGACCCAATGGGCAACCTTTTGCGATGAGTCCACCTCCGCCTCAGCGGCTAAGAGCAGGAGTCCGGGAGCACCAGGGATCTACTTCTAAGGGCGGTGGCCGTGGTCAGGATTATAAGGGTAAAGAGAGTTGTCGGTCAGTTTTATGCTGTGGACCGGACAAAATACTATCCTATGATTGATCAGCTGCAGTCGTCGATGGTACTATACTTATTTTTCATACTTTTGGTCGGATATTATTTGACACTGGGGCGTCACATTCTTTTATTTGCTGAGTCGCTAGGATTATCTATTGAGGAGTTATAGACTCCTTTATTCTTAAATACTCCACTAGGCGACAGAAGTGGAGTTTTCTATATATGCAAAGCAGTCTGTATGGTTATTGACGACTGCAAATTTTCTGCTGATTTGATCATGCTGCCCATGAGCCAGATCGAAGTCATTCTTAGTTTTAACTGGCTAAGTATAGGGCTATTATTGATTGCTATCTGAGGCGGGTTATTGTTACCTCCAAGCTGGTAAAGTTGTTGTTTATCATCGGGGCTCCAGTGCGGGGATTATTAACTCTATTTTTCGAATATGCCTTGGAGGCAGGAGCGGACTGGAGCAGTTTGGAGGATTATGGTCTATAGATCTTGATGTTGAGACCGCGGCGTAGTAGAGAAACATTTTAGTTGTTCGGGAATTTGATGATGTCTTTCCTGAGGAGTTACCGGGTCTACCTCCGGATCGGGAGATTGAGTTTTGTATCGATCTCGTTCCAGGGGCTACTCCAGTTTCTATTCCCGCGTACAGAATGACGCCGACTGAATTAGTTGAGTTACGAAAGCAGCTAGATGATTTCTTGGTCAAAGGTTTTATACGGGAGAGTATGTCGCCTTGGGGCTCTCCTGTCTTATTTGCCAAGAAGGCAGATGGATTGTTGAGGTTGTGTGTTGATTACTAGAAACTTAATTGGGTTACTGTGAAGAATAGATATCCATTACCCCGTATTGATGACCTCTTCAATCAGCTCGGAGGTTCGCGGTATTTCTCGAAAATTGATTTGAGGACGGGATATCATCAGGTGAAGATTCTAGAGGAAGATATTCCCAAGACTGCTTTCCAAACCAGATATGGGCATTTCGAGTTCTTGGTCTTACCGTTTGGGTCAACTAACGCTACAGCGGTATTTATGGATCTTATGAACAGGATCTTCAGGGCATATTTGGATCGTTTTGTGGTTGTTTTTATTGATAATGTCCTGGTTTATTCGAAGTCTCGTCGGGAACACCGTGAGCATCTTCTTATTGTCTTGCAAACCTTAAGGGAGCACCGGTTATATGTCAAACGTAGTAAGTGTGATTTTTAGCAGATTGAGGTTAAGTTCTTGGGACATGTAGTTTCGCGAGAGGGTATTGCTGTGGACCTGGCTAAGACTGAAGCTATAGTGGATTGACAACCACCCAAGAACGTTTCAGAAATTCGTAGCTTCCTTGGTTTGGCAAGATATTATCGGCGCTTTGTAGAAAATTTTTCTTCCGTTGCAGCGCCGCTTTCTAGACTCACTCGCAAGGAGGTGAGGTTTGTTTGGGATGATAGCTATCAGCGAGCATTCGATGAATTGAAGCGAAGGTTGACTAGTGCTCCGATTCTGACAGTTCCTGACGGTAGTTTGTCATATGCCGTCTATACTGACGCATCTGGAGTTGGTTTAGGGTGCGTTTTGATGCAGCATAGCAAAGTTGCGACGTATGCTTCCCGACAGTTGAAGCCCCATGAACAAAACTATCCCACCCATGATTTAGAGCTCGCCTCCATCGTCTTTGCTTTAAAGATATGGAGGAATTATTTATATGGAGTCAGTTTCCAGGTTTTCTCCGATCACAAGAGTCTAAAGTATATCTTCACTCAGAAATAGCTTAACTTGAGACAGCGCAGGTGGATGGAGTATTTGCAGGATTATGATTTCAGCCTGGAGTATCATCCCGGCAAGGCTAATGCAGTTGCTGATGCATTGAGCCGGTATCCTTGTGCTTTTATCTCCTGTTTGATTCTCGACGAGTGGAAGAGGCATGCCACGATTGGAGATTTTGATTTGACATATCACGAAACTGGAAGCATGGCTTTTGCTTATCATGTAGTGGCTACCCCTTCGTTGCTTACAAGGGTGAAACAACTACAGTGTCAGGACGAGGAGCTCATGGAAAGGGTGGAAAAGATACATAATGGGGAACAACTGGAGGGTTAGGCAGTAAATGCCGATGGGCACCTGTTCTACTATGGCAAGGTGGCAGTTCCCAACATCGCCAACTTGAGGCAAGCTATCTTTGATGAAGCTCACAGATCCCGTTTTGCCATTCATCCGGACATCACAAAGATGTATCAGGATTTGAAGCGTCAGTATTGGTGGGTTGGCATGAAAAAGGAAGTGGCCGAATTTGTTGCCCGATGCATGACTTGCCAGCAGGTAAAGGCCGAACACCAGCGGCCGGCAGGTTTGCTGCAACCATTACCTATTCCTGAGTGGAAGTGGAAGGAGGTGACTATGGATTTTATTACCCATCTTCCGATGGCTCCTTAGCGTTTGAATGTTATCTGGGTTATTGTGGATAGGTTGACAAAGACAGCTCACTTTATTCATGTTCGAATGACTTTTTCAGTTGCCAAGCTCAGCCGATTGTATGTGCAGCACATTGTTCGTCTTCACGGGTACCTTTGAGCATAGTATCTAACTGTGATCCTCGTTTTACCTCGGAGTTGTGGAGGGGATTACAAAAAGAGCTTGGTACGGAGACACAGTTCAGCACCGCACATCATCCCCAGACAAATGGGCAATCTGAGACAACCATCTAGATATTAGAGGACATGCTGAGGTGTTGTATCTTGGATTTTGGTAACAGCTGGGTTAAGCACTTGCCGCTGGTGGAATTCGTGTATAATAACAGCTTCCAGACCAGCATCGGAGTCTCTCCTTTTGAGGCATTGTATGGCCGGCCATGTCATTCTCCCTTTGTGTTGGGCGGAGAAGGAGGAACGACTTAGTCTTGGGCCAGATATTGTTCGAGAGACCACCGAGAAGATCCACTAGATTCGTGAACGACTGAGGGTAGTGCAGAGCAGATAGAAAAGCTATGCCAACCTGAAGAGACGTGAAATGGAGTTTGATGCTGGTGACTTTGTCTTTGTGAAGGTTCATCCTACCCATGGTGTCAGTAGATTTGGGGTGAAGGGCAAGCTAGCCCCGAGATATATCGGTCCGTTTCCGATTGTTGCGAAGATTGGAGTAGTAGCCTATAGGCTGGGGTTGCCGCCTCAGTTGAAACATGTACATCCTGTTTTTCATATATCCCAACTGAGAAAGTACATTCCAAATCCATCTCACAATATTTCGTGGGATGAGGTGCTCATCCAGACTGACACGACATACGATGAAGAGCCAGAGCAGATTTTGAGACGCGAGCTTCGGTTGTTCTGTCGTCGGGAGGTTCCTTATGTTCTGCTATTATGGAAGAACCACACGGAGAGAGAAGCTACCTAGGAGCTGGAGTCAGAGATGGCGGAAAGATACCCGTTCCTTTTAGATGACATAGTTGAGGCGAATTTCGAAGACGAAATTCATAAAATGGTGAAAAAGATGTAAAATCCATCAAAAATTTACTCATGGTAAATTTCGTGTAAATTTTTCGAGGATTTTATGTATAATTTTAATAGGAGTGCAGCGTACAAATTTTTGGCTACGCATAGCACATCTGTGTAATTCAAAAAATTTAACAAAAATTTGTTGTTAGCGATCGAGTAAATTAAGTAACTAAATGCTCGGGTAAATGACGTTAGATTTTAACGAGATAATTATTCGGAAGAAAATTCACGAAACAGAAAATCGAAATTCATTAAATAAAATTAATATGAATAAAATAAATAATTTTATTATAAAATTTAAATTTAAATTTAAAGGAAAATAAATTAAAATAAAATTTATTCATTTAAAACAATAGGTTTTATTGTCAGAAAACCTATTGTTTTCATTCACTCGGCAGAAAAGAGAGAGAGAGAGAGAGAGAGAACGACCGAGAGAGAGAGAAAATCGACGCCAGCCAAACTACGTCTGTTCGGAACGATTTTGATGTCAAACTCTTTGTCTCGAAGAGTAAAGCAACGTTAGTAAAGGGCAAATTCGAAGGTAAGCTCTCGTTCGCTCTAGATCGGAGTTTGAATGTCCGAGTTTTTGGATTTTTGGAAAACCTGAGATTGAGGTTGTTTGTTTGTGTTTTCGGCAGGATTCGACCGGATTGAAGGTGAGAAAGGCATTGGAAACGAGATTTGGAGAAAAATGGGGTCGGAAATCGCGATTTTCGCGACCCCGAACATTCGCCCGTCGGTGGTCGAGTTGACTCGCCGACAGTGAGTTAACTCGGCTGTGGGCTGAGTCAACTCGGTCTCTGGGCTGAGTCGACTCAGGCCCTGGGCCGAGTTGATTCAAGCCCAAAGCCCAGTTGGGCCAGGCCGGGTCCGACCCGGACCCAATTGGGTTCTCCTAGGTCTGACCCAAGCCCAAGGAGGGCTTGCCAGGCCCAACCCGATCCCAGTTGGGTCGAGTCAATTTGGGCCTGAGTTCAAACTGGGTCTAGGCTGGGTCTGGACCCAACTCATTTTTAGTTGAGTCCGACCCGGATCCAACTGGTCCGGTCTGATCCGACTCAACCCAGATCCAATTAGTTCAGGTTTGACCCGACCCGAACCGAACCGGGTCTGACCCGACCCAGACCAAGGTTAAAGTCAACACCGTTGACTTTACAAAAAGTCAACCTGGACCTTTTTAAGCCCGTTTTCGCCCTAGTTCGCGCGTTTATATCATTTTGGACCCCGATTGGGCCGCAACGGGTCCCGTTGACGATCGTCTGAAAAGTCGACTTGAGCCGTTTGGGTTTGTTTTTGCCCCGGCTTTCCAATTATATCGTTTATGACCCCTATTAGACTTTAACGGGGTTTCTCTTTTGTGTTAATTTTCAAATTTGGAGGATTTGGGTGAGTTTGATACGATTCCTGAGGAGCCACGGGCTGCCGAGACTAAAACGACTCGCCACAGGGGTTGGGTTCTTATACTTATTACGTTATACCTAGCCTAGCATGCACGCATATTATTTTTTGTGGGATACCACTAGTATTAACGTCGGCATTTTACGAGCATGTGCATTTTACATTGTTGAGGCATGTACATGTTTTGTTGGATCTATACTGCCTATTTGAGTTTGGATGCCCTGTTTTACTCGCCTTTGCCGACAGGCTCGATTTGAGATTTATCGTGAGATTGTTATATTGTCATGCATATGTGTTTTATTCATGCATTGGTTTTCTCACGCACGCATTGTTTTTTGATGTGCCTTGGAGTTTGATTCTGGAGATAATAGTCTAACACTCTCAGCTGGGCCTATATGCTGAGTATCAAGGGATTTTACCCAGACGCACCCGTGTTTGAGGGTTGTCGTGGTACTCCCCACACTTGTTTGGATATAGCCCAGGGTTGAGTGGTTGTGTCCCTGCTGGATGATTGATTATTGTGCGGTACTCCTCGCTGAAGGAGTGATGGGCTCTGAGCTTTGCTAGCCCCGATACCTAACCTGACCAGTGTCTGTTCGTTGCTACCCCCCGTTTATAAGTCCATTGTGCGGTCTCGTTGGGGCCCAGGGTTGAGTGGTTGTGCCCCTCCTGGTGTGCTCCTGTGCGTGTATCCGCGGTAGCCCAGGGCTGAGTGGTTTTGTCGCTCCTGGTTGGTTGACCTTTTCTCTTCTCCCTATGAGGGCCCGCCGATGTTATCGCGGCCTTTCTTTGTGGTATGGCTCGGAGGATCCTTGAACGACCTCTCTTTTCACTATTCACCTAGTTTTATGCGATTGTATGGTTGATGATGACCTATTTTACTATACTTACAGTATTTTTGAAACTACCCCCATCAATCGTTTTGAAAATGAGAAGAGAATTTGATAATATTGAAACTAGTTTTAAATTTTAAAAACACGTGCATTGATTTTAGTCGGGCATGCATCATGAGATAAGTGGTAGGTATAACATCCCATACTGAGTTTGTCACTCACCTCAACGACTCCCCCTCTACAGGTAGAGGAAAGAAGAGCAGGAACCGAGATTGATCGGCTCCCAATTTTGTGGATTTCTCTAGAGATTTATATTGACATTTCTTTCATGTAAGATTTTATTCGATATTGTACTGATCATTAGCATGTATTCTTTTAAATTTCTGTATTTCTACTATTGCTTTTACTCTCACATTTGTTCCTTCGAAGAGTACTGGGATTGCTCTTAAAATCTTCCGCTACTAGCCTTAGATTAAACGGTGGACCCCTCTGAGGTTGATCGTTTGATCTGGCGTTTCTGTTAGGACTATTTCCGGGTCATGACACATATGCTAGCAAATTTGGACACTAAGGGAAATCTTTTCTACGACAATCAACACATAATTTAATACTATAGAGAATGCTACAGTCTACGGCAATAATCCACTGTAATTTTAGGTCGTGACAGATTTGTGTTATAAAATTATTTGCAACAAAGTGAGCAAAGGAAAATTCTCCAACCCTGTCTTTCCTGATAAGGCCTTCCTAAATCTAGAGCTCTGTCCCACAAAAAAATGAGTTTTATTTACAGTATATATTTGAGTCCTCTCCAACCCCATCTCTTTCATTGCAATATCCTTTTAATCATCCAGCCACACCTCCCTCATTCATCTATGAAACTCTGACCGTCTTTGGCATCAACCAATAAATTTGAAGCCATATTCCTTGAGAAACACCTTCAAGAAGTAACTTAACTTATATGATATAAACATAAGTTCATCCTTGTTTTCAAAACAAAACATCTGGCATATACCAAGAAAATAGGCATCAGTCCCTAATAATTCGCTCAAGAATAACAAAGGAAACAAAAGAATTTTGATTCTTTATCAACCCCCAAAACTTTAAATTCATATTTACCATCTTGACGCTGTAAATTACATATGATTGACCACTGTCGAAAAACTTTCAAAATATAGGAAATACAACCACTTAACCTTAAAAATCTGAATTAAAACAATATACACTGATATTTTATATAAAAATGATCCGCAAAATTAATCACACAATAGTTACAAATCAACTGAGCTTTATAATTGCGCTGCTGGTTTTGCAAGTGCCAACTAAGATCAAAGCTCTCTTAGTATTTTAACATTCCTTTCAAAACGTTGACTTCTAAATGTTGCAAAATGCACTCCGTTAATTTAAAATTAGAACAAAAAAATTCAAATTCCAGACTTATGCCTCCATGTACAATAGGTATTAATTACTCTATAGACATAAAAAGCAATCTGTCTACGTACAAGCCAAAACAAGTGCCATCAAATGTAAACTGAAGAATACAATGCTGAACAAAAGGCTTTTTGCAACTATATTAGTGTTTGCATACAAAATATGTAGAAATAGCGTCCATTTTGAATCACAAAAGACAGTCAGGATAGAAGAGAATGAAAGTGGATTCAATAATAAACCCCCCAAAAGAAAATATTCCACAACACACCCATGGAGAAAGCTTACTTCATCAACTTCACGTAATCACTTGCTGAATCAAACACTTCCACATCAAATTGTCCCTCAGGTCCACCAAAACTTGTTGCTCCAATTTCAGAGATATTCACCTAGTGTAGCCAATAAGAATCAACGACATAAGATTTGAGCTGACAAATTTTACAATATATAAATTGACTTTTCGGCTAGAGATTACTAAAATGAACAGCATACATCAGGCATATCCTCAGCAATTAAGTACTCCTGTATCGATTTTGTATTCTCATATATCTTGTCAGTGATTGACTCAGGAGCAGGCCCACCATTTTCCATGTTGTATTTAATACCAAAATCCTGTAATAAGAAAGAAGGACAATCAAGAATTTGGCGCTGTCAAGTAAATTTCCACAACGTCCTCCCATCTCTACTATCACCTTGTTAATCAGTTAAGCCAGTAGATGCATCCATTTTTCATTACTTTGGTTTCATGAGTAACTTACAAGTCTAACAAAAGCTTTATTGTTGCCATACAGTCAACAGGTAAGAACATCTACTGGACAAAATGAATCTTAAAACAGAAAATTGATACACACCAAGTAATTGTCCAGAATTCACAAGGAAATATCCAGAATAACAACAACTTCCTAAAACGCAAACACAAATCAAATGACCATACACAGGAGACTAGTACTTCTCTTTTCCCTAACTTTTCCTCTCCTCCCTCTTTCTTCTTTCGCTGTCCATGTATCACCCTAACCACCCTTCTCACAGTAATCATTGCCTTCATAGTCTTCTAGACCCACATTCTCCCTTGACACTTGGTCCAATACTTGGGTTCGTGTTCTTCTTTCACAGACTTTTTGTATCGAGGTTTATCAACACTCACGCCCCAAAAAGTCACCTTCTTCTCAAGGTGGAAATCAAGAAACTGCATAATGATCGTATCATAAGGTTCCCAAGAATTGTCTGAGTCGGGTAAGCCATCCCAACGAATTAGAACTTCATGTGAGGAACCCAAATGGCCAGGTGGAACTCGAACCCCCAACACTTCAACGGGTTGGAAATGGAACAATAAATCTTCTTGAAGGTGAGAAGGAAGAGGCTCCACTGTAGTAAAGGTTACCACAGCATGATTGAGATGCGACACATGAAAAACTGAATGAATAGAAGAAGATTCTGGGAGTTCCAGTTTGTATGCGACCTTTCCAATACGTTGACTTACTTTGAAGGGGCCAAAATACCAAGGGGAGAGCTTTGCATTAGGTAATTTCTAAATGGATTTATGCATGTAAGTACGAAGCTTAAGATAAACTCAATCATCAATATCAAAAATTACCTCATATAGATAACCATCATCTAGTACTTTCATACGATGTTGTGCTCGTTGTAAATGCATTTTCAACTAAGCGAGAGTGAGATCACGGTCACACAAATATTAGTCTACCAAAGCATAAGGTGTGGCACCCTTATCAAATGGTATGATCAAAGGTGGGTCTCGGCCATAGATGACCCGAACGGGCATTACATGAGTAGCGGAGTGGTATGAAGTGTTATACCAATATTCTACCAAAGACAGCCATTTAACCCTTTGGGTGGGTAGAGACGCAATGAAACAATGGAGATATGTTTATAGATATCGGTTGATCACTTCGATTTGCCCATTAGATTGAAGAGATAAGCAGTACTATGTTGTAGGGAATTACTTTGTATTTTGAACCATTCTTTCCAAAAATGGCTGACGAAGATTTTATCTCCATCTGAAACAATGGACCTTGAAATTCCATGGACTCATACCATAGTGTTGGTGAATACGGCAGCCACTTGGGAGTTGTAAGTGGATGTGATAAAGCCATGAAATGCGCATATTTGCTTAAATGATCTACCATAACCAAAATAGAATTCCAGTCCTTAGAAATAGATAATCCTTCAATGAAATCCATGGAAAGATCTTCCCAAGTCTAGTTCGGAATAGATAGTGGTCACAGTTATCCCACCGGAGATCGCGTGCTATATTTGTTGCGTTGACACACTGAACAAGCAGATACATGTGAGGCGGCCTCTCGTTTCATTCCTCGTCAATAAAAATTTGTCGATATTCGTTTCAAGATTGGCATGCAATGACTCTAAAATTTTAATTTCGTTTTTCTCCAATTTGAAATCCTAAATTCTTTCCAACTCAATTTGCAAATTAAATTAAATTTAATTATTATAAAATCCTAATTTTTCTTAATTCGAAATCATTAAAGATAACAAAAATTATTTATTAAGCGAAATATTTGAAATAACTATCAATAAATATTTAAAAAAATTCAATACTACAAATATTAAATAAACATCATATATTAATTTTAAAACAATAACATAGCTAATTAAAAATCCAACAACTGATAAAATAATTTATCCAAACTGAAATCAAACTGAGACTAAATCCAACTAAATATGTAATATCATTTTAAACAATATAAAACCATAACTTAAAAATTTTATTTGGAACCAACGACAACATCTTTCTCTATATACTCACCCGCCTCTAAAAAATTCATTAATAGCGTCAATTCATACTCTGATAAAAACTCACCTACATCACAAACTACTAATGAGAAATAATTTGAGCAAGTAAAACACGTGAAGGTGAAAATTAATATCATGTATTATCAAATCTAGACTTAATAGTTACATACTGGTTGAAACTTATTTTCCAACTTTCGTTCAAACTTAGTCGTCTTATTGTCGTTCAAGCTTTGTCATCTTTTTTTCGTTCAGCTATAGCCATCTCATTGTCATTCATGCATAACCATCTCATTTTCATGCGTAGCCATCGCATTGTCATTCAGGCATAACCATCTCATTTTCATACGTAGTCATCTCATTGTCATTCAGACTTTTATTAGTTTTCTCATAATTTCCGTCAATTTCATTCGTTTTCGTACATTTTATACTCGCATACATTATGTCTTATCATTTTTATCTTTCTACATTCCTATGTCAATATCTATACATGTGTGTCCAAATAATAACATAACTGAATAATAAAATACTTTAATGAAAATAATTTAATAAATGTTTCGTAATGTAGGGTGTACGGCCAAAATATTGAAACTCTAATGTTTTACGTACTTGGATTCCAATAAAGAGAAAGAACAGGATTTTAGGTATTTTTTTTTAGCGTTGGGTTTTCGTCTTTGTCTAGAAATTAGGAAGATTTTAACTCATTCGTTAACCCTAAAATAACTCCTTGAAGTTAATAAAGGTAAAAAATTTTTTACTAATAAAATCCTAGCGTTGGATTTTTGGATCGGTCTAAGCGTCCTTAACGATCCAAAAAACAATATTTGATGGACAAAAATAAATTCGGGTTTGGGCCGATTCAATTGGGTCAATAGAGCCTGTTCAAATATGTTTTGATGCCCAGTTCGGTTCAGAATAAAATTTCTGAACCAATCTTCTTCTTTTCTTCTCTTTCGTGCGAGCGTCTGAAAGAGAGAGGGCGTAAAAGGGAGAGGGAGACAGTGAGAGGGAGAGAACCTTATTCCGATGGAGGTTGTCGGTTCGGTCAGAGAAAAGTTTCTATTGAAGCTATAACGGGTTCGGCCGAAAGAGGGAACTTCGTCGGAGGGGACGTTCGACCACACAGAGCAAGGTTGATGATTCCACAGAGGGTTTCGGCCAAGTCTGAGCAACACACAATGATCGAAGTTCTGGCGAGGCGAGGTAACTCCCAGATTCTCTCAACTTCTTCTTTAGTTTTCAGAATGGGAGGAATTTTGGTGTAATTTTCTCTTTCACTACGCTCCTAAATTTATAGAGTAGCTCCTCCAATTTATTTCCATAGGAGGAGAAGCACCAACCCTTCCATAAGTTATTCTTTCCAAATAGCAAATTTAGTAACCAAAGAAAAAAGAAAATTATTTTTTTTTTCTTAGATTGAAAATAGAAATCCCTAATTAGGTGTTGATTGAGTTGAAATTAAGAAATTAATTTAATTTGCTAATTAGGGTTCGATTGAATTAATATGCAGAAATTGAAAACCATAGATTAGCCTAATTTGGGGGAAATTTTTGGTATGTTACAGCAACACACATGAATGACCTCCCATGCAGTTGTTATGGCACTCATGGAGAACCACTTACAAAGAGCTGATCCTTGAGGAAGTACTAATAGACCCCGATAAAGTAAATGGTCCTGAATATATGAGTAACCTGGTTTAGAAAGTGGATCCTGGTGAAGTTGGGAAATAAGCGGTTGAAGGTCAGAATCAGCTTGAACAGCAGCATCAACATATGCTAAACCAGGATTGTGGAGTACCAATAAAAACATACAAGTAGACTTTATTGGAATGCGAGATAATGTATCGGCTTCTGAATTTCTTGCACCTGGTTTGAACTGAATTTCATTATCATAGCCGAGTAACTTTGTTAGCCACTTTTGACAATTTAGATTGACTTCTCGTTGCTTATAAAAATGTTAAGCTTCGTTGATCAGTACACAATGAATTTGCGTCCCAATAAATAATGACCCCATTTGCAAACAGAAAATACGATTGCCACAAGTTCACACTCGTAAACAGATTTTACTGCACCTTGTCGTCCTAAAGCATGGCTGAAATAAGCAATTGGTTGGTTGTGTTGCATTAAAACAGCTCCTAAACCATATCCCAATGCATCCATCTCCACAATAAACTCTTTCAGAAAATCGAGAAGAGCAAGGACTTGTATAGTAGTCATGGAAGTTTTGAGAGTGATGAAAGTTGATTCAGCTGAAACATCCCAGCAAAAATTGTCTTTCTTCAATTGATAGGTCAAAGGTTTTGCAAGCTGCCCATATCATTTAACAAATTGTCGATAGTAGCCTGGAAGGCCTAAAAATCCCCGCAATGCTTTCAACGTCTGGGTTGGGCCAATCAATCATGGCTTGAATTTTCTCTTGATCCACTTCCACTTTTGCCGCTGAGATAAGATGTCCCAAATAAGCAATCTGCCCAAAATGTGATTCATCAAAGCTTGAAAGGTTGATAGAACATTAAATAACCGAAAGGCATAACAATGAATTTGAAGTGACCCTCATGAGTTTGAAATGCCCTTTTTAGGGATATCTTCATCACGAACTCAGAATTGATTATATCCAGAGTGTAAATCCAGCTTAGTAAAAAAATTTGTCCCGTAAAGCTCATCCAATAACTCATCAATGCTGGAAATAAGAAATTGACCTAGAAAAGTCACTCGATTAAGAGCCGGATAGTCCACACAAAATCTCCACGACCCATCTTTCTTTTTAACCAATAATATCGGACTTGAGAACGGGCTAATGCTAGAACGAATAATACTCACCCCCATCATAACGCGGACTAATTTCTCGATTTCTATTTCCTAGATGTGTGGATAACAAAATGGTCGAACATTGACTAGAATAGAACCCGGCTGCAACAAGATCGTGTGATCACTGGGATGATTCGGAGGAAGGCCAGCCGGAGGATCAAATAAAGGAATATATTTGAGGATGACAGGTCTTAATTCCTCTTATGTTTGAGCATCTTCTCTGAGAGAGTCTATGCTTGTAGAATTCATCTCTAACAATAACCCAGTTTTTTCCGTGCCAAACTGCCTTAGCAGTGAGCAAAAAGAGACTTGTTTATGGCATAAACTTGGATCCCTTAAGAGTGTGATCTCTTGATTATCTTTTGTGAAAATAATGGAGTATTCTTTCCAATTAATAAGCGTCTCTCCCAAAGTTTGTAGCCACTGCATACCCAAAATAATATCTACACTTCCAAGGGTCAACAGTAAAAATTCTATGACGATCTGTAAATTCTGGCATGTGATACCAGTGTTGTTTCAGGGGTTTATCAAAAACATTATTCAAGACCACAAAACCAATCAACAACTATATGAGAAACTACGACCAATCATACAGCTTATACCAAAGAAATAAAAGACACGTGTGCGTAGATTTCTAAACTTTTTGAAAAGTCTTTGACATTCAGTTTTAACTACAACGGAAGAGAGGAGCACTAGCTTGATATAGAAAGCAAAGCCTCAGATAAAAAGGAAGGTGAGAGTGTGGTTGTTTTTACCTCATGGGGACCACCTGGATTATGACTTGCTGTCAAAATAAATGCGCCTGATGCTCTGGATCCCTATTTAGAATTTACAAGTGGAGGCTGAGAGTAACTTTGCAATTTAGAAAGCATCCATAATATTCAAATTTGAACCAAAACCATGAATCAAACAAAGAAATCTCTCACGTCTATTCCAGTCCTTTCACGTGTTACTGCTGAGACAGCTGGAGTGGAAAGCAATCCATTTTGACCAATCCAAACACGTCTAACTCCATTGGCAGCTGACATCTTCACAATAATCTGACAATTTGACAGGGAAAGTAACAGATAATCTGACGTCCTTATTGCAACAAAATTGCAAATATAGAAAGAAAAAAAATGCAGCCAAATACACCCTTATTTGCGGAAAATGTTCGTCAGACACCCTTGTTATGCTATGGCACAGAAAATAGTATACATTGAATACATGATATTCTATACAGATTATCGTCCAATTATATTTAAATAACATTCATTCATATCGACAAATAATCTGTTATAAAGGTCAATTTCATTACAAATCACAAAAGGAAGGAAGCAAGTTCTAATCGAACTCCGGACCTCAATCAAAAGCTTCAGTATTTACCACCAAGCCAACCTGACCAGATATATGCATATTCTTTTAATTGTGTTAGCAACACTATTTTATTAAATGAAAAAATGCAGTTTGAAATGTCGGTCATTTACTGATGAAAAATATTTGTTATCTTCTATAGTGACCAAACAGAAGTAAAGATAATTATGCAATTTTTTGAATAAAAATCTTATTCAGCATGATAAAAATGGAACACTGAAAAAACTCGCCATGGAGCAAATTAAAAAATTTTATGAAGCAATACAGATCAAACAGATTTTTTTTTTTTAAAAAGTGTGCAAATATCCAACTATTGTTTATAAATAAATCACCACCATCAAGGATCAATAGTTTCATTTTTTTTATATGTACAAGACATCAGGGATCAATACAACCTGCTAAAGAACTAGCATGCAGGCTGCGAAAACTCTATCACAATTTATATAAGCTTTTCATATACTTGCACCTATTAAACTCTGTAAATCATAGTACAGCAATAACCTGAATCATATCCTTTGAATAATACCGACCATCACCAGAAACAACAAGTGTAGCACCTACATTGACGAACATAAGTGTAAACACAAAATTCCATCCATTGATCAAAGATAAGAGCGTAAGGTAAAAGATGATGTGCGCAAGTTCTTTCATTCCCCCAAAACGTTGCAACTAATACGACTAGATGCACACAATTGTTTAATCATTATCAACTAGAACCAGAATAGGGAGCGAACTCCCAATGGCTAATTGGTTTAGAGCCTTACTTTGAGCTTCCCTTGCAGTCCACCCTCATGTCCAAGTGACCTTGTTGCATCAAGCTCCCCCACTTGGAAAATCCCCTTCATGGAACACCCATGGGGACTTCAAAAAATGGGACCTCTATCTCTAATATCAATTAACCAATGCAAATGCGATAACTACTACGAGAAATTACAACTGTTGGTAAAGGCATCGATGTCAGGAGAATTGACTTCTACCATTTTCATGGTAATCTCGAACAGCTGCAATTAAGGAAACAATGGTGAAGGAGAAAGGAGTAATACAAACGATGAAGTCAAGAATTACAAACTGTGTGATGCTCAGAAGGGAGAAAGGACGAAAAAGTAGAGATGAAAACAACAAGGCTAGCAATAAAGGACCACGATAAAGCTCAGCACAAAGATCTTCACTCACAAAGATGTGGAAAGGAAGGTCGCCGACCACCATGGACAGAAGGAGTTGACTAAGCTCTCGATCAGAAACCTGGCTATGGGCATTAATGAAGCTGAGTTAAATTCCTTCTTTAGCACATACAGAGCCCTAACCAGCATCATCTCCCACACTCCAATAAGTCAAGCTGTTGTTTCCTTCAATGACAAGGGTGAGGTGAGACCTTTCAAAACCATTCTAGATGGCGAGCCTCCTCAAGGCATTCAAATCAAGGATGACTTTGCAGGACAGGAAGGTGATCTTCACAGTGAGAGAGGGCAGGTGCAGAATGAACCACAATCTTGGGCTGAGAATTTCATAGCAGAGCGGGAAAAAGAAGCCAATGGAAAAAATCGTCGTGACCCAATCTTCATTAATGAAAGCTCATTGAGATGCTGGATAAGATGATTTATAAGTATAGAGAACAAGAGATTTGGGAATGATATCAATAAAGGAGGAGTGATGTTTGTTGTTGATATCAGTATAGATGGAGAATTCTCTCTTCAAATTGACACGATATTTGGTCCTTGGTTGGTGAAATCCTTTCAGCTTATCCTCAATATTGATACGAACCACTTTGCAGCGATGAAAAGAGGGAATGGGTTCTTCCTTATTGTAGAGAGATTGAGTAACCCAAAGGAGATCTTCATAGGAATCTAAAAAACAATTGTGAAAGGAGGAAGACAGTCCATCAAAATTTCAAGGGGCAAAAAAATTTATGGATGGGAAAGCTTTTTGCAGATATGGATGATCCATTCAAGCCTACCAGCAGTCAAATTAACACGGACACAGTGATGGCAACACAGCCCATCACATGCTGGAAGAAAATTAGCAAAGAAAGGGAGCGAGGAAGAAAGAGACAGCAGCAGAAACTCAACAGGTGGAAAGGCAACAAATAGAGCACATATGGAAGGAGAAAATGAGGAACACTGATATGTGCAAGAAAATCTACCCACTGCAGCTAGGACGCAGTAAAAAAATGAACATAGGTGGCAGGATATTTCATTCAACTCCTTTCATCCAGATATGGCACTGACAATTTGCTATAGGGAGTATGCCAAACAACAACTCATTAATTGTAGGGATATTAGCCTTGACAGATCATGTTTAATTACTCTTAGAGAATGAAAAGAAGACCTCCTATTGAACCAGATAGTTGTTATGGAGTACCTTTCGATATCAGATGCTACGAGACATGGAGATTAGTGGGAAATCACCTTGACAGTTTTTGTAGTTCACTCCTTTTGTACAAGTTGTATATTCAAAATACTTTTATTTAGCCATCAAAAAGAACGTTAATCTTGAGTAACACATTAAGCCATTTTTTCAGCTAGCTAAGCAAGAAGAAGATAGATCTCATCGAGCAAGCATGAGTAAAGAAACCAACCTCTAACTTTCTCTTCTGTAAGAGCATTGAATGTAGCTTGCACAAAATTTTCCAAGTAATTAGGTTGGATAAACACTTTAACCTAAAATTCACAAAAAAGCCTGTTAGTAATGTGAAAGGATTAAGGGAGAAAGATTTAAAAGGAAAGAACAACATCCTCAGATAAATACCAGCACTTTGCACAAACTTTACCACTTCCAAAATTATAGTACCTAAAGTCATGTACTAGAAAAGTAAAGATTACATTTCCATGTTCAGGATCAACTGAACCAACACATATTGCAATAGGACTAAAGTGCACAGAAGTCAATCCCATGGGTAATTGTTTTTACAAACAATTGATTACCAATTCATGAGCTGAAGGAGAGCTAGTTCGTTATTTCTTTCACTGTCCCATTTCCCAAACATGCCAATTCTTCAACTATTTGGTGTAAGCGTAACTCCCAAACATGATACGTAGATGTAACTCTTTCAAAAAACTATTCGGGGTTCCTACAGGCCCTTGTAATGAACTACTACTAGTCATGGTAAGCCCCTTAAGTTGGCAAGCTAAAACATCCCAACTTGACAAAAATGTTAGTTATATACCGTAATTACAAGGAAAAAATCTTATACAAAATTGATTGTCTAAAAATATGTATGTTCGGATCATGTATATATTAAAAAAAAATTAGCTTGCTCACAAGCTTACTACCAGCCACCAGATACAATATTGGTTTTAGCAAATTCAAACGTATCAGACTAGCATCATTCTTAATTGAAAGCACCATCAAAATAAAACTATCTGATTCAAACTACATTAGTTTAACTCGTACTCCAATGAGCTGAAAAGAGAGCAAAAGTGCAATAAATGAAGCAAATATGATCTTGGGCAACGAAACACAAATCAAACTAATTAAAGAATCAACATAACGAAAAAATCGTATCCGATCCAGATCAGTCAAACTTTTTACTTACATTACACAAATGAAGATCATGGAAAGCAAAGCAATTAGCCAAAAATACGAAAAGTAAAGAAATATAAGCAATGGTGAAATCGAGATCGAGCTCAAAGGAACCTTCTTCCGGAGACCAGAAGTGCCGGGCTTTTGGCCATCAATTGGCGCGGTCACCTTCCTCGTAATATTAAACATCACCATCTCGAAATGTTTCAAACAAATTCACTGCACGAGCAAAAAAAGATGCAAGGAATTGGAAAATGCGGACATAAAAGAAAAAAAAAAGATGTGTACGGCTAGGGAATTCAAAATTTCGAAGTTTCATTTACCTAGCCTATATTCGGTGAATTCTGCAATGGAGATGGAATGCGACGATGCTGGTAATGTTCTTGGTTTGTAGGAAGGAATATACTGGAAGCAGAGAAAGAGAGAGAGAGACAACGCCAGGTGGAAGAGATGAGATTTCCGCCATTAAAAAGCCAGCACTCTCTATTTAGAGTTAGACGAGGCATTTTTTCTTAGAGCGATTCTCACTTCTGATTTTCCTTTTCTTCTTTTATATTTTGAATCCCAATGTTCTGATTTTTATAATAATTTATTTTAATTATTTATTATATTTATTAGATCAACCTGCGTTTGTGACGTAATATTAAAAAGGTAAACATAATATTATTATTTGTAACTAATTCAAAAGAAATTCTCAAAATTTTATAAAAAATCTGGACGAAGTTGAAATAGTTTAGTTCATTAAATCAAACATTGAATACTCTTAAGTGTTTGTTCAAAGCATGTAGTAATAATGCATTCAAACTTTTAATTCATTGATGTATGATGAGATCAAAGGAGAGTGGTGTTTTGCCAACACTTGAAAATTGGTGACTTTTTTGGCGGAGCTGATATGAAATGAAGCCTCATGGGTAGGCTTCTGGTCTGTTCCTCACTTTGAGTTTCTTTTGTTGTAAACCAAAGTATTCTTGCAAGACTTGGCTAGTGAAGATCTTTGTTACAATCTAACCTGCAAACTTTTGAATACTTCTACCACCGCGTGGTTGGGGAGATCCTCAATAAAATCTCGGGATATATCCTCCCAAACTCTTTCTTTAGTAGGCAAGGGCTATTGATGTTGATCGAGTTCGAGGATTACCTTCTTTCATTAGCAAATGTTGCAACTTTATATTTTCGTACTAGCGAGCTCGCATTATAGATCTCATTTAAGGTTATAATTTCTCTATTCATGTAAAATAAAGTCGCAAAACTAATAATTATATCTCAATTTTTAAATAGTGATGTTATCTTCTACTCGTAATTTTTTCGCCAAATGATTTTTTCATATAAATTATGGTGTCTTACATAGTATTTTCTTTTTGTATTGTTATTCGATTTTTAATTAGTGGTATCAGATCCTGATTAGGGAGAGATTTAAGAATATGCATTTATGAAATTTATAGAAACATCAGTTTCCTACGATCATTCTGTATTGAACGAAGTTGTGTAATTTTAAAACATTACTGTTTTTGCAAAAAGGAAAAAAAATATTCTCCTTGTTATTCATTTTTTTCACAAAAACTATTCTTCTCTACCATGTAATTGCTACTCGAAACTATTGTCACATATGTCGTAAAAGCTCTGATTTTTTCTATTTTGAGTTTGTTGACGTAATGGTTTGAAAGTTTTAAAATAAAATTTGTAATTATAGATATACATTATAAATGACATATAAATTAAGATTTAGAAGAAAATGGGTTAGAAAAAAGATTAATTAAAAAGATAAAATTTGACGATTTGAAAAATAAAATAAAATATATAAAAAATTATATTATGGCTGATCGATAGCTTGAGAAAGACAATCGATCGCCAAATGGATGAGTTCGACAATGACAATTCAGAGAGCTTGTCGATCGATCACCAAAGCATAGGCGATTGATCAACTATTATATGCGGAAATTGAAATTTCTTTCAGAATGAGTGTCGATCGATCGGCCGAAGGGTAGTTGTTTGATCGTCCCTTCTTTTTTAGGAAGCTAAATATTAAACGAGTACCGATCGATCGGCTAATGCATAGCTGATCGATCGGCCTTATAAAATCAAAACGTATAAAATTTATTTTTATTCAAACTAAAATTTAGATTAATTACGATAATTAGATTAAAATAAATCTAATTGGATTAGATTAAAATTGATAAGCATTAAGGATTAATTAAAAATTTGTTAATTGGTAATAAATAAGAAAGAGAGGGTAAAATAGTAATTTTGAAGGATAACAATGGTTAAATAGTAATTAACCATGCATTCACTGTTGCAAAGAGAGATGTGGCAATTTTTTATGATGTTTTAATTAAAATGTTGTTTGAAAAGTGAAAGTTGGGGGGGTTTACGGGAAAAGTGGGAGGGAGGGAGGGAGGGAGGGAGAGAGAGAGAGAGAGAGAGAGAGAGAGAGAGAGAGAGAGAGAGGCGAACGTTGCATAAAGGGGTAAGAAGAAAGACCGCGAGGGAGAAAGGGTATCGCAGGAAAAAGAGTAAAAATGAGCAGGAAAACGTGACATTCGATGATCTGTTCTTTAAAATAAAATGTTCGTCTCGTCGAGAGGAACATTTTGGTAAAAAAATCGGTAGAGTCGGTAGAAATTTTGAGGAAAAATGAAAGAACCGAGAATACGATAAATATTTCTAACAATTAGAATAGTTATATCGGATTCTATTCCCTTGATAGATGGAGATAGATTTCAATTCCGTTTGGATTCTGTTATATTTGGATTTTTAGTGAATTGATTGGAAGTAGATATATTTGATTGGGATGATTGAAGTGAGGAATTGATGTTTTTATTAATATGAATTGTATATTTCTGATTTTTAAGAAATATTGAAACGAAGAATTTCAAAAAAAATAATTTTTATTAAATTGAGCATATTGATTTCAATTATCAATTACATAGATGGGTTGAGTTGCATCGTTTTACACATGCATATCATTGCTTTATAATTATTTTAACTTGTGCATTTTGGAAGGAGGGAGAAAGAAAGCGATGGAAACATAAGAACTCATCGACCTAGTCTTACCTCTTTGTGCAATAAATATGGCTATGAAAAGAAAATAAGATTAATTGTATGTCGTCTTTGGGTTAAAAGTCCCTAAACCTCGCGGGAAAATAATGTGTAGGGTCCTACAGTTCTACCCGTGAAAGCTCGAGAATGTGCAGGTGTGTGATAGTCATATATGTTGATTAGAGTGAATTGCATTTTTGACATATCAATTTAAATGTTAAAAATTGTTGCTTGAAAATTGGATGGAAAGAAAAGGATTTTAAATCATGCAATATTTATTTTAATTTCATCATACTTATTTAAATAATTTTGAATTACAAACATGCATGTATTTTTATATAAATAACATGGATTTCAAATCAAAACAAATTGATTTAACATGATTTCAAATTAAACATGATTAAGTGGAGATTGACGTGTCAGTCTGGATAGTGTGGATAGAGTTTGTGCTAGCTACTTTAATCATTAAATTTATTGCTGGGTCACTAGCTCATTATGTGAATATTCATATTTTTTAAATACCAAAGACGTTCAGCAGGACTGAGAAACCAATGTAAGGTACAGTGCAATGAGGTATAGGAAGTTTGAGGTTGTGGAAAGTTACATGTAATGACTAATATATGTATTTTATATTTTTATTCGCTTTCTCTATACTACTCTTTGATGTGAATGATGAGGATGATGTAAACATTTCAATATATGGAATGTGTTTTGTGTTATAATTTGTTGGATTGATTTGGAAAATCCTACTTTAGGATGTCGCGTCGGATATATATGGATAGATCTTATTTTAAGATGTCAGGTATAAACTAAACGGGTTTAGTTAGAAATACAAACGTATCCCTGCAGTTTGAAAACTCAGAGTTTATTTAACTTATTTCTCATCTCGGGAATCCAAATCGTCAGGGTTCATCGGGTCGAATCTTGACAGTCGAAGTCATTGACCCTCCAAGCAATAAGCTCACAGCCGAAAGATTTTCTATTAATTGTTGGTCGCCACATATCTCCATCATGATCTCTTTGATATTGTCATGAGAGTGTCTTTCGCAAAATTGGTTTTTTGCTAAAAATCAAAAATATTAAAAAAATTTTGAAATTTTGAGAGATTAAATTTGATTATTTTAGACAAATTTGAAAACTCAAGAATATCTTAATCATGAAGATTGTTTTTGGCTAAAATTCAAATTAGATTTGAATTATGTGAGACCTACCATTATTAGCGATTTGATTTGATTTTGAAACTGATTTGTTATTATAAAAATATTTAAATTTATATGATATCGTTTTGAATCTTGTGATATATATGATTTTTCATTACAGTGTTAGAATTTTGTGTAACTTAAATTCTATACGGATCGGATCGGTTAGACCCATGTTAAGAATCTCATTAGGTTTTTGTTTTCTCTATAAACTCATGTAAGCTAGAGTCGCAAAATTCATGGTTGTATTTCGATCTTCAGAGTAGATTTGTTCTTCTGCTTGAGAGTCTTTTATCGAATAGGTTTTTCCACGTAAATCTCGGTGTTCTTAATTGTATTTCTTTTTTGGTTATAGTTTAATTTTTCAACAACTGCTATCAGAGTTTTGGTTAGAAAATACCAATTGTTTTTCGACATTTGATATCAGAGCATAGTTGAAGGTTTTTGAAAATCAGGTTTTAATTTTTTCGAAGATATCGAACAAATTTTTTAGAGTTTGCAATTTCTTTGGAAAAAATTGCAATTTTTATTAATAAAAAAGAAATAAGAAAAAAGAAACGGAAAGGGTTTTTTCTTTGGTTACTGTTTTTGCTGTGGAACAAAGAAGGAAAAGAGGATTTTTTTTTTTTTTTTGTGCGTTGTTCTCGCCCTGAAGAACAAGGAAGGAAGAATCGTGCGCTCGCTTGCACGCCGCTGCCTTCGCCGATTGGATGAGGAGTTTTCAGCCGCCTCTTCGAGCTCCAGCCGCCGTTCGACAAAACACTAAGGATACTCTAATTGTCACGCCCCAAAGGGAACACGCAACAGAACGGGGAACGACCGGGCCAAAAATGGACTAGATCATCCAACCCTTAATCTTATTCATTTGAAAAACGTAGCGGAACAGTTATAAATTTATATAAAGTCAGAGCGCCGAACAGATAAATAAACAGGTTCAACAAGTGACACCAGATAATATGATGATATAAGTCCAAATAAGTGACAGTACACAATGAACAAATTTAAAACTTACACGTTTTCAATAAATGTCAAACCTTAAAATTTAAAACGAGTCCACAAAGAATTATTTATTAAAATTAGAAAATTCTTATTTCCGATTCGGTGACTAAAGCTCATCTTAATTTAATCCTGAAAAAAAATAAAGTCGTTTGGCGTGAGTCGACTAAACTCAATAGGAGTATAGTTTATTTTCAGCAGCAATAAAATATATATATTTATGTTCAACAATTGATAACATTTTATGAAAGAGATTAAGAGAAAATACAGTCGAACACAACGAGTTCGTTTAGGATTTAAAAACTTCGACATTCAGCGGTCGCACGCCAAGATTTAAAAACATCGACGCTCAACAGTCATAGCTACATAAATACCCTGATCAGGTTTAGGGTTTTTCGTCCAAGAACACGGCTCATACAGTTGTCCTATTACTTATAGTTAAAACAAAATCAATTGATAAAAGTATGCAATTGATAAATATATGAATAAAACAATTAACATAAAATTAAACAAATATTTTATACTTTAAATATACTTAACCAAAAATAAAATAAACTCCTACCTCTAAAGGCTAACCAATCTAAGGCTAAGTGAGTTAGCGCTTTAATGCAATAAATCGATACCTAATAAAGGGTAAAATCATTCATTATTTCGAGTTATTTTTATCTCCCAGTTTATCCCCAAAGAATGGTTTATATTTAATTGGGTAATCAGTCCATAAATTTCGCCACAGATAAGCCCAAAACGTGGCCCAACAAAGTTGGATAATGGTTGCTTCAAGGATCCAAATATAAGGTCTTTCCTTTATATATATATATATATATATATATATATATATATATATATATTTTCCCTTCCTTTATCAACTTCCTAGAGTGAAGTTCACTGTCCCGTAGTGAGACAATGCTCACAGTTCGCCGACGAACATCCGGCCACAATACACTTGTCTGTGGTAGCATACAGACTCTACGCTGAGTACTCTTAGTCGACGGTACAACGTCCATTTTCTAACGACACTGATCAGAGAGTTTCTATCGAATCTCTCCGATGGTTGACAAAACTCTGAAAGATCAGAGCCCAACCGAGCAAATTGAAGCAAAATCGCAACAAGCTTACTCTAATTTGTTGATTTTCAATCTCAGTTTTTGGGTATTCAATAGAGAGTAGGGGATCAAGTCATTACCACTGAGTTTTCTTCATAAACTCATGTAAATTAGAGTTGCAAAACTTGCGGTGTATTTCAATTTTCATATTAGATTTGTTCATCTACCTGTTGTTTTTTCCCGAAAGAGTTTTTTCATATAAATTTCGGTATTCTTTATCGTATTTCGTTTTCTAGTTATAATTCAATTTTTCAACATGCAGATTGTTAAAGGTGTGGATGAGGAAAGTTGAAGATTTGAAAACTAATTCATTGCAGAAGAATTCGTTTCGATGTGGACATTGTCAGAATTCAAAGTTTTGAATTCGTTTTTTTATTAGTTAGGTTAACGAGCCCGTCATATAGATCTCATTCATAGAATTTATGCGAATCTAAAGATTGTTAGATATCAGTGTGACCTAAATTGTATTGGATTGGATTGGTAAGCCATATTATGTATCTCATTTAAAATTTTGTTTTTTTATATAAATTCTATAAGTTAAAATCGTAAAACTCATAGTTGTATATCAATTTTCAAATAGTAATATTATCTTTTATTCAAAATATTTTCTCAAAATGATTTGTCCACATAATTTATGGTATACCACATTGTATTTTATTTTGGTAGTTATTGGTCAACTTCTAATAGCAACGAAAAACTACTCGTTGAGAATTATTACCTAATTCCTTCAATAGACATTAGTGGTTATAGATTTATAAAATCACCAAATTCTCTTTATTCAAGAACTACTAGGGATCATAATTTTTTTTTTAAGAAAAGCATCCCATTACAAATATACGTGGAGTCTCCGTGTACTCCAAATATAACATTAGTCGTTTTGGGTCAGAGCTCACACGAATTTATTTTTGGAGTTACCCTAAAACGTACTGTATTAGGTAAGGAGGAGAACTCTACTTATAAAACACTCAATTTTTACTTTTTCAATCCATGTTGGGATTGTGGTCCCTTACTAGTATGAGATGTGCTATCACAATTAACAGAATCTTGTGTCGTCTTTGCCTTTACTAGGTGACCTGCTTCAATCCATGTTTTGGGACCTTGGCTTCTATGACGTGTATTCTTCAATGTTTCAAATATTTGCTACAACCATTAATCTACAGGTGGTCGGATAGTCGTATTCTTCCAAGGGTCGGATCTTTATCTATCCTGTCGTGATTCCTTACTCGATCGTGACACAAAATATGTGTTGCCCAATTGAATTTAGAAACTATTGTTTCCTGTAGTTTTATTTAAAACTGTGTTATTTCTTCTATGTTTTCGTGCTATTATGGTTTTAGCTCAAAATTAGTAAAATGGATTGTGAATTAGTTGGATATTTTCATTAATTCTCATAACTCCTATTTAAAAAAAAAAAACACTTATTTTGAAGATAATTTTAAACAAAACGATCAAACATCTATCTTCCAACTTAGTTTTCTATCCATGTGGACACTGAGAATAGTTGTAATAAACAAACCCTTTGAGCCATCGTTGACTAATCATTGATACAATATTCCAAAGATATTTTAAATAAATAATTTGGATATATTATTGATAAACAATTAATAAATAGACGTTGCATTCAAGTTCATCACGTATACTTGCCTCGAAGTCGTGGGTTTGACCTGATCAACACGTTTAACATAGCTGGTTCACAGCTTGATACATTCATTGAGGACTGCTTGCAATTTACATAAATGTCCTAATTTGAGTGGACCAACCTTCTTTGAAACTAGTCCTCAGTTGTTCAGCCGCCTCATATGCAAATTTTATATTTGGGATTAGGGATGTTAAACGAGTCCCTAGCCAAGTCGCGCCTAAGAAGACTCGACTCATCTAGTTTAACGAGTTGACTTTAAAAAATTTATAACTCGAGACAAATCGCAAGTCACGAGTCTAACAAGTCGAGGCGGCCCAACGAGCCTGACAAGCAAAACTTAACGAACCCAGCCTACATTAATAAAATTATTTTATATAAAAATATTTTATATATTTAAAATTTAGTTATTATAAAATTATATATTTTTAATAATTAAATTCAAAATATGACATATTCATTTCATATAAAAAAAAATCATTAGTAATATTTAATTGAAAATAATTTTAAAATAAAAAATAACAACATAATTAGCATTCCTATTATCAAAAGTTATGCTAAATATTATATTTATAATGTAATATTCTTGCAATATTACTATAATATTTGTATAAATAATAATACCAGATAAAGATATCCACAATTATGAAATTTTAAAAATTTTTAATGTAATTGATAACGGTCGGTCTACAAAGCTGGCTCACGAGGCCTGGATAACCGGGCTCGGCCAGGCCCGTGACTTGGCGAGCTAGCTCGCCCGTTTAGCACCTCGATTTGGCATGGACAAGTTCAAAAGTCTTTAACCTGTATTTGGCATTGACAAGTTCTGAAGTTTTTAAAAATCATTAAAGAAGTTTTGTCTGAACGTTCGGGCTAACTACCTTCTTAGTATTTTCTGAATAAAAAATGATGTAATTTGATCTAGTACGAAAGTGATCTGTCCTATCTCCCCATAGGAAGTTTCGCTTGAACCAGTCTTCTATTAATGCCTATAAACGCAGGCGTTGCAGGCTCAATCTATTACCACTGCCAACCTTTCTCATTTCATTTGACGATTTGTCTGTAGCTTCATCTTCCTTCACCTTCAACCATGTACAGCGGTGACAACAAGCAAGCGGCCACTGGAGTGCCAGTGACTTCGGCACCTCAGTTTCCCGGCCAATATCCAAATGCACCTGGAGCTTGGTCCGTCGGTGCTTTTGATTGCTTCTCTGACATGTCAACCTGTGAGTTTATCTATCATTCTATTATTTTGATAATCTTTTATTTTGACTTTATTCTTAAGATCTGTCCGGGAATGGCGAAAACAGTCCAGCCCAGATATATGTAGTTATACCACACCATATAGCTTCAAAAAAGTAAATAACTAATCATAAAACTCAAAAGCAAAATCGTTTAATCATCTCAAAGCAAACAATATTGTAATGGCTGGTGAAAGACCAGATAGCCATGATTATTATAACAAAATAATCGTGATCTGCAACTATCTTATGATCCGAACACACAACAATACGATTTTTGAACATAATCTAAGACAATTTGTTTTGCAGGTTGCATAACATGCTGGTGCCCCTGCATCACCTTTGGGAAAATAGCAGAGATCGTAGATCGAGGATCGACATGTAAGATTAAGAAAACTAAGGGTTTTATTTGCTGTTATATGGAAGAAGTGACTGACTAAGGATGTGTATGCAGCATGTGGAGCCAGTGGAGCGTTGTATACATTGATTTACTGCGTTACTGGATGTGGATGGATATACTCTTGCTTTTACAGAGAGAGAATGAGGAATCAGTATAACTTAGATGATGGGCCTTGCGGAGATTGTCTCCTTCATTGCTGCTGTGAGCCTTGTGCCTTGGTCCAAGAATATCGCGAGCTTCAGAACCGTGGATTCAACATGGCTCTTGGTATGACTCTCAGGCTCTCTCTCTCTCTCTCTCTCTCTCTCTCTCTCGCCCCCCCATTCTCTCTCTTCCTCTTGGTATGTTTTAAGAGTAAGATCAGCCTCATCCTGTCTTGTTTATTAAGGTTAATGTTGATTCTATTTGGTAATCCTGTGATTATACAAGTAGTAAACTATTATGTTCTAATTTTATAAAAGTAAAATTAATTAAATCTGACTGCTGGTAAACGTTTTGCTAGGATGGCATGGAAACATGGAGCGCAATGCAGGAGTGGCAATGGCTCCTCAGTTTGAAGGAGGAATGAGGCGATAAAAAAAAAAGTCAAATTATTTGCTCTCTCTAAAATAATAATAATAATTGCATTAAGTTTGTCTACATCTTGTTGTTCTGCAATTTCGTGAAGATTGCTGTGAAGTGTTTTAATGATGTAATCTATGTTGCTCAGATTTATTTTTTATTATTTATCAGTTCTTAAGACATTAAATTTTTATAATCACATGGATAATCCATTCAACAAATCTCTTCTTTGAGACTATTAGACAACTCAGCGAATATGGATTATCAAATTTCATTCAATGAAATAAACTGGCATGTGACACTCGTTGTCTCTCAAATACGAGTCAACCTACAATATGTGCCAAGCGCACCAGATGCCTACGAAATTAGAACATGTTTTTTGTCTAATGAGCGAGCAAGATTAATCTAAAAGAACATAATTGAGCATAGCTAGCATAAAAATAGTTTGTATTTAAAGAATTTTTCATTCATTGACGGCACTAATGTAATTAGTGGATAACAAGGGTTTATGTGCTATTATATTTCTCTCTCCTAAAAAGCAATATGTGACATCTCCACCATAGCAGTATAAACACCCTGTGGTGGTGAGGAGTCACTCTTTCCTAAGATAGAAAGAGGAAATACATGTTATGGTGGCACAAAGTCATTTTCCTAAAAAACAAATACAACTAAATTACATAGACAAAAATAATCCTACCCTAGTAAAATGAGCAGCCATGGACAACATGTACTTGTTCCAGTTAAGTTAGTCTTTCTTAATGAAACAGTTTAATTAAACGGTTTCATGATGCATGAGTTTTGCATAACATACAATTCAAACATAAACATATCCTTCTTACATTTCATCTCTACATTCTTATTTTTATTCATAATAATTTACTATAATAAACATCACATCCTTGAAATGATATCTTCGTAATATAACATTAAAACATAAATGCACATCCCCATGAATGTATCATAAAGGCAAAATCCTCGATCATTATCATCAAAAGTAAATCAATAAAACATACGAAACATTGTGTCACATAGCATATCCTCAAATTTATGGTCATAGTTCTACCCATCACCATTTCTAGCATGATTTGCACTACACGCATCCTTTTGCCCCTAAATTTGAACCAGATCTTATTAACTCTCTCCACAACAATTTGTGCAAAGTGCAGCCCCTAAGTTCAAGTGGTTGAGTTGTGCATGTTCAAAGTCGCTACTCTGCTTAGCCAAGTAGCCCTAGCCGAGACAACTTGTGTTAAGAACTTGTCCTCATTTGGTGGCACCACATTTGGTATTAGAGCTCCATTTCGTTCTTGATATTTTCTTGTGGTTTGTGTTGCTTTTATTTTGATTAGATGATGCTAAGAGGTATAACATATTCTACACAAAGTCGAGAAACAAAGAGGCAAGCATCCATGCAACAATCTCTGATGAGAAGTCAGTCTTGTCCTCAACACAAGATTGATAAAATGCAATCTTTGATGCTCAAGATAGCTCAAAAACTAGGACCATCATCTTAAGATTCTTCAAACACCAAGTCCACAAGGAGAAGTGGATGAAATTATTGAAGAAGTTGTTAGACATGAAGCCGAGTTGGAAGAAGTTCAGGTCGATTTTCAAGAGTTGTTGTTTCTATGCAATTCTACCATTTTTTGATCACTTCTTCTTGTTTTGCATTTGGTACAAAAATAGAGAAGATACAATCGGCCTCTACCAATAGTAAAGGTTGATGAAGAGGAAGCTCCTCCTCAATGTGAAACACTCTCGGCCTTAGGTGAAACACACCTCATTGAGGATGGAAAACTCTCCACTTTTCCTAGCCAAAATTTTTTGTTTCAAAAGGAGGAGGCACACATATTGGAGCATGAAGGTTTGTTCTTTGCACAAACCTTTGTTGTAGATAACAAAGTGGAAGAGGCACCTCTTCTAATAGAGACTTAAGGCTCTCTAAATCCCCTAAACCGAGAAGAGAGATTTATAAGGGTACATGATTTCCATGGTCCATGGGTACACAAAGTTGAAGTGTGTTCCTTGTTATTGGTGGAGAAATTTGTGACAATGAAGGTATCCAAGTAGTTCAAGATTATTCAAACAGTATGTGCACATCCTAAATTGAATGGTATGCTTCATGAAATTGTTTGGAGTAAGGATCCTTTATGTTAGAATTGATTTGGTTTCTTGGCAAGATATTTTTGACCAAACCATGAATGATTTAAGTATATTAGATGGATATGTGTTTAATAATGTCAAAAGCTTTTTACTAAGTTGTGGATTAGTGAACTTTTTGCTCGTTGGCATACACATTATGAGAGTGATGTTTTCATCATTCATAAACTTTGGTTACCAATTGGTGTTATCTGACTCTTATTGATTGGAGTGGGTCTTCATGAATAATTTTGCATCTATTTTTGTGATATTGTTTTTGGATGTGAAAAGAAAGTACTTGATGATAGTTAAACAAAAGTTTATAGAGGATTGTACCAAATGCAACATTGGTAGAGGCCGATTGTATCTTCTTTATTTTTGTGATGCTATGCGGTTTTCAAGTTTTCCTTGGGGCAAGTCAAGCTTTGTGTTGATTTGAGAATATTCAAAGCAACTATAGGGAATCTTATCTTGTTGGTGGTGTTATAATTCACATGGAAGACATAAGAACGTAGATTGTAACATCCATGGCAGTTTTAAGAATAAATGGAAAGAATCATGGTTATTATCTTCAAGGGACTCATGAAATGCTTCTAGTTGTTGTGACTTCAAAGCTCCTAAAATTTTTCTTCTATAAAAAATGGAGAAAAGTGGCCCTTATTTGGTAACATACTTTTTTTCTTTTGATTTTCTTAGTCCTTTGTGGATTTTATGATGTTGGTTGAGTTTGTTAAAAATATTGTGACTAATAATCATGTCTACTTGATTGATTTTCTTGATCAGATTGAACCTAAGAACTATTTTCAAGCACCTTTTGTTCACTTGAGTGGAGGCAAGCTACTTATATTCCTCAAATGTTACTCATTGATTCATGATAAGGCAAGGAAAACTTTAATAGAGAGTTGAACAATTGCATCCTCCTTGATCAACTACCATCATTACTAGATATTCAACACAAAATTAAGTTCACTCGGGGAGCTTCCCTTCTAAACTTACTTCATTATAGAATGAGCTCTACTGAGCATAGTGAACTTCGGTGATAAGTTTGTTCATCTCTTCGAGCCTCAAGCCTCTATGCCAATATTAAAAAAATGTGCATTTTTTTTTTACGAAGTATTACATCCATTCCAACCCAAAGGATTACATCCATTCCAACCCAACTAGCCTGCTTTGAGTGACTTCATGAATTTAGCAGGGAGATTGAGCATCCACAAAGTTTAGTTTTCAGTTTGTATTCATAAAGGTGTGCTATGTATTGGTAAGATTATACAGATATGAGTTTAATGGGATGATTTAGTGCCGACTAATTGGATTTTTTATTTTGCTTTTGAGAGAGGAAACTTCTCGAGAAGATGAAGACCCTTTGAAAAACGAGACTCTAGATATTCGGTTACTCTAAGAAATGGTGTCCCCCTTTATAGAACATGATTTCAAATAATATAAGATTCTTCATTGCAAAATAAGCATCTACATTCAAAAATTTTAGGAATTTTCAAAATTTTTGTCAATTTTCGATTATTGGACGCAACAAACCCTCAAGTTCGATTCATCTTTCCGATCCACAAAGAGAATTTCCCATCCCCTTTTCTTTTGTATATTTTAGGTTCTTCATACACGTTTTACCTAACTGTAATCTAATTAAAAGGAGATCTGTTTAACAGGGATGGACGAATGAACACTATTACATCTGTCATTTAAAAAGAAAAGTATTTTAGATGAAAAAATGAAATGATAAAAGCTTGGCGAACACCCAGCTTCATATGTACTTAGTTTCAGAACGTTCAGAGTCATCATAATTATGAAGAAAAACTAGCCTATAATCCAATTGAAAGTCATCAAGTTTAGAACAGAAACCACTGAAAAAGAAAAGCAAAGCTAAATAAATTCATGAAGAAGGTGAACATCGAAAGAAAAGGATTGCATCAGGAATTCATTAAGATAGAACAGAGGTTTATAGCATTTTCTAGACTATCCAGTCAGCTTTTATGGACTGGATATTAGCATCAAGTTCTCCTTTACTAATTAGTATGATAATCCTTACGAGGAAACAAAATAGGCATATCAGCCAACCTCAAGCAAAACCAATAGAAAAAGTGGCCATTGACTGCAGGCTGTTTCATTCTTTGCCAAAAGGAATACCCTTTTCCCTAATTAGAAAGGTTATGCACCTAGAATCTTAGAAAGAACTGCTGATTGTAGCCCACTAGCGCCCCTATAAAGCAAGGCTCAAGCCAAATAAAAGATTTCACACAAGACCGCAAGAGTACTCATTTTCATAAGCATGACACCCAACTACACTTTCAATAAACCGTGTATTCAAGAGTTCAAATCTAACATCATGGTAGCCATCAAACAGAGCTTCGAATTTAGAGTCATCACTTAGGGGAACAAGTGTTCCAAATCAACTGCAAGAGAACGAATGCACAAATAGCGGGGATGTTCTCCATCACTAGAAAAATTATAGATACATAACGCAGGAAACAAGGAACTTGCAGTTCAAAAAGGATGGCCAACAATCTATCAAGTTTTCACAGCTGTACTCAATAGAGAAATGATGAACCATAATCTTCCTTTCGTGAGAGTTTCCTAAGCCTAGTGGTCCTCTGCACTAATCGAGAAGAAAAACAGCACATACAACAACAACACCACAAGTCTGAAAAATACCTAGACTTGGATAAAACTATCCTCCGCATAGAAATGAACACTAAATGATTTCTTCACAACACATTCAATGATCCAAATAACTCCCCTAATCTTCTACTTATAATATTTTTCCCTCGCTTCACACCCCAAGGTATTCTCTAACAAACAAGACACCTCACAAAATTATTTCCAATACTACCCTCTGTCATTCACTACTCAACAAGAAACTACAGATTTTCAATTAAAAAAAACATCACAAGAACAATGCTAGATACCAAACGACCAATCAAGCAGTAACTCGCAGCTCAAGATTTAATTGCAACCATCTGCCACTGACGCAATCCAATCATACTAATCACAATACCCAGTTCAAAAATTAGAAGATATCAAAATGAACTCGTTTCAAAAGTAACCATAAGAAATCCACATTTCATACCGGAAAATCATTTAACCAACATTAGAAAAGTGAAATTCAACACATGGAAAAAGAAAAGCACAAAGACCCACTTATCCCAACGCAACCATACAATCAAACACCAAATCAATCCCGGTTCTTTAACCTCTCAACCCGCTGGTTCAACTGCTCGATCTTAGCCACCAAATTTGTAACGGAATACAAAATCCAGTAGAAAACCAATGCGGAAGCGATTAAAAGCGCGTTCCGCTGACTCTTCATGATGGATTTCTGGTGACGAAGGTACTCGGATGGAGTACACGAGTCGGCCTCACAACTCGGACGTGTTTCATACTTCCAGTAAATATCCAATAGCAAAAACAGACAGAAGGGAACAACCGAGAGAAGGGGTTTAAGCAGATTACGAGTCACAGCGATCAATCCCTTGCGGAGCCCATCTAAGCCCGGAATCGTCAACAGAAGCACCATAATCGCCTCTGCCCCGGCGGTATAGCCAAGCACAACCCATTCCAACGCCATTTTATGCTAAAACGAGGTATGGATCTTGTTTCTGATCTTCGATCTCTCTTCCTTCAGGGTCGCTCTGAAAAAAGTAGTTATTTGCAAAGCCAAATGCTTGAAGGGTGTTCTTATAAGAACAATGGCGGATGTGTCAAGGACGACGCGTGGGGCGTTTCATTGCTTTTGTTTACAAACGTGTCATTTGGAAACGAGCTATTGATATTTTGATGAGGATGGCTTCACTTTTAAAGCCTACTCTGGTGGTATTATGGCATTATAACAAACATATTTTAAACAATATAAACATAAAAAGTAGTAGAAGTTACATCATGCAAGACAGATGAAAATAATAATAATAACAAAAATATAAAAATATAAAATAAATAAATTGTCACAAAAAATAAATGTTACACTAATAATATGAATAATATTAAATAAGCTAACCATATTAGAAAATATTCTAAAACTTATTCAAAATAACTATAACGATATGTATTAAAAGAATAAATAATCTTTAATAATTAAGCATGCGTAATTATGATGATTTTAATAGAGTAAAACGTTAAATTACAATAAATATTAATAAAAAATTAAATTTATAACAAAAATAATCAAATAAAACATAATAAGTTTTATATGAAAATATTTATTAAATCAATAGATAATTATGTAATCAAAAAATCAAAATTGATGAAAACAAAATATCAGGATTGCAAATATATTAATACATTAAAATATTAAATAATTTAGTAACATTACTTGATATGACAAGCGGAAAAAGAGGGATAAAACTTGCAATATATAAAATAAATACGATGATTACATAAAATAAAATAGCTTATCATTTTTAAAAAATGGCTTCGTCCAGTTCTACGTTTTCCACCTCTTTAGCCTCTTTTTCTTCTTCCTCCTCTCCTCTCCATCTATGAACCAGACGCTGTAAATTTCAATTCTACCAATTATTTAGTTTAAAAAGCACAGATCCTCAACGTCGCCATTGCAAATGACTTTGACGGCATTTTGGATGGATCGTACCCATCTCCTCTCTTTTTTAGATTCCCTCTCACAAATCCAAAACCCAGATTTTCACATATGATAGAGATATAATCGTTTACTTCTGAGCTGACTCTTCTTCTCTTTCTGTGAAAGTCTCCTTCCCCAAATCATTCACTTCAACGCTGCCAATGAGATCTAGTTAGCTCTCGACCGTACGTTCACTTCTTCCTTAGCCAAAATCGCTGATCTTCGGTGAAAGAAAAATCAAGTGAACATAAAACCACCGATGTAAAACGTAGAGAATACTGATAAGATGATTCTTAAGAAAGACTGCTCTTGACAGTCTCTTTAGTCATAATTAACTTTCTAAATAAATTACAACGAAAGTCTAGAAGGGTCACGATCGGTTCTACTTAAAATACAATCTTCTAGACAAAACTCACACAGTACAATTACACCACTAAATAAGCGGTACAAGAAACAATATATTTTGTCGATCCGAAATAATTGTTCATTTGTCGCCTGATACAGTGTTTAGGTTTGGCTTCAAATGTTACCGTTGCTCCCTCCCCCTCGTCTACTTTTATAAATTCTCTTCCCCTTTCTTCATTTTTTTCATCAATCTCTCTCAATCTCTTAAATTTATCCTTCAATTTGCTCTCGATTTTTTTATCATTCTCTCTCAATCTCTTAAATTTATCCTTCAATTTGCTCTCGATCAATTTAGTGCTCTCGATCAATTTGGTGCTCTCAATAAATTTTTCTCTTTTTACAATTCATTCTTTTCCTCGTTCAATAAGGTAAATTTTAGTTTTTTTTTACATATATTTACATAATTTTTAATTGTAGTTATATTAACTAAATTTTTTTACATTAACTTTTTTGTAGGTTTCGTATACGTTGAGTTTATCAATTCATACCACATATAAGTTTTTGTTGGACATCAATTTTGTGTTATCAATTTATTATTGAAAATTTAATTTTATATTTAGTTTTATTTATTATGTATTCTCGCAATTATATTATTGATGATAATGATGACATAGAGGATATTACAGAATTAATTCTTACATTTTCTATGGGACAATCATCTGCACAAACATCCACTTTACCTAAAAAATGAAGACAAAATTTCAAAAAATAATTTGATTTAAAAGATGTTATAATTGTGGACAAAATAAAATGTAGAACTCAATGTAAATTTTTGCTTATACTTCTAGTAGCTCTACTAACACTATTAGTATACAATATAAAAATGTCACTTAAATGTTGAAATACGATATTCAATACAATATTAATTAAATGTTAGTAGTAATGGTATTTTTACATATTTATAAAATAGAATGAGAGAAGAAATAACAAAACTTGTAATATAATCCGATTTGCCTTTATCATTCACCGATAGTGAAATGTTTGAAAGATTTATGAAAAAATATGTTACTCCTACTTTTAAATGTGTCCCTATAAGTATTACGAAAAATAATATTTTTAAAATATTTATGGATATGAAAAATGATTAATTACATTTTTTTCAAATGCTACATCAATTTCTATTTGCATTACTTCTGATTTTTGAAGTGAACGTAATAATGTTGGTTATATAGTTATAATATCTTATTTTATTGATGAATCTTGACAGTTAAATAAAAAAATTTTAAGATTTCTTAATTGTGAATATCATAATTCTGGCACCACCATCTATAGATTTATTATGACAATATTGCAATAATATTCTATTAAAGATAGAATTTTTAGCATCACTCTTGATAATGTTAATGATAATGATGTTGATATTTCTCAATTTAAAGATTATTTACAATTAGATGTTGCTCGTGCTTCTCTTTTTCACATGAAATGCATGTGTCATATTTTAAATTTAGTTGTTAAAGATAATATGTTATATATTTCATGTCATATTGAAGTAATAGGTCCACAATTTCTTATATTATTAGTCTACTTCGAGATTACAAAAATATAAAGTTTTTTGTAGAGCTGCCCAACTTAAATCAAGAAAATTAAAAATCAACGTAGATAATAAATGGAATTCAACTTATTTGATGTTGCAAAATGCTAGGGCATATTGACAAGTTATTTGTGCTTTTATTAATGATAACACGTAAAGTATTAATTTTAATAAATCTAGTTGTGATATTGATAATATTTTCTTATTTTTTAAAATATTTTTATGATACTATAAATCAATGTTATGGAATTTATTATTCTACTTTTAATATTATTTTTCTTATTTTTATAGATTTAACATGTAATTTTGTAAAATATCGACAAATAAATGAATTTAGTAATATTCTTAATAAAATGGAAACAAAATTTAAAAAAGTATTGACATAACATTACTCTTATTTTTTGTTATGCATGCATAATTGATTCTAGATTTAAATTAAAAATAGTATGTTTTATGATTAATACGATTTCTGCAAATTTATATACTGACCTTTTAATTACTGGTGATGATATAATAAATGGAGTTGCTAATTTATATATTTCTTGTGAAACAAAATATTCTGATATTAATCATTATTATTCACGAACTTCACATACTGAGAGTTATCCTAGTAGTAGCAGTGGTAGTGATGGAGATAGTTTTAGTCAACAATAGAGTATTGATGATATATTGAGTGAATTACAAGCTGCAAATTATTCTACTTCTTATGCAAATGAACTCAATATTTATTTTGAAACTCATTATCAATTTTTTCTAGATGACAATTTTGATATTTTATATTAGTGGAAAATACATTCTACCACATACCCTATTCTTTCTATAATGACATGTGATCTACTAATACATCATGTTTCTACTATAGTATCATAATTTACTTTTAATGCAGATGTATGTGTTTATGATTAACGAATAGGAAGACTTGCACTAGACATTGTGCAGGCGCGTATTTGTATTAAACATTGGACCAATAGCAAGACGAGAGATCAACAACGAGCAGATGAAATTCTTAAGAAGTTTACGCAGTTAGACATTGAAGATTAAATATTTTTTTTATTGAACTTTTTTTGTAATTTGAAGTAATTTTTTTTGTCAAATTTGTAATTTTTTTCTTAATTTATAATGTTTTTCAAATTGTAATTTCTTTTTATAAGTCAAATATTTTTAATGATATTTATATGATATTTTTTATTAAATAGTTTCAAATAATTTTTTTATTAATACATTCAATTTTATATACGTTAATATAACTCATTTTTAAATTAAATAAATAAATATTGTTGACATATAATTATTATAATTTTAAATAAAATTTTTTAAAATTTAATATTAGTTGAAAATATTTATATACACTCAGCTTATTAAGGCTCGTTAGACTCGTTGAGCTGTCTTGTCTCGACTCATTAATTCGTGCTTCGCGGATCGGCTTAAATTGAAATTTTTCAGGCTGACTCATTAGGTAAATTGATTAGGCTCGTTAAGTTAGGTAAGCTCGACTCGTTGAACCGGTTAGGCTCGGTGAGTCTGATTACTTCTGGCTCGGTTCATTTATCATATCTATGCGAGTGTGTAATTAATCAATTAATAATAACTTATGAATTATGGAATGATATAATGAAAAAACATATATTATATCATTATAAATAAGGTACGTTGCATAATATTGTAAAATTATACCCGGTAGGTTGTTTTCTACTCTTGTGACTACGAGCATAATCGGGCCCAACTCCGTTTGGGTACACGCAACGTCTTATATTGTAGGCTGTTTGTTTTAACTTCTAATTCCTCGGCTAATAACTGTTGGGAATATTGTGCCCAAACAAGCAAATGTTATGAACATTTTTTGCTGTAATTAATGAATAACTTTTATGATTAATTTTTATGTTTGCATTATATGATATGATTTATAAATTTAAAGAAAAATCCTTGATTATTTGTGCAATTTTAAATTTACATATATATTGATATATGTGGGATTAAATTTAAAAAGAAATAATCACATTAGTCATAACTTATATTTGAAGTACAGGATCTTCAAATTAATAAAGTCATAAATACAGTTCACTTCGTTGAGAACGTATAGTCATATCCCGACTATATATGCAGTGACATAAAGTGATTGTATTTTATATAATATGATTATATAGGACTGAACCAAATGAAATTATATCGTTCTTATAATATCCGTTAAATAAAGAACAATTAATTTTATCATAATGATGATCATATATGTATGATCTTAATTCATTTTATTTAGTAGACTCCTATTTCATTTCTATTTATTCTTTAATTTACTCAGTAAAGTTCTGTATGAGTTACATTACATAAACCTTGTATTTTGGGAATAAATTAAATGAGTAGTTGAGAATGTTAACATTGATATAATGAAATCTATAGTACAAGATTCCCTTGTTTGTTGGTTCATGGATTGAATAATTAGCGCGCAATTCATAAATGTTATGAATTAATTATTCAATTAAGAATTAATGGTAGTCAAGGATAAAGATGTAATATGAGAGGTTAACGGATCTTATACCTAACTCTATTATGAATCTTAATGGAGGATTAATATATATGTAATGACTATATCAATGGACATTACTTTGAGTAAATATACTTTATAGTTCTAAGAGTGCAACTCTAGGTATTTAGTGGAATTACTCTAGAGTTAATAATTGTGTTATTTAATATAAAGAGTTTATATTAATTAACAAATATTATTGGAGTTTAGGGCTATAGGTCCATCGGTGACTCTGTTATCTTATATCACTATTTAATTTATATGTTATAAGAATATTATATAAATGATTAATTATGATTAATCATTTATAAACACTCAAATGAAATTATTATGATTCAAAATATATAAATAGTTTTTATATTTTAAATTCAAAATAAAATATCTCATTAGATGAGATTGTTTTAAAGGGATTTAAATTAAATTTGAAGAATATCATCGGATGAGATTTGAAGAATCTCATCGGATGAGATTTGATCTTCAAATTTAAATTGAAATTGATTATTCAACAAACTATCAAATTAGATTTTTGAAATTTAAATATAAGTTGATCTGAAAAATCTGATCAGATTATATTTGATCTACGATTGATTTATAGTTTGTTGATTATTTAAAAGTAGATCTGAATAATCTCATAAGATGAGATTATCTTGAAAATTGTTTTAAAAAAAATATATATTCTAAAAACTGTTTTTAGATTATAAGATTAATCGATAAATTTGTTTATTAGATAAATCAACTGCTAATCAAATTAGATTTGATTAGATAAGATTTATTTTTTAAAAATTAATTTTTATTAAAATAAATCTGAAAATTTATTTTATAATAGATCTATAAAATTGTCTATTGGGATTGGACAGTAGAGAACTGAAAGGGAAGACAGAAAAGAGAAAAGAGAGATTTAATGCCTTTGAGAAAAAGGTGTGGCATTTCCCGTATTCTGTTTTAGGAAAACGTTTTCTAAAATCGAAGAGAGACGTCTCATGTGTTGAGAACACGTCTCTCCACAAATATAAGAGTGTGTTATTCTTGTAAACTGCACGCCCACACGTCAGGAAATTCAAGTGTAAAGATCTTCAGAGAAAACTCGACGGTTTCAAAGTGTTCGAGAAAAATACTTGATTATGAGTTAAAACTGTTAAGATCAGACGGAACTACCTGAGTAAAATCGTTTCTACAAGAAATATTTTTCTTTATCACTATATAATTTAAATCTAATAATTTTTCTCAATAAAAATTGTTTACATTTTTAAAAATGTATATTTTTCAAAAATATTTTTTTTTTACACTAACGATCAAAACTCACAGTTTTTATGATTTTAAAATAGTTTTAAAAATCACGTGGATAACGCATGTCGGCATGTGTAGGGATTACGAAAACCAACAATAACAATATTACATATTCAAGGAGTGCTTCTAGAAATCAGGAAACGAGTCATTTGAATTTGACCCTCATTTATCTATTATCTACAAATGTGCCCTTCAATCATTTTTCTTTTCTTTTCGTTTTTTCATTTATTTGAAAATTTGCTGTCACTGTCTGTATTCCTCTCCGGAGACGACGGCGACCAATTATCATCCAGCTCCTCCTCTGCTCTCAACCTTTCCCACCCCGACCCACCTCTCCTTGCATCTGCTACTGTTACGTCCCCTGTCTCGTCTTCTCCCACGTACAGCTGATGGAGCCCCCCGGACCACACACTTACAATTTTTCCTACCTTAGGCTTCCATTCCGCTATTATCGCCGGGATCTGGCATTCCACCCGATTGTCCCACAATTTGACTGTTAAATTTCCTGATGTTTTCTGCCCCGCCGATACAATCATTGATCTCGGCAAAGCCCAAAACGATGATATCAGCGATTGTCCGTCAAGAATGGAGTTTATTTTCTGCTCCTTGTTTATATCGTAGATTGAAATCTGATCCTTTCCAGATGAGACGTCAACGTCAAAGTCCAACCTCAGGTTCTCCCAAATTTTCACGACTCTCTTGCCAGGAGCCAAATCTGACCAGGAAAACCGTTGCCGCAACTTCATGCTATGGCTGTTCCCCGAGTCAGAGGAAATACGGGCAGAGCCTCTGACGGTGAAATCTCGATCAGTTGTAACCGCGTTTCCGAAGGTGGATGCTGGCTCCTCGTTATCATCGTCTTCATTGGACGAGCAAGAAGACAAAGATTCAGTGTCGTCGTCGGAAAATTCGCCATCGAATTGAGGGATATGATGAAGAAGGGGCTGCGAAAGCGCACGCGTTAGGGAGGGAAAAGAGAGGATGTACATCTTGATTCTTCTTACGACGCTGCTGAAAGCAGCGAGAAGGGCGATAATCAAAGCGCTCCACTTCAAAAGATGATGGGATTTAAAAATTCCTTCGGCGGTCGCAGTAGAAAGAGAAGCGAAGACGCGATAGATACAATTAGCGTCGGGGGAGGAGGAAACGGCGGCGTCTAATCCACCGATCCGGTTAATAACCGGAATGTCCATTCGAGGGTCAGGGTGAAGCTCAACAGCTGGAAAAGCAGTAGACAACGGCGTTGGGGGGCGCAGGGAGGGAAGCAGGAGGAGATGGAGAGGTTGGGCGGAATTTATAAGGAAAAAGGGGAGGGTAATGATGAGGTGGCAGATAAACATTGGATGGCCACGACATCAGGGTCAAATAAGGGATTGGGAAAGGAGAAAAGTGAGTTTCACGTGGCAGAAAGTTGACTTGTCTAAATTGACTGTGTGGATAGGAACATGGCTCTTACGTGTCAATGACCGGCCAATTTGTGTGGCGAAAGTTTGAAGTGAATAAATGAGTGGTATGAATCCTCAAAAGGAATCTCAACAGCCAACCTTGCTCCCTCATACAACCTCGTTACAGCCCGGAACATTTATGTTGATTACAGAGTTATGACATTCTTCCAACCAGGCGGAAGCCGCAAAAGTAGTGCACTGTATAATGATCGTTATTTGAAGATATTAGGAAAGAGCATTACAAAAAGGCTAGACGTGAGTTGAATACATTGGCCACATCTTCTGGAGACTGCACAGTTAGTGGAGTATCACTTTGTAATATCTCCTTTTTTTTCATTTCGTCATTTTTTTCGAGTTATTTAACATCTACTTATTTTGTGCTTACCCGAATTGTCTAGTTTCCTTGACATTTTGCAACATGTGGTTTTTCGATTAAACTGGTCAAACTATTAGTTTTAGTGTTAGTTAGAACTAAAATTTTTCATTTTCGTGTTGGTAGATTAGTATTTTGGTAATCTAATTTATGAAAGAGATTGATATGAACTAAAAAAGTCCAAATATCAAAGCTTCTGTCAAAGATTTTCTAAATATGAGTAAAAATTCATTAAAAGAAGATGATACATTTGAAAGTGTGCAAAAATAATTTTTAATTAAAAAATTATCAATAGAATCCAAAAAAATATTTATAGAGAGATGCATGAAAATTCACTAAAATTAGAGAGAGAGGCATAAAGATTCACTTGAGTTTTAAAGAGATAAAGATTCGTGCAGATTGTAGAGAGATACAGATTTCATGAAGATTTGGAAAGAGTGTGGTGCACATACTCACGGACCAACTAAAAAAGGAGGGTGCAATGCACATGCACATCTGAGAATTAAAAAACCATGTGTCATGCGCATGTAAAAATTAAAAAGGACATGCGCCAAGCATATTCACACACGGAAATCAAAAGTTACATGTACAAGCACATGCAAGTGCATGCAAATCTTGTAGAAAAGATATCATCTGACCGCTACTCAAATCAATTCAAAACATGTTCAAACGGAGTTTAAACACAAGATGACATCTGATCATGCAAAAGATCATTATCTCAAGATTCTATTAGTTATTTTATTTTTCTTTTTAGCGTTTAATTTAATTTTAACGTGTAACCTATTTAATTGCAAAACACTTTCAATTTAAAAGAAAAAGTTTTAACTAAAAATTGATTTTTTGTTATAGAGGATTTTTCTTTGTTTCGTTACGAAGAAGATCGATATTCTTCAAGTACACTTAAAAAATCTCGTTTGATAATTTTGATTCTTACCAACGAGTTTGGTTTGGGTCAAGCTTCTGTTTTGATAATTGTGGTTTTATCGAATTTTTCGATTGAGTTATTAGTTCTTTACTTTATTCTTGAATTGAAAAGGTATTTTTTTGAACTATTTCGCTTGTCGAAGGGTCTTGGATCTTCTAATATCCACGGTTCGTATCAGTTAGTATCAGAGTTTTGGCTCCGCTGATTCAAGGTGCTATCTTTTATTTTAGTGTCTATCTCTTCTTCATCTTAGCATTTTTGTCATACTAGTGAAAAAAAAGAGTCATCAAAAGTAAAAAAAAAAAAATTTAGTTGTTAAAAGTAAAAAAAAGTTGGTATCTTTCTTTCAAAAGGCAAAATAGTAAAAAAAAACAAAAAGTCAGAAACTTTATTAATATTTTTTTTCTTACACCATGAAATGTGGAATGAGAATCTCTGGAAAGCAATAAATATTCCAAGAAGAGGCCGATGAAGAATACTATCGATGAAAAAAAATTCAGGAGTGCAAAGCTTCGTTGAGAAAGATCAAACAATTTTTGGCATGATGATTGAGGAATACGAGAATGCACAGGAGGCAAAAAAACAAAAGTTAAAGGAACAATAGGTTAAGCAAAAGGCTAAAGAGCACAATCAAGAAGATGTTATTTTTCCTCTAAAAATCAAACATTTTGACAATGAAGCAATTTTTCAAAAGTGCAAAGAATTTTACTAAAAATAAACACCAACCGAAGAGTTCATAAAAGAGGAGATTGCATTGTTTTTTAGAATGCTATTTTAGTGGGTTGCCAGTTATAAAAGTATGACTGGATTTGATTGCCAACACATCAGTTTTATACATATATGTACGTATAGTTTTCTCATGTTTACTTTTAGCATTACATTATTTGAGTTTTGTTGTGACATGTTAAGAAGATGAATCATTTTGATACTTTGAGCAATCTTGGCATCAAAGTATCACGAGGCTATCTCGCACACCTTCTATTGCGTGAGGGTGGTATTGTATGCACGTATGGAAAATTGACAGTAGGATGGTGATGATGTGCTCCTTGAGTTTCGAATCTCTAAAACTTATTAGAGTTTATGTTGGTGTCATGCCAAACTACCAGTCGCCGGCCACTCGGGTGATGGGCTGGATCTTCATATTGCTGTCACAATTTCCTTCAGTTTCATGAGACGTTGTTGGGCCTTCGGATCACTCTTTCTATGGATAGTGTGCTAGAGTGATCCTTGTGTGACACTTATTTTTCATTGATGACGTTTTCTCTAGAAAAAGGAGGATTATTTTCAGCGTACATCCACCAATGTATGTGGCAGTTTTATCACTATCGCACTTAAGGCTCATGGAGCCGGTTTTGTTAAAAAGAAAGAAAGACGTTTCCTTAATGCATAGTTCAAAGTGTAATAACAATTTTAAAATAAAGATAGAAAACCTTTTTTTTTAAAACAAAACGCACTACGTATAATGTTTCTATTAAGTTAATCACTCAACTCAACGACTTCACTCCAAGTAAAAAGAAGAGTGGATAACTTCATGGAGATCAGAGGAGCCTGGTAGTTGTTTAGTTTTTTTAGAACTCTGTTTGTAATCATAAGTAAGATTTGAGTAATTTAGTTAGATATGAAAATCTATTTGGACTTCCTTAACTTTCTTGCTCGTTTGGATGATATTGTTAAGTATTTATATTATTGCACTATCTATTTGAGATTTCATTATGAGTATTTGACTGTATTTATCTTTAAGATTTCCACAGTCACTTCTAGCCTTGGTAAGGGTGATTGGGTTTCTTTTTCGAAAATCAGGTCGCTCAATCTTACGTTTCAAGTCTGTCCCATCCTTAGGTCGTGACAAACACAAAAAAAAATTAACCTCGAATGACGCAAAAAATTTACTCAGAAAAAATAACGAGTAGAAAAATACTAGATATTACACCTAGGATCGATGTAGGATCAGACTATCATTCGTCTTTGTGTATTGATTAGGGTTTTAACGTCGTCCTTTTTCAAGTAAAATTCTAATCCTTAATTATTTTTCTTTGGAATCTCTCATGTTCTGATTCGAGATTTGATTTTGGGGTTGGTTATAGATTTCGATGCCTCATCTCCAATACATGATTCCGCTAGCATGTTCAAATTAGTTGTAAGGTTGGGATTGTCATTGAGGTAAGGGTTTGTGATAACCGCGGCATTTGTGATAATCGTGGCTCTAAATATGATAAAAGGATCAAATTTTTTTTTTTGGTAACTCCCCAATTTGTGGGAAATGCGATATATTTGGAATGTTTATTAATGATGGATTGGTTGAAATGAAATATATTAAGATATTATCCATTGATATGCTATGCTATAAATATGATTGTTTGTTTATCTTATGCTACAATATTAATTGATATGTTGTGATATGTATGACAATATTATACTAATATGATGTGATGACTGTGACAGGAAAGACAAATTGACGTGGTGTAATGATATGAAATTGATATTGAGGATATGAAATGATTAGTATTGACATGCTCATAAGTACTATACATGTATTATGCATCGCTGTGTGGTGGGGTTGAGTAAGTTATCCTACATAAGGTAGACCAAATGGTGCAAATTCTTCCTCGTGGTTGAACTTTTGATGTCTCGTATGAGGTATACCGAGTGGTGCCTAATCACCCCTAGACTGATGCCCGAACGATAAGATTGATAAGTGAAAAGAAAAGAAAGACTGAAATGAGAAAATTGTGCATGATTTATGAAACTACATCACATGACATAATTTTATTTATTTACATTGCTTACCGAACATTAGACTCACAGATGAACTTTGTGATGTAGAGAAAAAAACTTGATGACAATTGTATCAACTTCCAAGAAGAATAGATGATCATGGATGTCACAGAGAGTGGTTGGTGTTGTTGTGGTGACGAACAATGTAATGGCTCACAAAAATGTATGTTGTAGGAGGAAGATGAATTTACTCTACAAGTAATTTGGTTACTGTTTTCAAATTAAAACTAAATTATGTATTTATTTGGGACTTCTGAATAGTTACGCCAGAAACTATATAATCCAAGATTTTTGATTATCTCATTATGAAGTGTTACTTTCTTCAACAAATAACAATATTCTAATGCTCAAATCATCAAGCCACCAAAATTTCCATAATTCGAGTGATGAAGATGCACATTCGCATTGGTTGATATTGATCTTGCACTTCCTCAACTACTCTATGTCGAACTTGAAAGATTGAACAGACTTTGGCTTAAATCTGAATTCATTGTAAACCTCTGCATTCTATCATGTCGATTTTCTTCAAAGTATGGCTTGGGAAAAAGATTTTTTGTACAAAGCCGACATCTTGTGACATCGAGAGCTTCCGGTCTGAACATTGAGAAAGATTGTGAGCGAGAGACATTGTTCATGGGAAAACTTTCAAAATAACATCTTCAATGTACCCATGGTGTGTAATAGATTGGAGAGAAGTAGAGCTATCAAAGTTGATCGTCATTGTTTCTCTGCAATACTGAATATCCATTACTTTGAGGTTGTTGTCTTTGTTTACTACTCATTAGTTAATCATTTACTAAAAATACACTCAACCTTATAATTGAAAAAGAAAACCGGCAATCACCACAGAACAAACTATTACACATAAAGGTAAAGTCCTAATCTGATCATTAGAAATAATGCTAGAAATACGAGTGGAGAAGTTTCTGATGCTGTTGAATCTACCAATAACGAATACAACTAGCTATGGAATAGTTCTGGGGAATGGAATCATGGTTAAAGGAACCTTATGTCAAAAATTGGTGTTGCTTTGAGAATGGAAATCATTACAAAAATTTTACCTATAAAGCTGGGAAATTCTAATACCGTACTCGGGATGCCATGGTTGGAAGTGATGGGAAATATGACAGTCAACTACAAACATTTGACCATAAAATTTATGGTGGCAGGAAATGCTTAGCTTTAAGATGCAATCTTGAGTTAGCAAGAATCAAGTTTAACTGAAAGCCAAAGGTCAAACAGTTGAGCATAAAGGAGATGGAGTATTAGTTGAACTGGGAAATAGCCTATTGGAAGGGTAAGATCAAGAATTTCAAACTTTTACCTCCGACATCCAAAAGTTCTACTTCTCCATCTTAGAGTATCAAGTTATTCTTCGAATGACCGCAACAATATGCAATTTATGATGTTTTTTTGTATGTTTACATCAAAACTCGAAAAAACCAAAACGTCACTGACAAAACTACGACGAACCGATTCAAATGGCCAAACAATCTGGTTCACAAGATCCATGAAGGTATCGAGGTGTTAGTTAAACCCAAAGATAAGACCAAGAATCCATAATGCCCATACTTCAAAATATAAGCCACTTTAAAGATACCCTCTTGTGAATCCATATCCGAGGACAACATCAGATCAAACTTTGCAAAGCGAAAAAATGAAACTTATTTAACAGTTAAACAATTCATCTTTCCAAGGCAACATATATTATCTCTACACTAACATTCAATCAGTTTCAAAAACAACACAGAACCCAAAAAGATATCACCTTTCCTTGCAAATGACACAAGGGCATTGTACATAAACGCACTCTCACGAATGAACTCCTTGTAGGACAAAAGAACTTCCTTGAGAATCAACAACAGCTTTCACTTCCCCAAAATCCTAAAAGAATTTGCATCAAATAGGACCAAGGGTAAAATGAATAGATTTGTGGGTAACTCATGATAAACGACATGAAAGGGTAGATTGTGACAACCATGGCGGTTTGGAGAATGGTAAGGAACTAAAACTACCGAATGACGAAAATCGACCATCACTTCAATAGTATGGCTTTTCTACTATTTTGGTGCCCTTAAAAGACAACATTATTAGTTGTTGTGTGGACATTCGAGGCATCATCCCTTTCAACAACAAGTACGACACACATTTCCAAAGTTTGAAGGCTTTCTAGTAATTTTAAGAACAACACAACTGACCACTTACTTTGAAAGGGAGGGTATTAGAACTAGAGTTGTGGATGAATCTTGTTTGAGATCTCTTTTTAGGAGAGATGAGCATGTCAAATCGAAAGGTTAGACCAAGACCTCCACAGGTAGTGGCCAATTGCATTCACACCGTTGCACTTGTTTCTTTGTATTTTTAAAAGAACTAGCTCTAAATTCCTAATAACAACTAAGGAAATTTTTAAGGTACATGAAAAGAATAATGTAGGTACTTTCAAGTTTGAGCCTTGGGAAGAAATTGAAGAGATTGACGCCTTGGATTTGAGCACAAATTCTTAATTATCCATAAAAGATGATGTGTCACGAGATTCCCTCACAACAAACCAAACCAATAAATTTTCTAATCTCTTAGTTCATTTTATAGCAGTCTCCTTTCTAGTTAGCTTAGAGGAGAATATTAACTCAATACACAAAGAAGATTCAAAGCATTCTAGTTATTGGAGCTTAGGCATAGAGTTCGCCCCATACATTTCCCAACATCCAACAATTGAGATCAACTTGGGTCCACTCTCTCTTTGATTTCTTGAAGCCTAAGTCCTTTGAAGACAAGTCAACAAAGCTAACTTCTCTTTTAATGATGTGTCCAAGAGGTAAGGAGAAGCCCAAAGCAATTGAAGTTTGATGGCAAGGCAACTTGGCAATCGAGCCATTTCTACCTTGGCTACAACACCTTCTTATGAAGAAAATCTAGTATGGCCAAGTCTAGTTGTGCTAGTCAATGGTTGTGTTATATTTTTGGAAGTCAAAAATGTATTAAAATATAGTCTTGATGAAATAGGTCCAAGAAAAGACATCTTTTTTGGGAGTAGGTAATCAACTTACCCAAATAGGACTTCTAGGTATTCAGCTATATGAACTAGCCAAGTGCTTCATTTCCTTTTTCATTTGCATGGCATGTGATATTCTCTTTTTTGTTGAAAACACTAATTTTCTTAGAGATAGTAAGCATGCCCTCCTTAAGGCTTGTAATAGGTAGAACATATTAAATCAAATTCGTGTTGAAGTTGTCTTCTTCAAGCTTGAAGTTTTCTTCAAGTGGCTGCCTCCCTTGGTTAGTAATATCCAAGTGTTGAGTATTAGTATTTTGGTTTCATTCTTTGTAAGTATATGTTGAATCCATTTCTTCCTATGTATTTCTGTAACTCTTCTCATAAAGGCTAAACATCTAACAACGGTATAGAAAATTTTCATTCAAAGCAAGTTAGAAGCTTTCATCCAAAAAGACTGAAGAACACAAAGCAGGTGCAGTCGTAACACTTTTTGTGCCAACTTGTATGTCTGCATCCATATCTTTTCATCCACGAAGATTCACCCTTTCATTTTTGGAGATATTCATCCTCACATATAAGATATCATTTTGTCCAAAAATCACATCCATACGTTTTCAAAGAGTGAGTTATGTCTTCCCAAAGAAAACTCATTTTCTTAACTAGAACAGAATTTCAGGTTTTCACCACCCTTCACCATTTTCAACATAACTTTCACTCCATGCCACATTTGATCATCAAATTTGGAACACATCATATTCACTTCTCCGACAAGACATTATCCAAAGTTCAAGTCCATCCAAGCAAGATTGGAGAAGTTGTACTTGTTGGAAGTTGCTCCTCTCCTTAGAAGGGTGTTTTAACTTCCACCCCTAGTTTGAAGCATGTCATTAAATGACAAGACAAATGGCAACAACCCTTGAAGGAAGAAAAATATTATCAAAACCTACTACATGGTCAACCAATCTCTAAGAATGATTGAGTAGACAGGGATTGACTAGACTCCAATTATGGTCAACCTGACCACATCATCTGTGGCCGACCCCACGTCATCTTGCAGTCAATCGATGACTTCACGTGTCAACTGATGCTGACATGTGGTAGACGGCCCAATGATAGAGTTCGATCGATTAGACCATCAACTAGGTCAACTATCCTTATACACAGTTGACCTTGAAAGAGGCCGAAACAAATGCTAAACGTCTTGGTGAGACTTCGATCGATCAAAATCACAAAAACACTCGACCAAAAATGCATCAAAATGTTGATCTAGGCGATTTTCAACATCGAATCTAACAAAAAAAATTGACATTTTCACATATTTTCACCTCCAATAATAATAACTGTACAAATCAATCAATATTAAAATAAAAAAATGTTTCTAATTTTAGATCTAGAACTCTAAATCCAATGCATGTTTTACCTGACTTTTCGTCACATAATCGGCTTTCATCTTCTATATGGTAGATTTTTTAGCTATAACGTCTTATATTAAACCAAAGGCTTTCCAACAAGCAAATGCAATTCCAAGATGGAGGGAAGCAATGAAAGTTGAACTACTAACTTTCGAAAAGAATTCTACTTGGAATTTAACAACTTTTTCGGATGGAAAGTATACAAGAAGTTGTAAATCGGTTTATAAGATAAATACAATGCACATGAAACAATAGAACAACATAAAGTGAGATTCATTGAAAAAGGATACATGCAACAAGAAGGGATCGACCATTTTGTTATCTAATTCATCCGTTGCCAAGTTGGTGACTGTGTGATTTAACTTAAGCATCAAGTCGAGGTTTGTTTGTGAATCAATTAGATATTGGTAGTGAATTTTTGCTTGGTGAATTTTTGCTTGTCTGATGCACAAATCATTATATGACCTCAAACAAGCTCAAGGTACATGTTTCCAATATTTTTCAAGGACTTTGATTAATGATGGCTTACATCAACTTGTTTGATTGTTCTTCGTTTAAAAGACATAAAAGTGACTAATTCTCGGTCATGTTAGTACACGTAGCTGACATTGTAGTAGCTTGAACTTCAAAAATTAAAATGGATTAGTTTAAAAAATACTTTGACAATAAATTAGAGTTTAAAGATTTAGGTGATCTTTATTTTTTTGTCCAAAAATTGCGTGTTCCAAAAAACAATAATCATAAATCAAAGGCAACTTACAATTGGAGCTATCAACTCTCATAAACCGTCAAACAAATTTTCATCTGAGGAATAAATTTTACTTCAAGACCCAAAATTTTATCGAAGATTAATACGAAAGATTCAAATTTTATTATGACAGACCAAATGTCACATATGCATTAAATCCATTGAGCCAATTTCAAGTTGCATATAGAAATCTCACGTACCTAAAACTGAGGATTGGATAAGGATTATTTTATTCAGCCAACATCAACTCAATTGAAGGGTTTTACCTAGTCTAACCGGGCGACCTGTCCAAATATAAGAAGAGCAGTAACTCGTTTGTCTTTTTTTTTTAACTTTTTTAAGAGATTTGTTAATTTCAAGGAAATCCAAGAAACAACAAACTTTTCACATCCATGCCAAAATATAGAGCAATAGCTCATTCAACATCTAAGATTATTTATTTCCAAATCTTTTCTTTCATATTTGAAAATTGCTCAACCAATCCGACACTTTTCTTCTACGATGATCATCATCAATCTGCCATTCATATGGCAGAAAATCTAGTTTCCATGAAGAAATTAAACACATCGACATAGATTGTCACGTAGTTTGACAGTAAGTTCAACTTGACCGGTTCAAAACATGGCAGCTTGTTGATATTCTTACAAAAACTCTACGTACAAGGAACTTTCATTTTTTACGTACCGAAGACGGGGTTCTCAATATCAACTCTGTATATGGAGGTGGAGTATTGAGAGTATAAATGCAGATAGTACGTGATTAAGTGTATTTTTTTTTCATGTTTTCAGATTTGTAGCTGTAACTCAATCACTGAGATGAGTTTACTTTTTTTTCCCAAGAATACATTCTCCGTTAAATCAGGCACAGAACATGGAATGGATTAACACACTTTCTTTTTCTCACTATTTTATTTTATTTGTTAGTTGGATCTCCACTTGAATCATGCAGGAACCCAACAATTTGGCGGCTCCAAATGGCTGTTACATCACGTTAACTCTTCCTAATTTTAGGTTATCCCATTTAAAACAAGATTACTTTGTCCCAACTTACAATAGATTAAAACGGGTTGTCAATGTCAAACAAGAAAAAAAATAGTCTAAACGAGTAAATAGATTGACTTTAAAACAACAACGATTAATTACTATTGCCATAAACAAGCTCCTATTTTATCTTTGATATCTTTTCCTAATAATGAAAAACAATTGAATACAAAAACTAGACAATCGCTAGAATTATTGGTCTTAGAACCAAAAGTAAAGAAACTTACCCTTCCATTGAAACAAAATGAAAACCCAAACGCCCAAAGTAGGCATCTAGATAACAGAAGTAAGAATACTGACATGAAAAACAAAAAATTCTGAGAAAAACACGATCGCCTGCCAGTGGAAGGCTTTTTGTGTTTAGTCAATCTAGAGTGATTTGGTCCCTAAGGAACCCCAAAAAGAACGCTTACTTTTTTCTTGTTTCACTTTGCTTAGAATCACCGGTGCATTTGTGTGTTCTCTTTCAACATGACCTATCTAGAAGATTAGGAATCCCTCGTAGTAAAAAAAAAAAAAAATAAAACACCAAGAGATGAACGAAAGTGTGGTTGGGGGGTTGAAGTTCACAATGAAATTTTTTTTCAATTGATGCATACAATTTGAAAGCAAATTGATATATACAAAATGGTGCCCGTAGAGTGAAAAATCATTGTGTTTACCATGCCAACTAGCAAGTATCACCACAATCATGACTCACGCAGCCAATTTCAGTATCAAGAGGCAGACAAGGTTTTTCTCAAGTAAAATAAAAAATACACAATTGCTTACCATCACCTTCAACGTGTAATAAAACATATTGTATTTTTCATACTCTGTCGGTCACGGCGCCATTTGCTGCAGGAACTTGTGACGGGTAACTGGAGACGTCCAAGTCAATCAGTGACATGTCATAGGAAGCAGAAAAAAAATTAGTAGTATCCACAAGTAGAGAAGATTTCATTGCTTCATTATTATGAGCAGACTCTGGATTCTTTGGAGTGCTTGATTCAGAGGAGAGATTGGAAAGCTGTATGTCTTCTATCCTATTACCAAACATGTGCTTGTTTCTCCTCACAGCATCCATCTCTGGACCAGTTGGTACAAAGGTGCGTGATCTATATTTCCTTGTTCCTTCCTCGCCTTCGGTATGGTTGTAGAGTACATAATCATGGTAAGTAGGTGCAAACTGCAGCAAGAGATTTGATGGTTGGTTCAAGTGGAACACTACTACAGTGATATTTGTCCGCAAACATAAATGAGAAAATTTCAGAAAACATGTATCACCTGGTGAACCGTGTCATGGTAGAAGTCATTCAACTTTAAGGCGTGTGTAATGCTTTTTGTCAGACCATTGGACACACCAATATTTGCTCCGGCATACTCTTTGTATGGAAACGCATAAAGATGGCCAACAGCAGCAACAAGCATCTCAACACATATTGTGAAATCTTGAAATTGTGCAGCTTCAGCAGCATTCTTGATGAAACCAGATTTCGCTGCAAGGAAAACCAGAACACCCTGAAACAAAAATAAGTCGGAAACTAAGTTCAAATTTTCAAGACAGAATAATACCCTTGTAAATGATATCAAATCATCAATGCAACAGACATCAGCTAATTGCAAGAGGAAACATATGCCAATAAGTCACAATACAAAATAGATTATTCCATTGTCGGCAGAAAACTTCCAACTGCATGTAACATTTGGCTTTCTTAGTCACAGACCTAGATACACTAAATCTATCCCAAATCATCAAGAACACGCTCCTCCCTCATATATTACCACCAAATTACTTGTAACATTTGAAACAGAAGATTTATGCTTAATCTAACACGATTGCCCAGAAAGTTTCCATGGCAACATCCGTGCAGATACAATAAATTCTAACTTTGAAATCTTATTTCTACTTTCTATTCACCAAACAACCATATTGCAGAAGACAAGGAAAATTAAAAAAACAAAAAAACCTTGTAAAGATCATGGAATCATGCAGGCTCACAACATATGCCCCTTTCTTGGAAAATCTCCACGCAACACACAGGCAGTTACATTTACAATGTTCACAGGCAACCAGTCAAGCTACGCCATCAAAATGTAAATAACAAACAAAAATAACAGATTTGATATTTCACCTGCCAGTAAGTAAGGAAAACAACAGATTTGATAATAACAAATTTTGGCACTGGGTTGAAAGGCTGAAGAAGATCTTTGCATGCCACATAAAACAAAGCCAAAACATACAGCGCCATTGTGTAGGATATTGTATAGATGATGGTGAGATACAAGTAAGATTGTTTGGGGCTAAAATTCCCATCTTCATATTTCCCTTTTGCATATAAAATTAGAGTAACGGCAACTAAAATGGGCTTCAAAATTACAAACTGCAAACAGCCTTGCTTGCACCTTCGAATAAAACGCCTGCATGTAAAACATCTCAAATTCAAATGTGTGGAACCCATAGTCAATCTTGTTAGATTTTAATCTAAATCTCATGTATTCTCACAAAACTGTGGCTCGATACAACCAATTACTAGGGGAAACAGAACAATGACCAAAAACTGTATAGTTATTGCCCAAGTAATACATTTCACTTGGAAACACACAGAAAAACTCACCCATCAAGTGGTATTGGGGGGAAACAACATGTCATTAGACAGCATGATGGCTTCAAAACACGACCACTCAAGCTTAGCACTACTGCTCCTGGGCCACCAACCCAACCCAAGCACAGTGACAAGAAATTATATATAACCCATGCTTCATATCTGAAAGGGGGTTAAGGAGTAAAACAGTTAATGATTTCTCAAATAATTACATTGTAAAATTTCCCTTATTATGTTATTGAAACATAAAACATGACTCAGAGTTGCATTAATTGTATCCATATATTATTTATTTAGGAATTTCAAGTCGAAAGCCTCAACATTTTTTTTTTTGGTATTGCAACATAGAAGACCATAATTCAATCCACCATACATAAAGAAAACCATTTTCAATTAGGTCAAATCTCCTGCATAGACAAAAAATGATACTTCTACTAGATACATACATATATATATATATAGAATCAGTCTGTCCTAACGTGTAGACACTTACACTTCTCGAATGGAATTAAAGTAGATTGAGCTATCAGGCAAGACAAGGGACAAGAAAGACATCAACGCATAGATCTGTCAAGTAAAAAAAATATTGGCAACGATTACACACTATAAGAAAAGTGGTGCTATTTTAATCAGCAAGTCAGAATGTTACAGTATCTCCCACAGTAAAAATAGACATAATAAACAAACAGTAAAAGAGTGCTATTGAACAACATACTGGCAGTAAAAATAAAGGAATAAACGTGCCACATCTTTTCCAATCAATTTCTGTTGTTCAAAATGCTTATTAACCTTGAAACAAAATTCATCCGAGGCAAAAGAAAGATGGCTCAAGAGGTTCATAAAACTCACTTTCAAACTATGATTTCTATGGTTCTTGAAACATTTTTGTGGTGTTCTCTACAACCACGAAATTCATGAATTCACTGATTTCTTAAGAAGAAAAGTTCATGTGTATAAATTACAGTAGTAAACTTCATAAATTGCACAGTGAATTTACTTTACAATGAATATCAATCTTTATTCCTAAAGAAATGACAAAACCAGGCAGCCGCACACAACTAATAACAAGAAAGCTTAGCCAAAAAATGAGCATACACAGACAAATAGCCCACAACAAGATATAACACTATTGAAAAACGTTTTTTTCATTTGTCCTATTGTCCTAAGGTATAAGATAACATTGAAACTTGAAACTTTGCATTGAAGTTCCAACTTAAGCAAACTTCTAACAAAAATAAGATTGTCAAGCCTGGAAAAAACAGAAAAAGAAAACAGAGAACTCACAGGAACCATGAAGATAATTCGCACAATGTATCTCTGATAAGTGGGCTCAGTATAATTTGAGAGGTGCCTCCAGATGTGCCAGATAGCAAGAGCAATGGCTCCGCACGTGCAAAAAAATGCAATTATTATCAGATAGATAGGAACCATTTCTCCAATTTCGATACCTGTTTCAACATAATTTGGTCAGGTAATATAAACGAGGTAACTGTTTAAATGAGCACATTGTTAATCTGCTTGTTTACTTGGCTAATAGAGTTGATGCATTGATATACTCAGTGAAGGAGTTTCCCAATGCCCCAGTAGCTATTCGCTCGTGTTGGCCGACTGCAGAATTCAGAAGTTCCCAGAAAATTCCCGAGATTATTCAATAACAAGATTAAAAAAGAAAAAAAAAATAAACATACCAATCATCTCTCTTACAGAGCAAGAAATGAAAAAAAATTCACGCAATTTTCTAAAAAAGACGAAAAGGAAGAGAAAGAGACGGACCTTAAAAAAGATCCTGTACACAAATCTAAAAAGGAAGATCTGCCTAGCGGAGGAGAAGTTTCATCAACTAAGACCACGGAGACAAGCTTCAGTGAGTGCGCCAAGGAAGTTGCGATTCTGCGTCTGCGGGAGTGGTTCTGTGAAGAACGAAGAGCCCGAGAATAAGAAAACCTAAAGCTGATAGAAGACGTAAACGGTTTGGGCGCAAGCGGTCTCTTAATCTTAAAGCCAGCCAGACTTGTTTTCTTTGTCAGCCGCCCACAACACATGTTATGTTTATTGCGGGTAATCTTACTTTACTATTTATTTTTAAAATAACGTTACGTTTGTTAAAATATTCGTTGAGGTGTCAAATAATAATTTATATATTTAAAATATAATTAATATAAGTACTTAATTTTCATTATAGGAAATAGCTCAAATGTAATTTTTTTTTTATTAGATATAGAAATGAAAATGTCTATACTATTCATTTGAATAATAATTTTTATTATAATGAAAAATATTTTGACGTTAATTCTGATATGATTGTTGCTCTTGACATAGAATATTGGAGCGTGTAGAAATAGATATCTTAGCTAAAATTGCTAGAAAAAATATAGTGGGGAGTCTTAAAATTCTAAAAGGATAAAGTTTGCAATGCATGTCAAAAGAGAAAGCAAACAAACAAATCGTTTGCTTTTAAGAATATTGTGTCCTCTTCCAAATCACTCCACCTAATGCATATGAATCTCTTTGATCCGTTGAAAACTTGTAGCTTAAAAAGAAAGAAAACATTATGTCTATGTCATCAAAACCTTCAAAAAAAATTTTCTAGCTTTAAGAAAAAATTGCAAAGAGAGACTAGTCTTTCTATCACAATAATCCGAAATGATCGTGGTGAAAATTTTGAAAATGAGAGTTTTAAGTTTTCTAGCAAAAGTATCGCATAAAATATAATTTTTCTTCACCGAGAATCTCTCGTCAAAATGGAGTTGTTGGAAGAGAAATGAGTGATCAAAGAGTTGACTAGAACAACGCTAAATAAGAATAGTCTTCTCAAATATTTTTGCGTAAAAGTCATTGTTACTACGTGTTATCTCGTGAATCGATTTTCAATTAGCCCCATTCTTGAAAAGCCCCTTGTCATCTATGTAATGGAAGAACTCTTAGTGTTAGCTATTTTACTTGAAAGTGTAATTCTAATCTTGCGGCAGAAGTTTGTAATACAGCTTGTTATTCAATTGTCAACAAATACAATATTATGAAAAAGCCTATGTGGACTCAAAGATGAGTTGGGAACAAGATAATGTTACTGCAAATTGTGATAATCAAAGAGCATTTCATTTAACTAAATACAAAGTTGTTCACGAAAATGGATAACTCATAACGGGTGATATCCACCGTTTGAAGTTGTTGTTACGAGTTGAAGTGATTATTTCAGAATCTATGGTCAATTTTAGTATTTATTAAAATAAAAATTTTGAACTTTTTCAAAAGTCATAACAATTTAAAGGAGAAATGTCTAACTTTCCAATGTTTAAAATTCGAAATCCAATGAGCGGGTCATCACTGCTTTATTGACATTTTCTATATGTACAGACAACACAGTCTTCATGCAACATAAGGTGTAATAAGATAGTTTCGTGATACATTGACACTGAGATCGTCTAAAATATCAAGAGGTTTTATCCTCTTAACAAATTAACACAAAACTATATATCTCGTATGCTGAAAAATAAACGTAAGAAAATCATACATACATATACATATAAAATCGATGTTTTGGCTACCAGGTCCCGTCACATTTTTATAGGTGACAACCTACCAAAAAAAAAAATTTTTAAAACAATGTAATGCAACGTAGAAAACATAAAATCTCTACCTCAACGATAACTACTTGTCTTCCGCACAACAGCAACAATCTTTGACACTCACTCAAAATCAGCAAACTCGTCCGAGTTTAAAAGAAAACCAAGGTTGATGTGGCACCAAATCGGGGGCAAGTACTTATGTAAAATCTCATACTTGTGTTCTTTTGCTGAAAACAAACTACAACTTTGAATAACAACTACTCAAGCTGAGCTTGGCCTTAAGGTTGGAGGTGATTTTTGCACAGTTGATACTTCCAATAGTGGAGGAAATGTCTTCCAAATATCGCAGCCAAAGCTTTGTGAATCAAAAGTTATGACTAAATTGATAGAGGTGACTGGAAGCTCATAATATTGCTCCGGTCAATAAAATCAAAGTCTTATGGATGTGGCTTTTGAGGTAGGGTGAAGCTGTATGTATAAGGATTAAATGTCTCCAAAAATGGAGGGCTGAATTGATGGGAATGAAAATATATGAGAACCAGGGTACTAGCTGGTCCAGAAATGTTTCTGCTGCACTTCTTGACTTGTTTGGTTTTCTTCGATAAAAACTCTCCACCTCGTGTCTTTAGAGTTTGTTAATCCCTTGTCGAAGCTTTTCAACCTCGGAGAAAGGGAATGAAAAAAAGAAAAGTAGAAGATGGATTGCACCTATACTCAGAAAGAGTGAAACTAAAACACTCACTTACCGTTTGAATATCACTTACCAAATGGATGGGTGGCAATGAGGAGAGGAAGCTCAATACAATAGGTACACAGTAACCAAGTACACACAGAGAAACTTTGAGGCTTCTCACCTCCACTTCTTCGCTAAACACTTCGAGACCCTTCCCCCCTCTTTTCCCGGGAGTTATATCTTCTTCTTACACTTTTCCTCTCCGAACTAATTACCCTTAAACGCTACTCTGTTATTTACTCTCCGCTCTTTTTGACCTCCTAGCATAAGTGAAATGCAAAGGAAGCTTATCATTATCATACCAACAAAATGGTATCTACACAGCTAAAAGTCCGAGAGAAACAAACAAACTCAAACCTAAGTATAACCAACCTAAAGCTTCCAACTGTGCAGCATAATCCATACCAAATGTGTAAAATTTCAACAAAATGTCAAAAATATGGGCTACTCAATGAAGGAACAGAGTTCCACAAAGCAATTCATAGAGATAAAATGATACCTTCCCAATAGTGCAGGCAATACAACCAATACAGGGTTCAGGAGGATAGGTACCATTGTCCCACATCAGCTCATAGTTCACGGCAAGCTGTAGTCAGAATCAAAAGAAGAAGAAGAAGAAAAACTCTAATCGATTGAAATGGATTGATCGATTCATTTCTATTCTTGAAATATTCAAAGAACACACAAAAGTACAAAAAAAATCTAGGGTTTGCTCACTGGCTTATCAGGCACAATGCGTCTGCTGATCGGAAGGCCCATACCGGCACAGAGAGAAAAGGTAAAAACAAAAAAAAAAAGAACAAGTTGTCACCCAGAGAACTGCAATCAAAAAGAGAAAATCAAAAATAAAAGGCTCAAGTAAAATACATAACAATAGTATAAAAGACAAACGAAGACATTTGGTAAGGAACGAAAACAAAAGAAAAACAGAGAGAAACTCTGACCGGCATAAATGACGATGCCAAGAGCGAAACCCATAATGTAGAGAAAAAAAAATTGAACAATAGACTGCAAACATGGCTAGCGAAATACATACCTCTGAAGAGGAAACTGTGGAGAGCCTCTGAAATCCCACCAATTAACTGCCTAACCCCACCGAGAAGACAACACAAAACAAAGTTAAGCTGAAAAAACACCACCACTGATGACACCGATAGGAGAAGAACGACCAAGAAGAAATCACCACACCTTGCCAGACAACAAAGAACGCAGGAAGAAAACACACCATGACATGAAGAGCAAGCAGAGAAAATCCAAATCATTAGTGATTTATAGGAGAAATGGATACTAAAGAGGAAGAAAATTGATTTTCTATTTGAATCTCTTAAATCTTAAATAATGACATTAACGGATCTCAACCTCTTAATTATGTACCCATAGTTTGTTATCACACAATTATTATGTCAAAAATAAATCTAATAATGATTATTAAAACGATTATCACAATTCACAATGTCAACTCCGAGTGAATCCAGGGTACATCACAATTATCAGAACAGTATTTCTATTTGGGAATTAGGCTTTGTAAGCTACTGTAGTGCCGTCAAGTGTGACCGGCAACCCTGGTCAAAACGCGAGCCTAAATGGTGCGGCGTTCTAGTTGACAGAGATCGGAAGATAGAGAGTTTATCAAGTTCACGAACCCAGAAAAAAAAAAAAAAAGGGAACGGAGGAAGAAATGAGGTCAAGTTGCTCTGCTGCATCGCATGATGTGCATCTCTTTCAAAGCCTGAATGGCATTCAACAGCTTGCCGAAACGCGTCGTTACAAGGTGCTGGCTTTCTCTAATTCCCTCAATTACACACTTCTCGTTATGCTCAGTTCAAAAGAAGACACGATTCCAGCATCAACTCATATTACAGATTTTTAGGTGGGTAATCCGCTAAGTGTGATTTTTTTCCCCCGCTTTCTTATATTTTCTTCTCAGGCATGGTTCTTGGATCAGTTTGGAGTCCTCCATGATGGCAAACAACCTTACCCTGGTGTAATCTCAACATGTACTTTTCATCTATAGCTTTGACTATTTATTGAGCCTGCTCCTTTTCAATCTTAGCAACGGCTTCTGTATTTCAGTGTATAATTCTAATGGGCCCTCTTTTTTCATTGTTTTATAGTGCAAAAGTTGGCTGTAAATGGCGCCAAAATGGTTATCATAAGTAACTCTTCAAGACGCTCATCAACCACCTTGGAAAAACTTGGTAGCCTTGGATTTGATCCATCCGTTTTTGTAGGAGCCATTACCAGTGGCGAACTTACTCATAAATATTTGCAGAGGTACTATCGTCTCTCTTACTATGACTTTTAACTTCTTTTCTACTTGGCAAATATTAGCATTTGACTTAAACATCAGGATATACTTTCTTTTTCTGAAAGATAAAGCAATATCAACACATATTGTTGTATTGTCATGTCCCCGCTCTACTATTTATCAAGTTCAGACATTAGTTTGAGTGTTGTCTGGATTCCTATACACTGCACATTTTAATGAGAGATGTTTAGATGAAGCAATGCTGGCTTTGATGACTCATATTGTACGCCTACTCATCCATGAGTCCAAGGTTACTCGTCTTTCTTGATGGTCAAATATAAAGTGAGAGGTAAAGTTCAACAGTTATCAAAGAGAAAATATAAGGTCAAGAAACAAAAACTTGGTTCGAGAGAAAATAATAGAATACAGAAATATCCATCTGCATCAGGCTTTGCACCAAAAACGTCCCTCTAATATGATTGAACTCACACACTATCTCCAATGTTCCTAATCTATTAAGTTGTTCTTAATGAGCAGAAGAAAATTTTTGGATCATTGTATTAGAACCACCAAATCACTATACAACAGTTCCTCACACGCATTCCAAACTTGGAAAGCAAAAAATTTGATTATTATGGGATGACATTTGAAAGCAATGGAGATACACCCTCGATAAGGCACTATGTTCTTACACACGAGAAGTTTTCTGGGAAGCTATGAAGTAGACATTTAATCTTCACATTGCTGGTAGATTTACAAAATCAATACCAAAATAAGAGAATCCTGGCACTAAGATGGAGGATTCACTGAATATCATAACCACTGTGTAGATCATCTATTTTCTATCAAAAAGATGTTTCAATTTCTTATCTAACGATTCTGCTACATTGAACAATTATTCGGTGATGGCATTTTTCTTCAAGTTTGTTTCCTTAAAACTGTTTTATGTTTCCTATATAAAAGGAGGGATGATCCTTGGTTTAAAGAACTTGGTCAATCATGTATTCACATTACCTGGGGTGATCGTGGTGCTATATCCCTTGAGGTATACCAAAATCTACTGGTGTCTTTTTTTTTTTTTACTTTGTTTTGTTTTGATTTTGCTTTTGATGTATCCTGAGTTATTGTGTGTGTCTCTCTCTCTCTCCTCCTACCCTAACCTTTATAATTGTGTGAGATTAAGGCAAGTATGGGCAAGAGTTGGGACAACAATACTTGAAAAGCTTTTGAAAATTAGTGATGCATAAGATTGACTATTCATTGGGGTTTCAGTTGTAAATATCTGTCCAAGTATTGAAGATTTGAAAGGGAAAAAATAAAAGAGAACCAACTTTTAAAAAGTATCTGTCGGTCATATATTCTTGTAGGGCCTAGGTTTAAGAGTTGTTAGCAACGTTCATGAAGCTGAATTTGTTTTGGCCCATGGCACGGAAGCCTTAGGTCTTCCCTCTGGTGATACAGTTCCTCAGAAACTTGAGGAACTTGAGAAAATACTAGAGGTTTGTGCGGCCAAAAGACTCCCAATGGTGGTAGCAAATCCAGATTTTGTGACTGTAGAGGCTAGAGATTTACGTTTAATGCCAGGTAAATGCTTATTTTTTAATGTTTTGTTTGTCAATTCATGTATCCATTATAGTAAGCAACTACATGATCCACATTCCTGCAAATGGTTTCTGTTCAAAGTGATTCACTGTGATTTTGTTTGGTTGATCTCTCATTAATCACATAATAATATTTCCCTCACGTATCATGCTAAACAAATAAAAATTCAAAACTGTGATCTTCTTTGGTGCTTCTAATTTACAATGTGTATTTAATGCGTTTGTAGGTACACTGGCATCCAAGTATGAAAAGCTCGGGGGCGAAGTGAAATGGATGGGCAAGCCTGACAAGGTGAATTTCGAAAAAAATAATTTCGTGTAGCTAATTGTGCAATTTCTCTAGCTTGATACCGTAGAGTACTCATATGTATTTGTACGGTCAAGCCTTTTGAGCTCTTCTTCATGATCTGTGGAGGTGAGCTTGGGTAAAATTGTGAGAGTATCTCTATGGGACTTTTGAATCCTAAGACTCCCGTGGCAGTCTATTATGAGTATTTGTAGGAATGAATTCCACCAAATGGGATTTTGGATACTTTATTTTGACATAGACATGGTCGAGTACTTAGGATTGATAAAATACTCCTATATTACGTAAAATCAGAAAATACAACCAAGCAAAAACTAGAAAACGATAGAGGTAGACTCTTGGAGAGGTCTAGTAGCTCTTCTTACAAATTACTTCCAAAAAATAGATTTGGTAATTTCTAAGCACACTCCTCTCTCCCTCTTAGTAAACCCGTTGACAAATGTTCCTTACCTAATTTCCTATATTTTCCCTTGGTAAAACTACTATAATTTCCCTTTAGTCATCACCCACACGTCCCTCCTCCATTTACTTACACTACCAAAAATAAGTCTGAGCTGATAATTGATCATTCTGGATATATGGCGGAGTTGTACAAAGAATATGCTAGTGTGTTTTTTGAGCAGCTGATCCAGCCTCCCAGCAGAGATAGAACCCACGCCATTCGTCTACAACCAGGAGCTATTCCACCTAATATTAGACCCTATCACTACCCCCTCTTGTAGAAAGATAAGATTAGACCTTTTTGCATTAGCGTTCAAGGAGTAGAGTTGCAGGCCAAGAAGATAAGATTCAAGCAATGTTAGAGTGGCTGATTACAAAGAATGTCAAGGAAGTTAAAAATTTTTTAGGATTGGCAGAATATTATCGGCAATTTGCTAAAGAATTGAGACTTTTATTGGACAAAAATGGCTAAGATTGTCTTTGAGGAACTAAAGATAAAAATGACAGGAGCCCTGTCTTAGCCTTACTGGATTTTTCTGGTACTTTTGAACTAGAGGTAGATGTAGACATGTTTAACGAGCGGGTTGGCTCGCCAGCTCGCCCGCTCGGCTCGCTACAGTGACGAGCTGAGTCTGCTCGGCTCGCTACTGTAGCGAGCCGAGCTTGGCCCGGTTTCACGAGACGGGTCGAGCTGAGCTTACACGTTGGACTCGCGAGCCCGCCAGAGACCGAGCCAAACGAGTGAGTCAACGAGCCAGCTCGTTGGCTCGGCAGGTCAGGCTCGCGAGCCAACCCGCACCTCCCCTCCCCCGGCGGTCGGAACCAACGGTGTGTCGAGGAGGGCGATGCGTCGCCCCTCATCGCCCAAAGAGGGGCGACGTATCGCTCCATTCTCGGTGATGCAAATCGATATTATATCGCTCGATACATCGCTCCACTTAGTAGAGTGGGGCGATGCTTACTAGAGTGGGGCGATACATCGCCCTAAGGGGCGATGTATCGCCCCACTTCAGCACATCGCTCCAAGGGCGATTGATCGCCCCATTTGTTGAGTGGGCAACTGGGTGGGACGATTGGGGCGATTGATCGCCCCATTTATTGGGGGGCAACTGGGTGGGGCGATTGATCGCTCCACTTTCACTTGCAAGCACTGTTCACGTGAACAGTGTAAGCTATTCACGTGAACAGTGTATGAACAGTGCAGATACTGTTCATGTGACCAGTGCATGAACAGTATCTGGCACTGTTCACGTTAATAATAAAAAAAATATTTTTTTGAGTTTAAATGACAATTTAAATAAATGACTCTCTACGAATATAAACGTTTCCGCTACAAATTTAAATGATTTAAAAAATGTATTGATTTAAAGATAATAATCTATAGAAAAGTAAGTGAGTCACAGTCTGAGGGTTCTACGATTTTTGGGTCATAACAAATTTTTACTGAGAAAACATTATGTTTTTTGCTATAAAACATCACCTTGCTTGCTGTTTGAATTAGGCGACTCTGGAACTGAATCAAGTGATGATCACGGTGTTAGATTTATTCATTGTTTCTTTTGATTGGTGATTTTTGGTATATCATTGTGAAAATTGAATGTTTGATAGTTTTTTAAGGTTTTATCTAGTTTTGATTTTTCTTATGAGTAGTTATAGTGTTAGTGTTCGAAGGGAAAGAACAAAGACATCTGATGTTTGGAATGATTTTAATATTGTTAACGATGGCGATGATAAAAATTCCAGAGTTAAATGTAATCACTGTAGAAATTAGTGGATAGCGAGAACATCTAATTCTTCTAATTATGTTTGATTATTTTCTACTTTAATTTTTATTTAATTACATTGTGTCATATATTATTTATTTGTTTTTATCTTTTCTTGTGATTTTGATTTTGATATTTTATACCTAACTTGTTATGCGTTACAAAAAAAAAATTTAACTAGTAATTACCAGACAAGTTTAGAAAGAGAAAAAAAAAACGAGAGGACCAGAACCGAGACCAGAAATCTGGTCCGGTTCTGAAAACATTTTTGAGTTTATTGATACAAAAATTTAAAAATCGAATTTTAGTAGTCCGGTTCTAATTTTTCTAAAATGCGGATCGTCCCGACTACTATCACCCCTAAGAAATAACGATTCGAATAATCCGAGTTGTTTTTATCATTCACTGATAGTAAAGTGTTTGAAAAACTTATATTATATTAATATAAGTTGAAAATATTTACATACAATCAATTCATTAGGCTCGGCTCGTTAAACTCGTTGGACCGGCTCGACTCGGCTCGTTAGGCTAGTGGTTCGCGAGCCGGCTCGGGTTAAAAAAATTTTCGGGTCAGCTCGTTAGACTCGACTCGTTAGGCTCAGCAGGCTCGGTGAGCCAAACCTTTTCAGGCTCGACTCGGCTCGGCTCGCTCGTTTAACACCTCTAAGTAGATGCTTCCGAGGAAGGTTTAGGGGTGATTCTCATGCAAAACTGATGCCCCATTGCTTTTTCAAGTAAAGGATTAACCGGTCTGACTCGAAATAAGTCAGTGTATGAACGAGAGATGTTGTCATTAGTCCTAGTGGTGCAAAAATGGAGATCGTGTTTATTGGGGCGGCGATTCACGATTCATACTTATCAACATTCCTAAATTTTTTTTAGATCAAAGACTAACTACAAATCAACCAAAATAACTCATTAAAATTATTGGTTATGAGTTCGACATATGCTACAAACCTTGTAAGTATAACGATACTATGGATGCTCTTTATTGTCGAGGTGGTTGGAAGGACACCTAGGAGTGGGCAAAAGCGGACTAGAACGAAATCGCAGTTGTGGTTCTGGTTCAATTCGGTTCCCCTACATATGAGCACCATGGATGGTCCTATGCCTTCCAAAATCGTGGGTCACAATCTAGTTAGCGGTATCAGAGGTGAAAAACTGGCGGAATAATGAGAGAACTAGATTATGACCCATGTTTTTTTTTAAAAAAATAGGCATATATATGGTTTTTTTAATAAAATAATATATTTTATTACGTTTACTAGGTTTTTTTAAAAAACAAAATAGGTACATGTATGATTTTTTTATAAAATAATGTATTTTATTATGTTTACTAATTTTTTTTTATAAAAGAAATAGGTATATATATTGTTTTTTTTATAAAATATTTTATTTTAGGGTAATTATCGATTTCAACCATTTACTATACACATTATTTCAGTTAGCCTCCTATACTGGCAAACCAAACCTTATATTTTGATTCTGTTATCAGTTTTGACATTTTATCACCAATTTCGTTAAATCCTCATTTAAAAAATTACCAAACGATATTGCATTAATTTGAAATTTTTACCACATGTTCACTACACAATGAGAAGAAAATCTGAAAATTTTCGTGATTTTTTAACACATATACGATTTATTGTAATTTTATTTTAGTAATTTATAAAAATATTATAATAAATCATACAAGTTTTAAAAAATTACGAAATTTTTTTTATTATCTACCCATGATGTGGTGAACATGTGAAAAAATTGTCAAATAAATCCAATATCTTTTGGTATTTTTTAAAAATTAATCTCAGATTTTTCTTTACTTTATAAATTAATTTTTAAACAAATACCAAAAGATATTGAATTTATTCGAAAATGTTTCTACATGTTCACCACATCATGGGTAGATAATCGAAAAATTTTCGTGATTTTTTAAAACTTGTATGATTTATTATAATATTTTTATAAATTACTAAAATAAAATTACAATAAATCGTACATGTATTAAAAAATCACAAACATTTTCAGATTATTTTCTCATTAAGTAATGAATATGTGGTAAAAATTTCAAATAAATTCAATATCGTTTGGTAATTTTTTAAATGAAAGTTTAAATAAATTGTTGATAAAAGGTCAAAACTAATAATAGAATCAAAGTACAGAGTTTGACTTGCTAGGTTTTTTAGTACTGGGAGATAACTGAAATAAAGTGAATAGTACATTGTTAAAATCGATAGTTACCTTTTATTTTATTAGGTGGAACCAGACAAGAACGAAACTGAAACATAACGCAAATTGCGGTTCGATTCCGGCTCTGAAACCTTGGCCCACAGTTTCAATTCCAAATCGGTGGAACCGTGGGCAATAGTTCTAGTCTAGATCTGGGTGGGACCAGACTGAAACAGACCGTGCCTACCTCTAAGGACAATGAACTTTTATTAACCATTTGGGGTCTGCGGGTAGTAGACATGGTGACTTAGTCCAAGGAGATTTTTTAAGATACTGAGTCGAGGGTAATATATTTGCAAGGCGTCAACGATGACCTATGGTACACTAATTCTAACAGGGTGTTCTTGTTTAAAGACTGGATCCTTATTCCATCTTAATCTTCCCTAAGGAGAAGCTTTAGAAGAGTTCTACACTACCCTAGTTGGTGTCCATTCAGGGACTTGGCGAATTTTTAAGCAGTTAAGCGCTAATGTGTATTGGAAGGGGTTAGCTGAGGATGTAAACCAAGTGGTCGCTTCCTGTGCAAAATGTCAGAGAAACAAAACCGAGTACACTCACCTGGCCAGACTCCTTCTAAAGAATGTCCGGGAGGATATTTCGATGGATTTCATCGAAGACCTGTCAAAATTGTGTAGGTACAATGTAATCCTAGCAGTGGTGGACAGAATAATGAAATTCTCTAACTTTATACCCCTTAAGCATCCTTCTCATCAATCGGGGTGGCCGACATCTTTTGCAGAGAGATAATGAGACTCTATGATGTCCCTAGAAGTATTATTAGTGACCGAGATTAGGTGCTCACTAGCTTATTCTGGCGTGAGTTATTCCATTTGCAGCTAACAAAACTCAAAATGAGCTCTGCTTACAATCTCCAGACACATGGACAGACGTAAGTTATTAATCGTTGCTTAGAGACCTATCTTCATTGCTTCACTTCGGACCAGCCTTGCCATTGGAGCAAATAGTTATGTTGGGCGGAATATTGGTACAATCCCAACTTTCAAGGAGCTGCCAAGACCACTCCTTTTCAAGCTCTTTATGGGCGCGACCCACCTACTATGATACGCAATTGTGGGGGCAAAACTTCTGTCAAATCCGTGGATCAACAACATCGAGTAAGAGATGCACAACTTAAAATACTACAACACAATTTAGAAAAGGCTCAATAGCGAATACAGAGGTATGCTAACTCTTCTCGAGTGGATAGGGAATTCCGAGTGGGGTACTTGGCTTGGTCAAAGCTCCAACTACACCGACAAGCCTCAAATCATGGTTGAGCAAATTGCAAGTTATCACCTGAGTATATTGGCCCGTTTGAAGTCTTGTCTAAAGTGGGAGTGATAGCTTATTGCATCAAGTTACCTTCCGGTTCTAGAGTTCATCTGGTTGTTCACATCTCCAAGTTGAAGAAAGCAGTGGGTGATCATAACCCTTCAACAGTTCAGGTTGTTTGAGAAGGTATCCACCCAAACGCAAGTGTCCAACTTCCAGTGAAGGAGCTGCAACATAGAGATGGACTGCAGGGGGTGGAAGTGTTGATTCATTGGGCTAATTCTGCTCAACAGGAGGAAACTTGGGAATCAGTCGAGGAAATGCAGGTTCATTTTCCGACTACGACCTTGAGGACAAAGTCAATTTGGAAGGGGGAGCAATGATGCACTTATGGGAAGGAGGAAGGATAAAGGACGATTTGGTGATGTTTATCCCAGAAAGGTCAGGGCAGATCAGTAATTAGCGATTGAGTGGGCGTGATGATGCGTGTGTTGGTCTTAGGTGTACCTTGCTGAAAGCTACGGGGAACGCCTCTCAGGAGGGGATATACCTGGTGTTTTGGGGAGTAGATGGGGCATGAGAAGTTTGAGAGAAGAAGTCTTCCAGCTACTGGAGTTTAATGTTACACACAGGTATATATGGCTTGGACCAAGAAACCATCACACTCGTTGCTAAATTAACCCCTATTGGAAATTGGCCTAAACTAGTTCCGACGCAAAGAATGTTTTTCTACTTAGTGATATGAAAGAAAAGTCCATATGAATCTTGCCCCATTGTATGAAAATGGGAGCACTAAAAGATGAAAATTGAAAACGACACCTTATGGACTTAGACAGTCACTAAAGGCATGGCTCAA